>JAOWBW010000321.1:726940-813066 GCA_026119855.1 Campanula takesimana
AAAATCCCTACCTCCCTGCAAAACGAATCGAAACTCAGTGCTGCAGAACTCCAAACCATTATCTGTCTGGAGCTTCTTGATCTTCTTCCCTGTCTGGTTCTCCACTAATGTCTTCCAGTCTTGAAATTCCTTAGAGCCTCATTCTTGTGCTTCATGATAATCACCCAAGTCTTCCTCGAATAATCATCAACCATAGACACGAAATATCTGTGACCCTTAGTGATTTCCTGACGTGAAGGTCCCCAACAATCTGAGTGGATGTAACCAGAATGCCTTTTGTGGTTATGTAGGCCCTTAGAAAACTATTACGCTTCATCTTCCCTAGCACACAATGCTCACAAAATTTAAGATCATGGATCTTATGGCCACATAGAAGATCCCTTTTAGCCAGCTCTTGCATCCCTCGAATGCTCATGTGACTGAGCCTGATGTGCCATAGCTTAGACATATCTCCCCGTTCACTTCTGATGATGCAACCATAGCTGACCCTACAAGTGTTCCTTCCTTGGAGTAAATACAAGAGCCCCGCTTAAGGCCTCTCAGAACCACTTCTGAACCATTACAGACACTGACTGCTCCACCTTTACCTTTAAAAATGAACCCTTTGCTGTCTAACTGACTAAGAGAAATCATATTCTTTATCATAAGTGGAACGTGCGAACCTCGTTCAAAGTGACAAACCTACCATCATGAGTCCTGACCTGATCGAACTAATACCGATAACCTTGCAGACTGCACGTTGGCCATGCTTATATCACCGCCATCCCACCTGCCTATAATCAGTAAACCATTCTCTCCTCGGACTGATATGGTAAGAAGCTCATGAATCAAGAATCACGGCATCGGATGCGCATGCTGATTCTGATGTAACTAGAGCATAATCCTCATCTGAACCGCTACCCTTGGCCACCATGGCCTCTGCTCTGACTGGTGCCTCGCCTCGCTTCTTTCTGGGACAATCGAACTTCCAATGCCCTTTTCTTTACAGAAATTACAGATATCCCCAGGCTTCGGACCCTTCTTGTGTGAATAATTACTTTTATTGTTTTTCTTCACACTAGAACCCTTGTTACCACTACTGCTAGCAACCAAACCTGATGACTGGGCATCTGCCCCATTCCCACTCGCCTTTCGGCTAATTCCCTCGTCTTGAGAGAAGTTTCACTTCCTCTAGAGAGATACCATCCTTACCGATTTATGCACGAATCGACATAATGTTCATAAGACATAGGTAAGGATACTAAAAGCTGCAAGGCTGCATCCTCATCATCCACAACAACTCCTATATTACGCAGTTCATGTAATGCAGAAGTAAATCTATCAAGATGATCATTAATGGTCTGTACCTCTGTCATACGACAATCACACAACTTCTTCTTCAGGTATAACTTGTTGGTCAATGAATGTGTCATGTACATATCTTCCAACTTTAACCAAGATCGCTTCCGGAGTCTGTTTCCAACAACATTGGTTAGGATCTCATCATCTAACTGTCTGATGATCTTGGCGTGAGCCTTCTGATCTAACTTCTTCAATGCTGCCACCTCCTTCACTGCTACTATCTTGTCCTTTTCTGACTGTTCTGCTGTACCTTCGTGTGTGACCGCCTTACCCTTGGGATCCTTACGATCCCTGATTGCAATCTCCAACGGTTCCCATTAAATCTTTGTCTACCAACAAAGCCTTCATCTTGATCTGCCAGAGAGAAAAACTATTCTTCCCGTTGAACTTGTCGATCGAATCTGCTCATTGACCCATCTCTTGTTCTCTGCAGTGGAATCCCTGAACCTCCACCACGAACCAAAGCTCTGATAAACCAGAGCTCTGATACCACTTGTTAGACCAATGAACAAGACTTGATGGAAAAAGTAAGCAATCACATGAACACGAATTTACGTGGTTCACCAACTTGGTTACGTCCACGGGGAGGGGAGATATATTATATCAATCTGGAGAATTCTTTACAAGATCACACTAATCTATGCTAGCACGAATTATTGATCACAAATAATTCCTGACTGTGCTAAAACCCTAGATCTAGAATTATTGATCTCTCTCTGAGCACTCTATGGATTTTCATCAAATCAATCTTGTTAGGATGATAGCCTCTATTTATACTAGTCATAACCTAACCTGAAGACACTAGGAGTCCAAAATACAACTCCCAAATGGAATTGAGTTGTTCCACACGTTTTCCTACTTTCTTGTGAATTCAGGAGAAACTTGCCGCTGGCACGACTTGTACTCTGGAGCACGACTTGTGCTCTGCACCTCCACTAGTGCTCACAGGTCTTGCACTAGTGCAGCAACGTTCTTCACAACTTTCAACACAACTTGTGCTCGGGAGCACAACTTGTGCTCAGTCTGATTCTCCTTTCTTTGTCTTCTCTTCTGCTCTGTCTAGGCATTACGAAACCCTCTATTGTATAATCATCTAATATGGCGTCCCACATTCAAAGACATTATCCCAACAAGCTTTATCTACTACATATGAGAAAATGACATAGAGGCATAAAATAGTTTGTTGTAGTGCGTAGGGGGTGAGAAGGGGAGAATCGACTGGAAGACGTGAGGTGGAAAAGGAATGTGGGTAGAGTGAGAATTGTCGCCGCATTTGGTAGAGTTAGGGAGAGGAAAACTCGAACAAAGAGGGTTTGATATAATGATATCTCCTTTCGAATTTCGACATATCAGTAGTATGTGTGTGTGTATATATATATATTATATATATATATATATATATATATATATATAGGGTCGTGCTCTTGTGAGAACCTAAGTATCGTAAGAACTTGGATACATTAGGTAAAAAAACTAATGTATCCAATGGTTCACTTGGATACATCATTGGATACATTACTTGGATACATTAGGTTAAAAACTAATGTATCCAATGTGCACTTATATATATTATATATATATATATATTATATATATATATATATATATATATGGGTCGTGCTCTTGTGAGAACCTAAGTATCGTAAGAACTTGGATACATTAGGTAAAAAAACTAATGTATCCAATGGTTCACTTGGATACATCATTGGATACACTACTTGACTTGGATACATCATTGGATACATTACTTGGATACATTATGTAAAAACTAATGTATCCAATGTGCACTTGGATACATCATTGGATAAATTAAGATCTCACGGCTCTCACGATATTTAGGTTCTCATTTGAGCACCTACCCACATATATATATATATATTATATATTATATATATATATATATATATATATATATATATATATATACTCCTCCGTCCACCTCACTTGACACCCATGAGGTGCGCACAATAATTAAGGAGAATGAATAATATAAGGAAAATATGTGGTATAAAATGAAGAGAGAGAATGAGTGAGATAAATAGTAGTATTGGTTGAATAAATTGAGTCGTGGAAAATGAAGAGCTGGAATAAGTGGTGGGGTAGAATGAATATAAAATTATAAAAAAATATGCTATTTTGGGAAGTGTCAAATGAGCTGGGACAGCTCAAAATGGAAAATAAGTGTCAGGTGAGCTGGGACGGAGGGAGTATATATATAATGTCTATAATTTTTAGTGAAAATTTGAGAAAAATTTGTTTTACATTTGCTTTAATGTAAAATTGTTTTCATCCTTTAATGTAAAATAAATTTTCTTTATGAAAAATAAGTTTTACGCATCTCTTAGTGTAAAAAACATATTTTCCATAAAAAGACACATAATTTTTATATGTAATTATTAATAAATAATCAATTATTGGAAATAAATGTTGATAATAATCTTTCAAAATATACTGCACACCGAACTCTTTGATAATCATCAATTAAATAATCAATCAATTATTAACAACTTAAGTTGTATTGACCCCTCTCATTAAAAAGAGTCATTCTTATGGAAAACTTGTTTAACACTAAGAAGCGTGTAAAACCTATTGTACATTAAGAGATTTTGTCCTATATTAAGAGATGAAAACAAGTTTTACACTAAAGTGAGTGTAAAACAAGTTTTTCTTGAGATTTTCACCATTAAAAAATGTCCATATATTCCTTCTTATTCTTAGAAACTGTTTACTCATTAAAAAAAAAAAGGAAGAAGAACCTTCGTTGTCTTCCATCAGTTCTCCGATGACAATTTTGAGATATCAATATGTTGAAATTACATACAATTGTATTATTGTTTTCTTTTACATTTGATTTGTTATAAACGCTTTTTATCCCTAAATGAATATCTAAATTTTATTTTAAAGAATATTTCATAAATCTTTATGTTTCATATAATCATGTAATTCTCTTTTCAAATATTTAGTTTTGCAAGTATAAAGAGACATGTTAGCGCAAAAATGTGGTGCTACCACTAATGTTGCCAACAGTGTTACCCATACGAGTTTTATAATAGTTTCATTATTTATTCACAAAATTATTGGATCTTAATGTTTAATATTTTCTGCAAGATTAACGTTAATTGTAGATTCAAAGAATTATTAAAGGTTGATCAAAATGATGGAGCTACAATTAAGGGGTTAGTTGGAGGAAAAATTATGCATAAATGAAGATATATGTGTGACTCTTGAAGAAGAGGAAAACGTGGCTGAAGACCCATACAAGGGCTAGAAGCACAAAGGCACAAGGAAGTGATGCACGGCACATGTGAAAAATGAGGTGGTTCCTACAAAGTAGGAAACATTAATCTACTTGGACCTAAAGAGTATGAAACATGATCTCAACTCAACAAGTGGAGGATTTCGTGCAAAAAGGAGTAGGCTCCATGTTTTGGATGCCTATATATAGTGCAAGGCTGGACCAAAGTCACACAGTTCCCTAGCCAAAAATTGCACTTGTATAGAACACACACACGGCAGTGTTATCCGAAGTGTTAACAACACCCAGTCCAACACCAGCAAATTGATTTTGTATTAGCCAACATATTTTGAGGGTTTTCTGGTTGAGGGCTAGAGTGTTTTTAAACGTGTGTGTATTCTAGAGAGAGACTGTTCACTTCTTGGTTTCTTTAGACTCAATCCTCCCATATCTTCATTTCCCACGCTTAGGACTTTGTCCTTAAGTGTGTTCTTGGCTAGGATAGAGTTTCGTGTTTAGTCTCCATTCGTTCCATAGAGCATACCTTGTAATAGCTATAGGGAACTTTCGGCCTTGTACGTATAACTCAAATTTATAGTATAGGTCTCGCCTTTTGAGGCACCCTCAAGTTATATACTTATATAACTTGAGAAAAACAAATATCTTGTGTCGTTTTATTTTCCGCTGCAAACTCTCTTTTAATGTGTTTTTATTCCTGAGCTTGTGGGACTGTCGAAATAGTGTTATCCTTGGTGCTATAAAACACTTGAGATAACACTCGTGAGGTTTTACTCACAAACCCAATGCAATTGACATTTTCAATTGACATCAGAGCTGGACACTTGACATACTAAGTGTTTGGTCCAGTTGTCATGGCTTTAGGTCTTGCTAATCTATCTCTTGAGAGACTTTCTATTCTTGATGGCTCAAATCATGATTCCCTTGGTGACAGTGATGTAAGAGAGTCACCATACATTAAAGAACCTGACCAGTCATCCATGTTGACCACGATTTGGAAGCATTCATTGTAAGATTCTAAAGGTGCTGCGTCAGGTGTTGCTCGGAGTGCGATAACACTAAGCCCAACACTTAGCAGATATAATATTTCCAATTTTTCTGACATTATTTTTTATGGTTCAAATGATATTGATGCAGGAAGTCCAGAGGAGAACGATTTAAGCAAGGATCAGGTCAAGAGACATCCCTTAAGATTCCAAAAGAATCATACATATCTTATATGATAGGGGGAGTATATGGCAGAATACAAACAAGACCAAACAATTATATCTAACATATGTATGTATGTCTAAACACATATGCTATAGTAAGACACTCCTGTTTTGTATTTCTCTTGCACCTAAGAATGTATTTGAGACATTTAAAGATGATGTTTGGATTCATGTTATGCATCATACACTTGAAAAATTTACTTACAATGATGCTTGGATTCGTCATTATTTTTTTAGAGATTTGGTTGAAAATGAAGTCTTTCTAATAGAACAAATTGATACTAATTATCAAGCTCTTACAAGTTTTACAAAATTTCTTAACTTTTGTCTCATATAACCTGCTATATTGTTGTTGTACATAATATATATTATATATATATATATATATAGATATATATATATATATAATATATATATATATATTTTATTTAAAAAATAAAAATAAAATCAAGTTTCTTGTTAACCTTATGTTCTGGTATGGTTTATACTTAGGTTAACAAGTTAGAAAAGGTCCCCCTTGTGTGCTTAAAGTGATAAAGTCACTAAACAATAAATGTGTCAAAATTGATTTAGGCGAAAGCATGTTTATATATTCCCAAATTAACTCGGGGTACGGCGTTTGCTACGATGATGTTTCCTTGTCAAATGGGAGTATATAGTGTTTGTTTTATACTTAGTATTAGGAACATGAAGTTCGCGGCTGCTGTGTATCCTACTTGAATGGTTTGAAATCTAACACAAATTTCTCTACATATTTTAAAGACTCGGGGCACGGAGCTCGCTACTACTACCTTGTAAATAAATAGGTGTAAAAATGCTTAAAAGTGTTGCCTAAAGTGCTGAAATAAAAGGAAAAATAACATGAAAATTTTCAAGGGGATCTGCTCTGTTGTGTTATCCTATGTGTTTCCAACATTGCCAGCAACACATTGTTGGTGTTGTATGCTCTAGGCACGTTATTTGAACGATTAATGTTATT
Source organism: Campanula takesimana (assembly GCA_026119855.1). Classification (NCBI taxonomy): domain Eukaryota; kingdom Viridiplantae; phylum Streptophyta; class Magnoliopsida; order Asterales; family Campanulaceae; genus Campanula; species Campanula takesimana. The sequence goes on from JAOWBW010000321.1 coordinate 733,725, forward strand.
ACTTAATTATGTTTTAATAAAGAATTGAATGTTTGATTATTATATCTTTTGCATGTTTATTATAATAATCCCCGTCCCTGATAATTATGATTAATTATTAGTATAAGTTTAATAGATAATCATATGATGATTATGTGTATGCGATACAGTTAGACTTATGGGTATTTATTGGAGAAAAAATACTGGACTGACCCCTATGAGATTTATGTTATGTTCACAATGTCATAATTAAGTCTCATATAGTTATATCACTGGAATCTCTAGACCTGAGGTTATCACAGTCTTTTACTCGATGAACATTACGTTTGACATATTCAAACGTTACCCCTAACCGGGGTAGTATTAAAGAATATGATTGGCGTGATCAGAATCATGTAGGGAAGAGTAATAATCCAAGATAGGATTTGTTCCTCGTAAAGAGAGATGTCAAGCTTTGGCCACTCGATGAATGGTATTGATGAAATGTATGGCTATGCTCAAATAAGATTTATATTATTAATACATTCGGGATCGAGAAAGCATTGAACTATGTAAGTTGACCATTGACCATGGCTTACGTTCAATAGACATCATGAAACAAAGAGATTGTGTTATGTTCTATTTAGGAAACTTTGGATTTCAAAATTATTCTAATTGGTTAGTCATAATGGCTTGCTAGAGTCCGCTTATGATTTACGAGGTTTGACTGGTTCGGACTCATTGCCAACTTAGTATAATCCTATTGGGTCACTGTAGACACCCCGCCTTGGACCTCTCATGTCCCGATTGCATACACTTTCTCTGTCTTCCTCTATTCTGTAAGTTTTGTTACGTTTCGTTAACTTCTGTTACTTTCCGTTAAGTTCCTGACTTACTCCGCTAGTCCGGACATTACTAAGTGACAAGGTCAACCTTGAGTCTTTGTTTACTTTGTTTTTGTTGACTTTTGTGGTGTTCGTTAAGTTTATGACTGATTTCGTTAGTTTTGGGGCTTAACTGCATAACGGGGTTAACTTTTTGGCTAAAATATGGATTTTCTGAAAATGGGACAAGCGCGCCTTTGCCCTCCTTTGTGAGAGACGTGTGCCTCCCATAGGGGGGTGGGACGTGCGCGCTTCCCACCTTCAGAATCCCATATTTTACCAAATTTCCCTTCTTTCCTGATTTGTAACCCCCAAAACCATTACGCATTGGATTGATCCGGGGAGAGGCCATCTTTGTGACCACTAACACTCTCCCTACACCTATAAATACCTCTTCATTCCACCATGAAAAAAAAAAGGAAGGATTCTTGACTCAAAAACTCTCTAAAACTCAAAAGTCCATTTTCAAAGAGTGGTTACTATACAAATTGGTTCTTCCCCATTCAAGCACAAGGTACAATACCCAATTTGAGACATGAACCTAAACTCTACACAAATTCTCTCAAACACATTTCTCTACAAAAACTCTACACAAATTGTTGCACAACAATTTCTCTACAAACAACTCCATCTCAAGTCAAAGTTCAAGTCTTCTTTCTCCTTCTAAAGGTACAACTTTTCTTCTTCTTATTTTACTTGTCTAGTCATTGTATGCAATCTCCATAAAAAGGAATACAACCAAAAGGCCACTTCACTATTGAAGTTTGGTCAAGGTTATATTCCAACATTCTAAACTCTAGTTTAATTTACTATTCTTCTCTTAATGTAATCTTTAGTATAAATCAATAAAACCAAGTTTCTTTTTATTCTCTTTTGTAATTCCCCTTTTCTTTACATTATAATTGTTAGCACTTTTCTCATATTAAAAGAAGGACATTTAGCATTAGAACACCAATAGTAGCAAGACCCGCGTAAGCGGGGCAGAGTGGGTGTTTAAGTACTTCCCACTCCGTCACCTAACCCCCGAACCCTTCTCTTCCGAATCTTTGGTTTCGTAACATAAAATAGGCTATTTCTTTAGGTTTTTCTTATGTTGCCTTAATAACATAGGTGGCGACTCTACAATCTAAAATCAATTAGACATCCTAGGATTAATTCACCGCTCTAGCCAAGCCGTGATTTTCGCGGGGTATCTACAGTGGCGACTCCGCTGGGGATAATTTAGAGGGTTAAACTTGCGTTTCTTACTTTTGGTGTTCTTTTATTCTGTTTTCTGGGCATTCTGGTAAAAAGGGTTGGAAGCGCGCGCCTCTAGCCTTCTTGGCCTAAAGCGCGCGCGTCCAACCCCAATTACCAGAATCGTCCACCTTCCTTCTTGTCCTTCCATTTCATGTTTCTATGCTAAAAATTACTGCAGGGGAAAGTTTTATTATTTAGGGTCAAGGCAATCCCTTGAACCCACTAATTTCTAGGTTTTCACCCAGAAGCGGGCGCCTCGGCCTCTCTTTCTCTAATGCGCGCGCCTCCCGCATAGCCATCCCAATGCGCGCGCGTCTGAGCTATTTTCCAGAAACAGAACAGTGCACAGAACAGAATGGACAGAATGACAGTGTGTGGGCACCAGGCCTGCACATAACCTCTTTTATTTTCTATTTATTTTATCGGTCACACGGGTGATTTGAAAGTTGTAAATTATGTGCTTATTTGTTTTTTTTTTCTTTTTTTTTTTTTTTTAAAGTAAAAAATATTGTCACTTGTTAGACCTTACACTACGTGCACTAATTCTTATCAATTGCTCACAATCGAGTCGCAAAAGTTCATAACCCCTAACCCGTCGAGACCCATCCTAGAGAGTTTCAAGCTCCACCCGATCTTGACTCTCTCGAAGAGATAAAACTCAACCCCATGGCGTAGTTCATGACTACATGCCGGGGGTGACCTTAAGCCTCTCTTTAGCCGAGCACAAGCCAACACAATTCTAGTCTAGGTTCTAACACTCCGTGACCAAGTCGGTTTTTGTGTGTCGAGATTTCCCTGAACTAATGTCATCAAATCATAAATGCCATTTCCAAAGGAAACAAGTGGTTATCATGGACGAAATAAAACTCCCGTCTCCAAGCGGTTATTAAGGGCGAAATAAAACTCCGTCCCCGCATGTATGCTTTATGTCATTAATTTAGTTTAATCCCTTCACATGTAGGTATCACAAGCGTGGTGGAATCCGATGAGTATATGGGACCGCAAGAAGGTCTATATACTAGTGTGACGATTCCACTATTTTTCTAGACCCACCCCAAAAAGACCACGTCCTTCCGACTTTTGTAAATAGTAATAAAAAAAAGTCTTTTTCTTATGTGGTTGAGTCCTTTTCTTGTTTGTGGGTGAAATTATTTTATTCAACCGTGCTCTTTCAATAGGTCAAATGGCTTTCAACGGCAACAACATCAAGGGTGAGAACATTTTCGTGTCCAACGAAAGGCTTTTCAACATAATAAGAGCCATGAGGAAACAAATGGATAGACTTGTCGAGGATGACCGACGCAAAGACGATTTGTGGCAAGCCCATTTTGATCTCGAGAGGATAATTCACGAGGATGAAGTGTCCAAACTCAAGGCCCGTTTGCAAGAATTCACCGACAACAAGGCAAAGGTCAACGGTAAAACATGCTCAAGTGGCCCGCCCCTCAAAAGTCAAAAAGGTGCCGCCAACAACCGACTTTTCACTCCTCTCCTAGGAGCGACCCAAGCCGAAGCATTTGAAGACTTGGTAGCAAACGGAAAAGTTAAGCCTTTAGATGGATACAAGCCGAAGGGGATACGAAAAAATCATGCACATGATGAATGGTGCAACTACCACAAGCATAGTGGCCACACTACCGAGAAGTGCTTCACTCTCCAAAACATCATCCAATATTTGATCGATAATGGTGAATTTGTTATGGGTAAAGAGCAACCGTGAAACAAGGAATGAATTGGGTTTGAAATGGGAGGACTACAACGACAAGAAAGACATCGACAACAATCTCAGTCTCTCTTTCTCTACCTAGAAATAGGAATAAAAAAAAAGTCAAAGTCCTCTTAAGTGTGCATTAATGTTTTCTCTCGTCCCATGTTAAATTTTGAGTCAAGTATCAAATACAAGCCGTTCTTGTCCTCATACAGTCTTCCAAGTTGTTCAATTTAATTCTTGGCAAAATAATGAAAAGATGTCTAAACAAGTTTTGGAACGAAGGCTATCACTTGAACGCCTAGGGGCTAAACATCGTGACGAAGGCGACAACATCAACGACAAATCCAAGACTTCAAGTTCCAAAGCAAGATGGAGCAACAACCATGAAGAAATATCAAGCAATGTTTCAAAGGGGGATTAAAAAAATGATCGCTAGGTTGAAAACCCGCAAGGGCGGCCTAGGCAAAAGTTAGAGCACAAAAATAAAATAAAAATAAAAATCCCCCTCAATCAAAGAAGTAAAAAATCAACATCATTCCATCAATGAAGGACGAAGCAACAATTCCTCACAATAAAGGAGCATTCACAAGAACTACGGTGACCTGAGCCTCTACACTGGAGGAACGTAGGCAACCTGCAGGTCCGGTCTCATGCAATAAAGAAGATATGTATAGCCCTAGTGCGTTATGGTGATTGGCCTTCATCTCGAACTTGTCAAGACATATTTGTACGAGTCATTTGCCAATGAATTAATCACCTCAAGATTGAACAACTTTCCTAGATTTGAAATCATTTCACGTTCCTTGTTGAGTCTAGGGGATTCTTATCTTTGATACTCCCAATTTCTTGCAATCAAATTGGGGCTTTCCTTCTCTTCTCTATTAATGAATTACTTTCCTTCGTGAGTCATTCAAAAAAATATATAAATACATGAATTCAATACTAGGGACCACTTCCCTAGTCAAGTCAATGTCACTCATCATTAGTGACAAAAGGTCTCCACCGCAAAATCACATGTCTCTCATCCTCAGTTAGAGTCGATGCATATTTCCTTATTAATCGAGTCAAAATGAAGACGCAAAAGAGATACCCTCTAGATTGAAAACCTGAAAGGGAAGTCTATGTAAAAAACAGGGGTGCGTCATAAAAAAAAAAGAGTGAGAGAGAGAAGGGAAGAGAAACGGAGATCCCCGGCCTCTAAAGAAGATGACCACACAAGTTCTATATTTAATCTCCTCAGCAAGTCAATTCCCACCGAGTCAACTTCAGAATTGCAAAAGGCTCGACAAGATACGGCACAATTAAAGGCTGTCTTGGGTTATTGGCATAAGAAAGATTGTTCTTGCAATGTGGATTATCGGGTTCTTGAGAAAGAAGGCCCGTGGTAACCAAGACCCATTCGAGAACAAGCCCATCATTGAGGGGTACGAGATTGCACAAATGGTCCCCAGTGAGCCAATTGGTTTAGGCATCAAATGGCAACAACGTGTGACTCAGTTTTCAAGCTTCTCCAAGCATGTGCCCCTACAGTATGTCAAAAGGCTTCCCAATAATGAAGTAGCTCTTGCCATGTCCTCTTATATTTGTTCCCTCGCACTAGGACAAGTCTCTTGCTCGACAAATGATGATGCCCTAGGGGATATATGACTCAGGAACGAGAACTTCTTTTGCTTTATTTGACAGTTAATGAGCCCTAGGGGCTATGCTCAAAGAAGATGTGCGAGACTATCCTCAAAGTCTCTCAAGAGGAATGTTGAAGGGCCTTCATGCCATGTGTGCTTGTGCCTATTCCCCCAATCAAGGATGGGCCTTTCTTGCTCCACTTATAATCAATGGTGGCACTCTAAGGGCTACACTCAAGTTTAAAAGTCTCCTCAGCAAGAAGCAATTCACTTCACCTCCCTCAATGGTGGCCCTAGCAAAGTCATATGCAACGTTGGAAGCTTCCTCAATTAGTTTGGCACCAAAGGTCTCAAGGGGCTTCGCAATCTACAATCTTTGGGCTACGGCATTACAGTAATCCAAGTAAAGGGAAATATTAGGGCTTCGTAATTGACAATCTTTTGGGGAATGGTACTCGAGCAATGCAATGTGGGGAGTGGTCCAAGCTTCAAGGGTCTCTTAGTACTTCACGTCAAAAGTCTTCTGGTTTGATAGGAGGGCTCTGATGTTATGAATGAATTTGATGATTCTTATGTTGTGACTTACGACGAGGTTATGAAGAAAGTCTTAGAGAAAAGGAAAAAGATTCAATATGCTAAACTCTATCAAACAGGGTTATAGCGGGAAATGCCATGTCCAATCCCAATGTTTCTGCAATTCCGCACCCCCTTCTCCAAGATCAAAAGAAAAAAGTGTGTCTCTTGCGCCTCAAGCACTAGTTGCATCCAAAGATCCGTCTTTAGTTCAACTCAAGAAGACTCAAGCAAGCATACCCATTTGGGGACCTTATCACACCAAGACCTTATCTTCCGCGACCTTGACGACGCCACAAGACACTACTGCATCTTTTGACATAAGCTTTCCGCCATTTGGGTACCGACCACAATGAGGCCACTCATCTCCCCAGTAAGATTAAGAAGGAGATCTTTATCAAGAATCCTACCCGACGGTGCATCCTCTCTCAATGCCGAGCCGATTCCAAGATAATTTGGGGCTTTACATCAACATGTCTTCACAACCCACCATCTCCAAGCTCGCAAACAACAAGCACATGACATTTGGGGCTTAGCAATATCTCAAAACATGGTGTCAATAATCTCCTCTTGGGGCTTTCTCACGTCAACAACAAAAAGCCATTGATTTGAATGGGCCAAGAGCTGATTTATCTTGGGGCTTCACAAGTCACTCAAAGTTTGACATCAAAGGCGTTCTAGGGGGCTTCACAATCAGCAACCCCTTGGTATCTCGGCATCAAAAGTCTTTTGGAGCCCCATAACTGACAAATCTGACACGCCCCAAAGTCCCGGGATTCCCTAGTAGAACTTCGAAACTGGTGCGCGTAACTAACAAGAAACAAGAAACTAACAAGAAACGGGATGACATCTGCTTATAACAAACTGACATGATATATATACTCAAGAGTAAGGAGCTAAGATAGCTCACAACAAGAGTTCAGACAAGAAAATTAAAACCAAACTTGATTATACACAGCGGAAGACATGCCTAGCACATAAGCTGGCATTACAAGATGTCTAGAGACAACAAGTACTATACAAGACTGTCTATCCCAAAATAAGGAGTTATACAACCCATACAAATCGTCCTCACCAAAATGTAAAAGGACACAAGCCCCAAAATAATAACAACCTGCGTAGTAAGCTCCCAGCTATGTCGAGCCTCACTGCGCACTATCACTAGCCTTCCTTTGATCTAAGGAAACAAATAAACAAGGAACGGGTGAGATAAATCTCAGTAAGCTATTAGATCAACTACATGACATGTTATCATGCAATTCAAGTAGATACTCAAGTAATCATGTATCAAGTATCATCAAGTAACAAGTATATGAGAGGCTAAGCCAACTCATCAAGTAGCACATAAGGCTAAGTTATCACGTTACAAAGGATATTGCTTCCTTCTTTATCCCTCCCAAGAATACCATTGTTGTCGTAGCTTGTATTACTTTTGACAATCACGATCAATATCAAAAAACTGCTTATATAGTATATATAAGAAGACCCGGTAACCAGTGTCATTCCCAAGATCAAGATTCATGAGGTGTTCACGAATTTAGCATTCACTTTTATCAAGCGTATTGCTCTAATAAAGGAAGCAATGCCCTTACTATGGCCTGTAGTAAGGGGTCAAGCGCAGATACATAGATCCCCGATTATCACTTTTATAACGACCCCAAAATCCGTCATTATTTATTTTATATTTTATTTTATATTTTGGGAATTTTATTTGAAAACTTATGTGTGCATTTTAAGTGTTGCATCATATCTCATAAGTTGCACATTTTTATTTGACTATTTGAGTTAGTTAAAGAGTTAGTAGTAATGTTGTTTTGGGAGTTAAGTATTAATAGTGGAATTTTATGGGCTTTATGAAAATGGTTCTTAAGGGGAGTAAGTGAGTTATGTTAATTAGGAGGGTCTTAAAGGAAATTTCCAAATTGTTAAATTTATCATTATCACCTCTCCCTCCCCTCTCCCTGCGTTTCCTACACACACACACTCACACACCAACTTTCCTAAATTTACTACCTCCATTGTTGAAGAAAGAAGAATAGGTAAGGTTTTGGTTTTTGTTAAATTAATTCTTTTAATTTACTACTCTATTTTTAAATCTAACTATATCTAAATGATCAGGGTGTTGAATAGATTCTTTCTACCGATCCAATTTTATTTTCTTGATACTTTTCCGAGAAAATAGGTAAGTTACTAATCCCCCTTTAAATGTTAAAATGGTCATAAACATGTTTTATATGCTTTATATGTTATAAAATGGTGTTTTGGTATTACTTTAATATACTTGTAAATTTGGGACAGAGGGAGTAGTAAGAACTTGTATATAGCTTGTTATTGTTGGGAATGCTATAGAAGTTGGTGTTAATATTGTTCTTAGGCTGAGTTTGTAGCCTTTGTGAAAGTTGTAAATGTTGTGTGTTGCCAATGTTAGTATTTTTGGGTCAGTGAGATGAAGGGAGTATATATTTTACAGCCAAAATGTTGCTCCAGGCTTGATTACACGACTCGTGTAAAGGTACAGGAGTCGTGTAGAGGAAAATTCTGAATGATGTGAATTTTTACACGAGTCGTGTACTGATACACGACTTGTGTAGAAATTGTTACACGAGTCTGAAATGTAGAAATTGTTACACGAGTCGTGTAAGGTTACACGAGTCGTGTAGAGACCAAATTCTGCACTTGTACATTTTACGTGCAATCTTCCGGAGTCCATAACTTCTTCATCCGGACTCCGTTTTAGTCGTGTAAACTATCGTTGGAAAGTTCTTCTCGAGTAATACACGATGAGTTGGTTTTTCAGTTGGGTTCTGATTTTTATAGTATTGAAAATCCAGTAGGTGTTTAGTACCAAAAAGAGTATTAATGGTTCATTATGGTAGAGTTGGTCTTTTGTGATCAAGTTTGAATTAATGTGATTGTTTGGATGGATTGTTTGATGACTTAACGTCAATATTGTGCACACTATTATGAAAATGTGTTTACTTCTCTATGATGAGCTTGTGTGGTTCCCTACTTTGGAATCATACCCCGTTTGTTGTTTAAGCAAGTATTCTTTGCTTCGTTTTGTGTAAAGTCCAGCTGGTACTTTTGTGTGTGTTTGGGAAATGATAGGGATTATAATGGCACACGAGCCAAGTTCATTATAAGGCTCCTATCATTGGTTTCCCATTTTTAACCCCCTTCCTTAGGCCAAAGGTTGGGCACTTTGGGTTATGACTCTGTGTCATTTTCCCCGTTGTTGTTGTTGTTGTTGTTGGTTCCGGAACCCGTTTCAGCTCTTCGATGCTGCTCAGTTGATGTCTCGCAGATGGCTATTGTTTTGGTTCGAGAACTTTGGCTCAGTATCCACGTATGAGTGTTTAATTCCGCCTTATGTGTTGTATGATGAGTTGGTCGTTATTTCCAACCGGTATGGGACGGTTGGCGATAGGGAGCCTCTCATATTATGTGCTATATGCTATATGATCATTTGTGGCATTGTTCCTTTATGTTTATCATATTAGCATGTAATGTAGTTGCATTTTAGTAACTTACTGAGATTTATTCTCACCCTTATTTGTTTACTGTTTTAGATAAGAAGGAGCCCAAGTGATAGGTCATATCACAGGGAGGACGTCGAGAAAGAATTTTGGGTAAGACGTTTGGGAAGTGTTGTGTAAGGCAACATTATGTAAATGTACAACCTTGTGGGTAGTGTACCCGTGACTTGATCGTTGTATCACCTCTTTTTGGTTTATGTTGGTGATTTGTAAATAGTAAGTAAAGTGTGTGGCCAAGTGGCTAAGTACTTGTTTGTGAAAGTTTGTTTTGTGACTTGTAGTCAAGTCTAGTAAATGTTGTTTGGTTATATGAACTTTTTATGAAAGTATATTTCGAAAAAATTTCTTTAAGTTGTTTTATGACGTCTTCCGTGCGTGTCCCGGACGTGGGGCCAAGTAGGACCATGGTTCGGGGCGCGACCGTTGGTATCAGAGCTAGGTTGTAGATGGTCTAGAATGACTAAGTAACCTAGGAGGGTAGTTGTGTATGGAGTGAGTAACGTTGAGTGTTTTATGCAGGTACTCAGTAAGAATGCCTGAACATGAGGGTGAACAGTCTGGTACTACAGGCCAGGGTAATGTAAGGGAAGAAGCTCCAGCTATGTTCCAAGGAATGTTCGAGGCAGCTATGAAAACTATACATGATCAGAGGCAAGGAGGAGAACATGCACCTCCGAGGTATGGTCTTGAGCAGTTTTTAAAGATAAAACCAACAGCTTTTGATGGGGAGCCGGATGTAACCAAGGTAGAGAGATGGATCGAGTCCATGGAAAAGATATTCGATGTCTTGGGATGTACTGAAGAAGATCGAGTCAGGTTTTCTACCTACAAGTTGATTGGAGCTGCGGAGTACTGGTGGAGAACATTGAAAGCCAGTTGGGGATGACGCTCATGTACCTTATACTTGGGCAAATTTTCTGAAAAAGTTCAAAGAACATTTCATTCCGAGGGTGGATCAAGACAGGAAAGAAGTGGAATTCCTTAGCTTGGAACAAAATACGATGTCGGTGGCTCAGTATGCAGCTAAATTCACGGAGTTATCGAGGTATTACACTCATTTAAATGCAACAGATGAGAGGAAGGCAATGAGATTTGTGAAGGATTAAAAACTGTGATCCGAACTCAATTGGTGTCCCATAAACTACAAGAATTTCAAGATGCAGTTGATCGAGCCTATCAAGTGGAGCATAATATTGAAGAACACAAGAGGAAGGTGGAATTGGCTGGTGCGGGAAGACAAGGTAGACCACAACAACAACGTAATGATAATAGTGGAGGACAAGGAACTTCAACCCCATTTAGAGGACAACCACAAGGGCAACCGAGTGTTAGAAATCAAGGTAATTTCTCTGGGGGTCAAAGCAAGAGAGTATGTAATTATTGTCAGAGGGAAGGGCACAGTGAGGAGCGGTGTTTGAAGAAACAAGGAAAGTGTTTGAATTGTGGGCAACTTGGCCATTTTCAAAGGGATTGTACTAGATCGGGGCTCAACCATCGGGGAGTAGTGTTGGACCGTCTCAGGGTCAGAAAAGGGATGCCTCGGGAAAACCAAAAGTTCAAGGTCGTGTGTTTGCAATCAATCAGCAACAATCTTCGGATGCTTCCACCGTAATAGGAGGTATAATTTCTATGTCAAGTTTGAGAGCACGTGCACTTATAGACCCCGGCTCATCGCATTCAAATATTTCTGTGTCTTTTGCATCTCGATTGCATTCTTCCTCTGAGTCTTTGCCTTATGTGCTAGAAGTGTCGACTCCTATAGGAGATTGTTTGATAGCTGATAAGGTGTTACATGATTGTGATGTGCATATTAGTGAGCATGTTTTACTTGCTAATTTTGTCATATTGCCATTGCAAGATTTTGATGTTATTCTGGGTATGGATTGGTTAAGTAAATATCATGCCTCTGTTGATTGTTTTAAGAAAGTGGTTACGTTTTCTATCCCTAGTGTGCCTGTGTTTACTTTTGGGGCAGCTTCTTTGGGTAAGGGAATTCGTATTATTTCGTATGTGAAAGCTAGGAGGCTATTGCACCGTGGTTGCGTGGGGTACTTGGCCTGTGTTTTGGATACTACTAAAAAGTCTCCTGAAATAAAGGATGTGAATGTAGTTAAAGAGTTTCCTGATGTGTTCTCTTCTGAATATTCTATGCCTCCCGATAGAGAGATCGAGATTGGTATTGACTTGATTCTAGGTACCACCCCTATATCAGAAGCACCTTATAGAATGGCCCCAGCTGAACTGAAAGAATTGAAGGTACAATTACAAGAGTTGCTTGATCGGGGATTTATCCTTCCTAGTGTATCACCGTGGGGAGCTCCTGTGTTGTTTGTCAAGAAGAAGGATGGGTCTTTGAGACTATGCATCGATTACAGGAAGCTGAATCAAGTAACAGTAAAGAATAAATATCCTCTACCTCACATTGATGACTTGTTTGATCAACTTCAAGGGTCAGTCATCTTTTCAAAGCTTGACTTGAGGAGTGGGTACCATCAGTTAAAGATTCATTCTGAAGACATTTCTAAGACTGCTTTCCGTAGTAGATATGGTCATTATGAATTTTTGGTTATGCCTTTCAGGTTGACTAATACTCCGGCTGTTTTCATGGATATGATGAATCGGGTCTTCAAACCTTATCTTGACACCTTTTTGGTTGTATTTATTGACGATATTCTTGTGTATTCCAAGTCTAAGGAGGAGCACGAGCAACACTTGCGAATGATTTTATCTGTTCTTCGTGAGAAGCAACTGTTTGCGAAATTCAGTAAGTGTGCTTTTTGGCTCGATGAAGTGTCTTTTCTTGGGCACGTGGTTTCTAATAGAGGAATATCCGTAGATCCTTCCAAGATTGAAGCTATTTTGAATTGGAAGAGGCCTGAATCAGTTACGGAGATTCGAAGTTTCTTGGTCTAGCTGGGTATTATAGAAGATTTATCGAGGGGTTTTCTAAAATTGCTACTCCATTGACTCAGTTGACTCGAAAGAATGTTCCTTATGTGTGGGATAGAAAATGTCAACTTAGTTTTGAAGAGTTGAAGAAGAGATTGACTACAGCTCCTATTCTCGCACTTCCTAATGGAAACGACGACTTGGTGATTTATAGTGAGGCTTCTAAAGAAGGCCTTGGGTGTGTGCTAATGCAAAATGGAAGGGTGATTTCATATGTTCAAGGAAGTTGACTCCGAGTGAGCAAAATTATCCTACTCATGACATGGAGCTAGCTGCGATTGTCTTTGCGTTGCACAAATGGAAACATTATCTTTACGGAGCCAAATTTGAGATATTTACCGATCATCAAAGTTTGAAGTACCTTTTCTCCCAAAAAGAGTTGAATAATAGGCAAAGAAGATGGATGGAGCTATTGAAGGATTATGATTGCACTATCTCTTATCACCCGGGTAAAGCAAATGTGGTAGCCGATGCCATTAGCCGGAAATATTTTATGGCTTCATTGATGGTGCGTGAATGGAAGATGTTGGAGGATGCTCGAGATTGGGGTCCTTATGAGTCAAAGCATGGGGCTATTTTTGCGAGTATTCGAGTATTACCAGTCTTGATTCAACAAATAAAGGAAACTCAAAAGGATGATCCGGAGTTAGTGAAAATAGTGGATAAAATCGAAGATGGTAAATTCGAGGATTTCTCTCTTAATTCCGAAAGAGTGTTAACTTTCATAGGCCGGTTATGTGTGCCTTGCGTGGATGGGATTAAACGCCAAGTTCTGGATGAGGGCCACAAGTCGAGGTATACTATTCATCCCGGGAGCACAAAAATGTATCAGAATTTGAAGCAACACTTTTGGTGGAATAATATGAAGAGAGAAATAGCGGATTATGTATCTAAGTGTCTAACATGTCAACAAGTTAAATCTGAGCATCAAAGACCTGCGGGGTTACTTCAACCGTTAGAGATTCCGGAATGGAAGTGGGAACATGTCACTATGGATTTCGTGACGGGATTACCTCGCACTCGAAGAAGGTTTGACGCAGTTTGGGTGATCGTGGATAGATTGAGAAAGTCTTCTCATTTTCTATCTATTGAGATTAGCTACTCGATGGAGAGGCTTGCAACTTTATATATAAATGAGATCGTGAGATTGCATTGTGTCCCGGTGAGCATTGTGTCTGATCGTGACCCTAGATTTACATCTCGGTTTTGGCAAGCATTTCAGAAGGCTTTGGGTTCAGAGTTGAAGTTTAGTACAACTTTTCATCCCCAGACAGATGGGCAGTCAGAGAGGACTATTCAGATTCTCGAGGATATGTTGGGAGCTTGCTCAGTTGATTTTTCAGATTCTTGGGATTCTCATTTACCTCTCGTGGAATTTGCCTATAACAACAGTTTTCAGTCAAGTATTGGGATGGCCCCGTATCAAGCTTTGTATGGGAGGAAATGTCGGTCTCCGATTTGTTGGGATGAAGTGGGAAAAGCAAAAATTTGGGGTATTGACATGGTGAACAAATCAGTTGAGGAAGTTAAACTTATTTGGGATCGTTTGAGTACGGTTCAGAGTAGACAAAAAAGCTATGCCGATCACCGGAGGCGAGATCTTGAGTTTCATTCGGGTGACTTTGTGTTTTTAAAAGTTTCACCTAAAGTGGGGATTCGAAGGTACGGGAAGAAAGGCAAGCTAGCACCGAGGTATATTGGTCCATTCGATATTTTGAGTAGAGTTGGAGATAGAGCGTATCGTCTTGCGTTACCTCATTCTCTTGACAAGATCCATAATGTTTTTCATGTCTCGATGCTTCGGAAATATGTGTATGATCCTTCTCATGTCTTGTCCGAGGTTCCCGAGGATATTGAACCAAGTATGTCTTACGAGGAGCATCCAGTCCAAGTTATTGATTCAAAGGTTCAAGAATTGCGAACTAAGAATATTCCCCTTGTGCGAGTTGTGTGGAGGAATCATAATATGGAAGAGTCAACTTGGGAGCTTCGGGAGGAGATCGAGAGGAAGTATCCTTGATTGTTTGAGGGTTGAGGTAAGTAACCTTAAAAATTCGGGTCGAATTTTCTTTAAGGGGGAGTGAGTGTAACGACCCCAAAATCCGTCATTATTTATTTTATATTTTATTTTATATTTTGGGAATTTTATTTGAACTTATGTGTGCATTTTAAGTGTTGCATCATATCTCATAAGTTGCACATTTTATTTGACTATTTGAGTTAGTTAAAGAGTTAGTAGTAATGTTGTTTTGGGAGTTAAGTATTAATAGTGGAATTTTATGGGCTTTATGAAAATGGTTCTTAAGGGAGTAAGTGAGTTATGTTAATTAGGAGGGTCTTAAAGGAAATTTCCAAATTTGTTAACTTTATCATTATCACCTCTCCCTCCCCTCTCCCTGCGTTTCCTACACACACACACTCACACACCAACTTTCCTAAATTTACTACCTCCATTGTTGAAGAAAGAAGAATAGGTAAGGTTTTGGTTTTTGTTAAATTTAATTCTTTTAATTTACTACTCTATTTTTAAATCTAACTATATCTAAATGATCAGGGTGTTGAATAGATTCTTTCTACCGATCCAATTTTATTTTCTTGATACTTTTCCGAGAAAATAGGTAAGTTACTAATCCCCCTTTAAATGTTAAAATGCTCATAAACATGTTTTATATGCTTTATATGTTATAAAATGGTGTTTTGGTATACTTTTAATATACTTGTAAATTTGGGACAGAGGGAGTAGTAAGAACTTGTTATATATCTTGTTATTGTTGGGAATGCTATAGAAGTTGGTGTTAGTATTGTTCTTAGGCTGAGTTTGTAGCCTTTGTGAAAGTTGTAAATGTTGTGTGTTGCTAATGTTAGTATTTTTGGGTCAGTGAGATGAAGGGAGTATATATTTTACAGCCAAAATGTTGCTCCAGGCTTGATTACACGACTCGTGTAAGGGTACAGGAGTCGTGTAGAGGAAAATTCTGAATGAGTGAATTTTTACACGAGTCGTGTACTGATACACGACTTGTGTAGATATTGTTACACGAGTCTGAAATGTAGAAATTGTTACACGAGTCGTGTAAGGTTACACGAGTCGTGTAGAGACCAAATTCTGCACTTGTACATTTTACGTGCAATCTTCCGGAGTCCATAACTTCTTCATCCGGACTCCGTTTTGGTCGTGTAAACTATCGTTGGAAAGTTCTTCTCGAGTAATACACGATGAGTTGGTTTTTCAGTTAGGTTCTGATTTTTATAGTATTGAAAATCCAGTAGGTGTTTAGTACCAAAAAGAGTATTAATGATTCATTATGGTAGAGTTGGTCTTTTGTGATCAAGTTTGAATTAATGTGATTGTTTGGATGGATTGTGTGATGACTTAATGTCAATATTGTGCAAACTATTATGAAAACGTGTTTACTTCTTAATGATGAGCTTGTGTGGTTCCCTACTTTAGAATCATACCCCGTTTGTTGTTTAAGCAAGTATTCTTTGCTTCGTTTTGTGTAAAGTCCAGCTGGTACTTTTGTGTGTGTTCGGGAAATGATAGGGATTATAATGGCACACGAGCCAAGTTCATTATAAGGCTCCTATCATTGGTTTCCCATTTTTAACCCCCTTCCTTAGGCCAAAGGTTGGGAACTTTGGGTTATGACTCTGTGTCATTTTCCCCGTTGTTGTTGTTGTTGGTTCCGGAACCCGTTTCAGCTCTTCGATGCTGCTCAGTTGATGCCTCTAAGATGGCTATTGTTTTGGTTCGAGAACCTTGTCTCAGTATCCACGTATGAGTGTTTAATTCCGCCTTATGTGTTGTATGATGAGTTGGTCGTTATTTCCAACCGGTATGGGACGGTTGGCGATAGGGAGCCTCTCATATTATGTGCTATATGCTATATGATCATTTATGGCATTGTTCCTTTATGTTTATCATATTAGCATGTAATGTAGTTGCATTTTATTAACTTACTGAGATTTATTCTCACCCTTATTTGTTTACTGTTTTAGATAAGAAGGAGCCCAGGGGATAGGTCACATCGCAGGGAGGACGTCGAGAAAGAATTTTGGGTAAGACATTTAGGAAGTGTTGTGTAAGGCTACATTATGTAAATGTACAACCTTGTGGGTAGTGTACCCGTGACTTGATCGTTGTATCACCTCTTTTTGGTTTATGTTGGTGATTTGTAAATAGTAAGTAAAGTGTGTGGCCAAGTGGCTAAGTACTTGTTTGTGAAAGTTTGTTTTGTGACTTGTTGTCAAGTCTAGTAAATGTTGTTTGGTTATATGAACTTTTTATGAAAGTATATTTCGAAAATTTTTCTTTAAGTTGTTTTATGACGTCTTCCGTGCGTGTCCCGGACGTGGGGCCAAGTAGGACCATGGGTCGGGGCACGACAACTTTGGCCCCAGCCTTATGATAAGCTTGAACCTATATACCTCCGAGCAAGCAAGGACCAGCTGGACTCACACAAGAATGCACAAGTAGGTATTTACTTGAACTACGAGAGTAGAATTAATCCAAAAGTAGTGGACTAGCTCATCAAGGACATGCTTCAAGTAATCAAGAAGTCACATTGTTATCAAGCAACTATATGCAATGTTTGCAGATACATATCAAGAACATTTCTCATACACGTTAGTGCTTGTTCTTAGCACTTTCAAGTTCATTACCATACACATATATTGGTTTCAAGGCATGTACAATATTTTATCATCTTATATTCAAGTTCTCAATCCACTTCTATGGATGTTTAAGACATGTACAAGATTTTATTGTCTTATACTCGAGTTATCATTCCAATCTTTGGATATTCAAGTCATATATAAGAGTTAGACATCTTATACTTCATGTTCATCATCTTATACTTTGGATGTTTAAGCTCAAGACATTGTTCTAAGGCCCCTAAGGTGCACAAACATTGGTTTCAAGACACATATAACATATTAGTGCTTGCTCATAGCACTTTCAAGACATATAAAAGAGTTCTTCCTTTTACACTCAAGTTCTCTATTCAAATCATTGAATAATCATGTAAAGACTCACTTCGGATGCCCCCTAAAGTGTCACAACACTTGCTAGGACATCTTATACTAAGGCTATATACCTCAATTGGGGTTATTTCCAACTTATACAAACATTGGACAACATTTTGAGTTTTCAAGTCATCCGGGCTGGCGCTCAAAACGGATCGGGCGGCTGCACACTACAACACATTTTGTATGGAAATTCTTCAGCTAGCTTGTACGGTCGCACAAGGGATTTGTGCGGTCGCACACTAGGGCGCAAATGCTCAATTCTTTCCTAGGTTAAGAATTCTCCGTCCCAAGTGTAGGAGTATAACTTATTAACACTCAAGACATACAAAAAATACTCTCTAAACATGCTCTAAACATGCCCAGAACATTTTCAAGTTCATTTCCTCTTTTATTTCTACAGAGTCCTTTATACTCCCTTTGTCCCAAATTTACAAGTATCACAAAAATTGCCCCAAACACGAAATTGACAAGCACAAGTATTAGGAATAACATATATGCATGTTATTACAAGCAAGGGGGAGCTAATAACTTACCTAGTCCAAAATCAAAGTTACCCAAACAAATTTTTGTTCGGCAAGAAACGCTCTATTCAACGCCACGAATATTTATCCGGGATCGGAATCAAGAACAGAGGGATAATTAAGCTCGAGGAGTCGAGAATAGGGTAAAACCCTAGTTTTTCTTCAGAGAAAGAACGTAACTAATTTGGGGAGAAATGCCTGGGAAGGCAACAAAGATATACATTCAACTTTCAAGAAATGACCAGTAGGCCCCTCAAGTTTCACTTTTAACAAAAAGGTCCCTAACGTCATATTTTCACAAATGACCCAAAAGTTAAAACTTGACATTTAACCACCTTAATATTCTAAGCAGTTAAGAAATTAATTCAAGTAAAACTAGAACATAATATGCAAGTTCAAGAATTTAACAAGCAAGTCAAATATTTAACAAGAATAAGGATGGGCGTTACATCATCCCCACCTTAAAGAAAATTCGCCCACGAATTTTACTTACCAAGATTTTCAAATAGGCTCGGGTATTTATCTCGCATGTCTTTCTCGGTTTCCCAAGTAGCCTCTTCTATTTCATGATTTCTCCAAAGGACCTTCACAATAGGAATCCTTTTGGTTTGCAAGACTTACTCTTTCCAGTCAATAATTTCAACAGGTTGTTCCTCATAGGACAAATTAGGCTGAAATGGAATAGATTCATACTCAAGAACATGTGACTCATCCACCATATACTTGAAAAACATGGACACATGAAACACATTATGAATACCTGATAAAGAAGGTGGTAAAGCAACTCCATAAGCCAACTTCCTAACTCTTTCAAGAATTTCGAATGGACCGATATAACGAGGAGATAAATTTCCTTTCTTCCCAAATCTCTTAATACCTCTACGAGGAGAGACTTTCAAGAATACAAAGTCACCTACCTGGAATTCAAGATCCCTTCTGCGATGATCAGCATAACTCTTTTGTCTACTTTGAGCTGTGCGCAATCTATCTCTGATTAATTTCACACTCTCAACTGACTGTTGAACCATTTCAGGTCCCAAGAGTCTAGCTTCCCCTACTTCATCCCAGCATATAGGAGATCGACATTTTCTGCCAAAAGAGATTCATATGGAGCCATTTCAATGCTAGATTGATAGCTGTTGTTATAAGCAAACTCAGCCAAAGGAAGATGAGTATCCCAACTACCTTTAAAATCAACAACACAAGCACGTAACATATCCTCGAGAATCTGTATAAGTCTCTCAGATTGCCCATCAGATTGGGGATGAAAAGATGTACTGAAATTCAATTTAGTACCCATGGCACCCTGAAGAGCCTGCCAGAATCGAGAAGTAAAATGAGGATCTCTGTCAGATACATTACTCACAGGAACCCCATGCAGTTGGACTATCTCCTGAACATACAATGAAGCTAACTGATACAATGAATATCCCATATAAACAGACAAGAAATGAGCTGACTTGGTCAGTCTATCCACTATAACCCAAACAGCAACATGGCCTCGTCTGGTACGTGGCAAACCAGTCACAAAATCCATCGTGATATGCTCCCATTTCCACTCTGGAATTTCTAATGGTTGCAACAAACCTGCTGGACGTTGATGTTCCACTTTCACTTGTTGACAAGTCAGACACTTGGACACATACTCAGCAATTTCTCTTTTCTTGTTGTTCCACCAGAAATATTTCTTCAAGTCTTGGTACATTTTAGTGCTTCCAGGATGAATAGTATACTTGGCTTTGTGAGCCTGTTCAAGAACTCTCTTCTTGATATCAAGATCAACTGGAATACAAACTCTGCCTCGAAAGGTAAGAATTCCATCACTTTTGAAAGAAAAATCTGGTTGCTTTCCTTCATTCATTCCACTAATAATTTTCTGCAATTCAGAATCAGTTACCTGAGCTTCTTTGATCTGTTGGAGTAAATCTGAAGTAGCCTTTATATTTGCAAGAATAACTCCATGTCTAGATTCACAAGGACTCCAATCACATAAATCCTCTAACATCTTCCATTCACGAATCATTAAGCAAGAAATATAAGTCTTTCTGCTTAGTGCATCTGCCACAACATTTGTCTTTCCTGGATGATAAAGGATAGTACAATCATGATCCTTCAATTTCTCCATCCATCTACGTTGTCTCATGTTGAGCTCTTTCTGAGAAAACAAGTACTTCAAGCTTTTATGATCAGTAAAGACTTCAAATTTTGTTCCATACAAGTAATGCCTCCATTTATGTAAAGGAAAAATAATCGCAGCCAACTCTAAATCATGAGTAGGATAGTTATTTTCAAAAGGAGATAATTTCCTCGAAGCATAAGCTATTACCTTGACATCTTGCATCAGAACACAACCCAATCCTTCTTTAGAAGCATCGGTATAAACCATGAAATTCTCACTTCCACTAGGTAAAGCTAAGACTGGAGCTGTAGTTAAGCGCTTTTTCAACTCTTGAAAACTTGCTTCACAATTGTCACTCCACTTAAAAGAAGTAGCTTTCTGAGTCAAATTAGTCAATGGAGTAGCAATCTTGGAGAATCCCTTAATGAATCTCCGATAATAACTAGCCAAGCCTAAGAAACTACGGATCTCTGTCACTGTAGTTGGCCTCTTCCAGTTTACAACTGCTTCAACTTTGGAAGGATCTACTGCAATACCAGTAGCAGACACAACATATCCCAAGAATGAAACCTCTTCTAATCAGAAAGCACATTTGCTGAATTTTGCAAATAATTGTTTCTCACGAAGAACTTACAATACCACTCTGAGATGTTGTTCATGCTCAACCCGTGATTTAGAATATACAAGAATATCATCAATGAATACCACCACGAAACAATCAAGATATGGTTTGAAGATACGGTTCATCAAATCCATAAATACAGCTGGAAAATTTGTCAAACCGAATGGCATAACAATAAACTCATAATGCCCATACCTGGTACGGAAAGCTGTCTTTGGTATATCTTCAGATCTGATTTTCAACTGATGATAACCACTTCTTAAGTCAATCTTCGAGTACACTACTGAACCTTGAAGTTGATCAAACAAGTCATCAATATGAGGTAACGGATATTTGTTCTTAATAGTTACCTGATTAAGATCTCTGTAATCAATACATAATCGCAGAGTCCCATCTTTCTTTCTGACAAATAACACTGGTGCACCCCACGGTGATACACTAGGCCTGATGAAGCCCCTTTCAAGTAATTCCTCAAACTGTGTTTTTAACTCTTTCAACTCAGCTGGAGCCATTCTATAAGGTGCTTTAGAGATTGGTGTTGTACCTGGTAATAACTCAATACAGAACTCAATCTCTCGATCAGGTGGCATGCTATACTTAGAAGAGAACACATATGAAAATTCAGACACAACAGGAATATCTTCCATCTTGGAAACAGATAAACTCTTGTCAAGCACACATGCGAGATACCCGGCACAACCACGAGATAAAATTTGTCTAGCTTTTAAAGCAGAAATAACACGTATATCATACATAGGCCTACCACCTTCAAAGGTAAAATCAGGCAAACCAGGTATAGAAAAAGTTACTACTTTTCTATGACAATCAACAGATGCATAATGCACATATAGCCAATCCATGCCAAGAATCACGTCAAAGCTTATAGGTAACACGACTAGGTCACCAAGAAGGGCATGATCACCCACAAGAACCTCACATTTTTTATAAACCTCAAAAGCAAACATTCAATCTCCCATAGGGGAAGATACTTCTAGCACATAAAGCATAGAATCAGGAAGAACATGCAAATGTTTCACAAAATGAGATGCCACATAAGAATGAGATGAGCCTGGATCTATCAGGACTCGCGCTCTCGTACTAGAAAGTAATATAGTACCTCTTATGACCGCAGAAGACTCAGCTACACCCTGCTGATCTAAAGCAAACACTCAACCCTGAACTTTAGGTCGACCCCCACTATCTCTCTTAGTACCTGAAGGTTGTTGACTCGTACCCCCCAACTTGACTTCCTTTACATTTTGGACAATTCTTGATAAAGTGCCCTGTTTCCCCACAAGATAAACATTTTCCTTGCTTTAGCTAACACTTGTCTTCAGAATGACCTTCTTTCAAGCAATAACCACACACTTTCCTGGAACCTTGGACTGTTGTTTTAGAACCAGTTGATACACTACCTTTACTTTCAGATGGTTATCAAAATCGACGATCCTGGCGATTAGATTTACCACCCTTAGAACCAGATCCCTGTGCTTTCTCTGAAACACGACCTGTCATGATTGTTCCCAACTTCACCTTGTGTTCTTCAATGTCATTTTCAATGCCATAAGCCCTCTCCACTGCTTGTTGATAACTAGTAAGCTGTAGAGAAAGAAGTTGCTTCCTGTACTCGGTCTTCAACCCCTTCACAAACCTCTGTGCCTTATTTGTTTCATTTAGAACTAAGTGATCACAATACCTAGCCAATTCTGTGAACTTGGTTGATTATTTCCCCACTGTCAAGCTTCCCTGCTCCAGATTAAGAAATTCCATCTCTTTTCTGTCTTGGACCACTGCTGGAATGAACTGTGACTTGAATGATTTGAGAAAATTCTCCCAAGTCTGTGGTACCCCTTCCAGTTCCCAGCTTTTATTTAGAACTTGCCACCAATGTTCAGCAGCTTTCTCAAGTTTAAAGGTTGCAAATGTTACCTTATCACCTCCTACACCAAGGCTGTAAAGATCTTTTCTATACTTTCAATCCACTCTTCTGCCTTCTTAGCATCAGGTTCCCCGTCAAAGCTACGAGGTTTCAACTTCAAGAACCTTGTAAGTTGATTAGGATAATCCAATTCTATATTATCAACCATCTCTTCTTGAGGAGTTACAGATCTCAGCTGATTACTGCCACTAGTACCTTCAGAACTCATTGTACCTGTAGGTAAACACTCAGCGTTAATAACACCCCAAGACTAACCCATACCTAGGCCATAGACCCTATCCAAACTTAGATCAAACCAAGGTAGCTAAACAGGGTAGCTAAATAAGGGTAGCTCTGATACCAACTGACACGCCCCCAAGTCCCAGGATTCCCTAGTAGAACCTCGAACCTGGTGCGCGTAACTAACAAGAAACAAGAAACTAACAAGAAACGGGATGACATCTGCTTATAACAAACTGACATGATATATATACTCAAGAGTAAGGAGCTAAGATAGCTCACAATAAGAGTTCTAGACAAGAAAATTAAAACCAAACTTGATTATACACAGCGAAAGACATGCCTAGCACATAAGCTGGCATTACAAGATGTCTAGAGACAACAAGTAATATACAAAACTGTCTATCCTAAAATAAGGAGTTATACAACCCATACAAATCGTTCTCACCAAAATGTAAAAGGACACAAGCCCCAAAATAATAACAACCTGCGTAGTAAGCTCCCAGCTATCTCGAGCCTCACTGCGCACTATCACTAGCCTTTCTTTGACCTAAGGAAAACAAATAAACAAGGAACGGGGTGAGATAAATCTCAGTAAGCTATTAGATGCAACTACATGCCATGTTATCATGCAATTCAAGTAGATACTCAAGTAATCATGTATCATCAAGTAACAAGTATATGAGAGGCTAAGCCAACTCATCAAGTAGCACATAAGGCTAAGTTATCACGTTACAAAGGATATTGCTTCCTTATTTATCCCTCCCTAGAATACCATTGTTGTCGTAGTTTGTATTACTTTTAATAATCATGATCAATATCAAGAAACTGCTTATACAGTATATTTAAGAAGACCCGGTAACCAGTGTCATTCCCAAGATCAAGATTCACGAGGTGTTCACGAATTTAGCATTCACTTTTATCAGGCGTATTGCTCTAATAAAGGAAGCTATGCCCTTACTATGGCCTGTAGTAAGGGGTCAAGCGCAGATACATAGACCCCCGATTATCACTTTGGCCCCAGCTTCATGATAAGCGTGAACCTATATACCTCCGAGCAAGCAAGGACCAACTGGACTCACACAAGAATGCACAAGTATGTATTTACTTGAACTACGAGAGTAGAACTAATACAAAAGCAGTGGACTAGCTCATCAAGGACATGCTTCAAGTAATCAAGAAGTCACATTGTTATCAAGCAACTATATGCAATGTTTGCACATACATATCAAGAACATTTCTCATACACGTTAGTGCTTGTTCTTAGAACTTTTAAGTTCATTACCATACACATGTATTGGTTTTAAGGCATGTACAAGATTTTATCATCTTATATTCAAGTTCTCAATCCACTTCTATGGATTTTTAAGACATGTACAAGATTTTATTGTCTTATACTCGAGTTATCATTCCAATATTTGGACATTCAAGTCATATATAAGAGTTAGACATCTTATACTTCAAGTTCATCATCCTATACCTTGGATGTTTAAGCTCAAGACATTGTTCTAAGGCCCATTGGTTTCAAGACACATATAACATATTAGTGCTTGCTCATAGCACTTTCAAGATATATAAAAGAGTTCTTCCTTTTACACTCAAGTTCTCTATTCAAATCATTGAATAATCATGTTCAAGACTCACTTCTGATGCCCCTAAGGTGTCACAACACTTGCTAGGACATCTTATACTAAGGCTATATACCTCAATTGGGGTTATTTCCAACTTATACAAACATTGGACAACATTTTGAGTTTTCAAGTCATCCGGGCTGGCGCTCAAAACGGATCGGGCGGCCGCACACTACAACACATTTTGTATGGAAATTCTTCAGCTAGCTTGTACGGTCGCACAAGGGATTTGTGCGGTCGCACACTAGGGCGCAAATGATCAATTCTTTCCTAGGTTAAGAATTCTCCGTCCCAAGTGTAGGAGTATAACTTATTAACACTCAAGACATTCAAGACATACAAAAATACTCTCTAAACATGCTCTAAACATGCCCAGAACATTTTCAAGTTCATTTCCTCTTTTATTTCTACAGAGTCCTTTATACTCCCTTTGTCCCAAATTTACAAGTATCACAAAAATTGCCCCAAACACGAAATTGACAAGCACATGTATTAGGAATAACATATATGCATGTTATTACAAGCAAGGGGGAGCTAATAACTTACCTAGTCCGAAATCAAATTTACCCAAACAAATTTTTGTTCGGCAGGAAACGCTCTATTCAACGCCACGAATATTTATCCGGGATCAGAATCAAGAACAGAGGGATAATTAAGTTCGAGGAGTTGAGAATAGGGTAAACCCTAAACCCTAGCTTTTCTTCAGAGAAAGAACGTAACTAATTTGGGGAGAAATTCCTCAGAGAAGGGAAGGCAACCAAGATATACATTCAACTTTCAAGAAATGACCAGTAGGCCCCTCAAGTTTCACTTTTAACAAAAAGGCCCCTAAAGTAATATTTTCACAAATTACCCAAAAGTAAAAACTTGACATTTAACCACTTTAATATTCCAAAGCAGTTAAGAAATTAATTCAAGTAAAACTAGCACATAATATGCAAGTTCAAGAATTTGACAAGCAAGTCAAATATTTAACAAGAATAAGGATGGGCATTACATCTCTTGGGGCAAGACTTCAATCTTCGTTGGGCATAGCAGCGACAACAGAATTCAAGCGAGG
This sequence comes from Campanula takesimana, assembly GCA_026119855.1. Taxonomy (NCBI): domain Eukaryota; kingdom Viridiplantae; phylum Streptophyta; class Magnoliopsida; order Asterales; family Campanulaceae; genus Campanula; species Campanula takesimana. The sequence goes on from JAOWBW010000321.1 coordinate 759,336, forward strand.
AAATCTGGAATTCGATCGAACATGACTTGATCTTGGGTTGACTTTACAAACACACAATGCTTAAAATGGTTCACCCACGAACTAAAAAAAAAAAAAACCGACAAAAAAGATTTTTATTTTTCTTTTCTCCTTACTTGCGTAAAAGTATTTGCCCTAATCCATCATCCTTGAACTACGCTAGTCTGATTCTCTTTAAGGGATACGTAGGCAGCCTTTTGGCACGACCAACCCATCATCCAGAATGTCATCTCACCGAGGCTCAATAAAAGTACAAGCGACTCATCTTCAACAAAAGTGTCGACATCCTTCATCAAAGCCACAGCATCAGAAACCCATCCCAAATCAAGCGGCCATGGTAAGTGAAGGTATGAAAATCATTCACGCTTTTTGTAAATCACATCACACACAAAAGCAATTTCTCCATTCTTGTAAAATCTCTCTCTCTCAAGCAATCTCTGCTTTTCAAATCACATCACACCACAATGACAATTTTCTCTCGCAGTTTCTATTACACATCTCAGACAAGCACATATATCTGCAAAGCATACGCATAACAGGTACAAGCACACAGCAAATCGGCTGATGGATTCTCGGATATCGCCAGGTCTTCTCTAGACTTTAAATGCGGTAGAAGGATCCTCGGATCTTGCTAAGTCTTCTCTAGACTTTAAATGCGACAGAAGGATCCTCAAATCCCGCTAGGTATTCTCTAGACTTTAAATGCGGCAGAAGGATCCTCGGATCTCGCCAGGTCTTCTCTAGACTTTAAATGCGGCAGAAGGATCCTCGGATCTCACCAGGTCTTCTCTAGACTTTAAATGCGGCAGAAGGATCCTCGGATATCGCCAGCTCTTCTCTAGACTTTGAATGTGGCAGACGGATCCTCGGATCTCGCCAGGTCTTCTCTAGACTTTAAATGCGGAAGAAGGATCCTCGGATCTCGCCAGGTCTTCTCTAGAGTTTAAATGCGGCAGAAGGATCCTCGGATCTCACCAGGTCTTCTCTAGACTTTTAATACGGCAGACGGATCCTCGGATCTCGCCAGGTCTTCTCTAGACTTTAAATGCGGCAGACGGATCCTGGAATCTCGCCAGGTCTTCTCTAGACTTTAAATGCGGCAGATAGATTCTCAGATCCCGCAAGTCCTTTATCAGCAAAAGTCGCTCAGACAGGGAGCGTATTCTTATCCCTTGCAATTTCAATAATTCCTGCTTTTTATCAAGTCTTTATTTTCTTTTGTCGATGTCCTCGGCGGTTGTTTTACTTTCGTCGATGCATTTTGATTTGCAATCCACATCACCGAGGGGATCTGTAGACACCTTGACTTAGACCTCTCATGTCCTGATTGCATACACATTCTCTGTCTTCCTCTTTTCTGTTAAGTTTTGTTACGTTTCGTTAACTTTCATTACTTTTTGTTAAGTTCCTGACTTACTCCATTAGTCTCGGACTTGATTAAGTGACAAGGTCAACCTTGATTCTTTGTTTTCTTTGTTTTTGTTGACTTTCGTGGTGTTCGTTAAGTTTCTGACTGATTTCGTTAGTTTCGGGGCTTAACTGCATAACGGTGTTAATTTTTTGGCTTAAATATGGATTTTCTGAAGATGGGACGAGCGCACCTTTGCCCTCCTTTGTGAGAGGTGTGCGCATCCCATAGGGGGGTGGGACGTCCGCGCTTCCCACCTTCAGAATCCCATATTTTTCCAAATTTCCCTCCTTTCCTGATTTGTAACCCCCAAAACCATTATGCCTTGGATTGAACCGGGGGAGAGACCATCTTTGTGACCACTAACACTATCCCTACACCTATAAATACCTCTTCATTCCACCATGAAAAAAATAAAGGATTCTTGACTCAAAAACTCTCTAAAACTCAAAAGTCCATTTTCAAAGAGTGGTTACTATAGACAAATTGGTTCTTCCCTATTCAAGCACAAAGTACAATACCCAATTTGAGACATGAACCTAAACTCTACACAAATTCTCTCAAACACATTTCTCTACAAAAACTTTACACAAATTGTTGCACAACAATTTCTCTACAAACAACTCCATCTCAAGTCAAAGTTCAAGTCTTCTTTCTCCATCTAAAGGTACAACTTTTCTTCTTCTTATTTTACTTATCTAGTCATTGTATGCAATCTCCATAAAAAGGAATACAACCAAAAAGGCCACTTTACTATTGAAGTTTCGTCAAGGTTATATTCCAACATTCTAAACTCTAGTTTAATTTACTATTCTTATCTTAATGTAATCTTTAGCATAAATCAATAAAACAAGTTTCTTTTTATTTCTCTTTTGTAATTCCCCTTTTCTTTACATTATAATTGCTAGCACTTTTCTCATATTAAAATAAGGACATTTAGCATTAGAACACCAATAGTAGCAAGACCCGCGTAAGCGGGGTGGAGTGGGTGTTTAAGTACTTCCCACTCCGTCACCTAACCCCCGAACCCTTCTCTTCCGAATCTTTAGTTTCGTAACATAAAATAGGCTATTTCTTTAGGTTTTTCTTATGTTCCCTTAATAACATAGGTGGCGACTCTATAATCTAAAATCAATTAGACATCCTAGGATTAATTCACCGCTCTAGCCAAGCCATGGTTTTCCCGGGGTATCTACAGTCACACACGTAGAACGGATAATTAAAAGGAGCGACAAACGAGGAATCTGATTAAAGCCACCGTACGGCTGGAAGATGTGCGTACGGCACCATCTCCGCCATACGGCTGCATGCCCGTAAATCATATTATTTTAAATCAATTCTTGTTGGACAAGAAGACCTAATCCTAAAGGGTTTTGGACACCCCTTGAATATAATACAGACTGACGGGAGTTTTCCCTAGCTATTGATTTTATCAATTCCAAACTCTTTCTTTGAGAAAGAAAATACACATTATATTCTGGTTATTGTGATTGATTATTCTCAATTATCAAGTCACAATAATTATTGGAGCTTTGAAGAGTCGTTCTTCAACATCGTTTTTCAAAACGAAGGCCTAGCAGTCAAGTTCAAGAATGTGTTCTTGAAATCTGTTCGTTGTGTGGATCATCGGTAGAGGGCGTTTCTCCTAACGCTTAATCAAAGTTTTATTTCGATCTACAAAGGTTAGGTTCCTTCATCTTGATATTATGAATTATTGTTCATACCGGATTTAGGCTATTGGGTTTTATTCATGTCTTTCTTCCGCTGCGCATGATTGCACGAAACCCAACAACATCAGTGGGGTGCTACATTACTTTTTTTTTTTTTTTCGGAATTTTCTGATTAAAAATTAAATTTCAAAATGTCGATAGAGTTTTTGAGATCAATTTTTTTTTATATAAAATCCCTTGTTTTTAAGTTTGTTAATTATTTTTAGTTAGTTGAGTTATACATCGATAAAATTTAAACTTTGAAATTTCATAACTTTGATTTGAAATTATGAATTTTATCTTTATACAACTTTGATTATTTTATTTTTTCTTTCTTTTCTCTTTCGTAAAAAAAGTAATAAAAAAAAATAAAAAATTGCCGAATCTCTTGTCTGGGTTGTTGATATTTATTTTCTAAAAGGACTAGAAAATATGAGCCATTGTATGTGGATTACCTAAATTTAAAATCAAATACACCTGGTCCTAAAATCACTCTCCACAGTCCCATTATCACACTCTCTTCCCACCTTCTTCTATCTCTGTCGATCTCTCTATCTCAACTCGATGTTTCAAAATTTTCCTTATTTATTTATGGCAATGTCGCCGTCAGTGTTAACAACACCACTGACAACACTTATAGCACTACGTGTTTTAAGGTTCATATTTGAATTTGCATCAATGCTTTTAATTTTCTTTCTTCACAAATAGGAGGAGAAAATGTGATGAACCGGTAATCACGCACATGTGGTGAAAGAAAGTGTTTCAGATTCTATTTTTAATGGAATTCTTATTAAGGGAGAGTTTGATATTTGAGTGAGATTGAAATGTCGATCCTATTAATGTTACAACATTTGATTTCATTTTTGAATAAAATCTTATATTAAAGGGGAGTTTATTTTAAGGGGAAAATTTATCTAACTTTGTCTTGCAGGATCATCACATATTTATTTTGTGAAGAAATGTGAAACTAAGGAGGAGACTGTTAGTGCAAAAATGTGGTGCTGCCACTAATGTTGCCAACAATGTTACTCAGACGGGTTTTATGTTAGTTTCATCATTTACACAAAATTATTGGATCTTAATGTTTAATATTTTCTGCAAGATTAATGTTAATTGTAGGTCCAAAGAATCATTAAAGGTTGATCAAAATGATGGAGCTACAATTAAGGGGTTAGTTGGAGGAAAAATTATTCATAAATGAAGATTTATGCTGACTCTTGACGAAGAAAAAAACATGGCTAAAGACCCATTCAAACTTGACTTGTTGAGCATGAAGAGTACAAGGGCTGGAAGCACAAAGGCACAAGGAAGTGATGCACGGTACATGTGGAAAATGAGGTGGTTCCTACAAAGTAGGAAATATTAATCTACTTGGACCTAAAGAGTAGGAAACATGATCTCAACTCAACCAAGTGGATGATTTCGTGCAACATGGAGTAGGCTCCAAGTTTTGGACGCCTATATATAGTGCAAAGCTGGACAAAAGTGAAACACACAGTTCCCTAGCCAAAAACTGCACTTGTATAGAACACACACACACGCAAGTGTTATCCGAAGTGTTAACAACACCTAGGCTCCGTTTGTTTGGGGGAACATTTTCCGGAAAATGAAATTGTTTTCTGGAAAATGACATAAACTTATTTTTGGTTGTTTGGTAAATCTATGGAAAATGTTTCCGGAAAATATTTTCATATGAGCAAAAATAATTTAATATGAGAAAAAAATTGAACTGGGTGGGGGTTGAGGTGGGATGGGTGGTGTTGGGGGGGGGGAGGTGGGGTGGGGGGGATAGGGGTGAGGTTGGGGGTGGGGGAGGTGTTCAAAAATAATTTTAATGTGAGTGGAAAAAAAATCTTTTTTGGGGGTGGGTGGATGGTGGGGTATGGTGGGGGAGTGGGTGGTGGGGGTAGTGAGGGTGGGCGAGGTGTTCAAAAATAATTTTAATATGAGTGAAAAGAAGTTTATTTTTTTTTGGTGGTGGTGGGGTTGAGGTGGGTGGGGGGTAGGGGCGGGGTTTGGTGGTGGGATGGGTGGTGTGGGAAAAGGGGGAGGCGGAGGTGGAAGAGTGTTCAAAAATAGTTTTTGATCATTAACTTTTTCCGAAAAAAGTTTTCCTTAGGTGGAGGTAAGGAAATCGTTTTCCTTAGAAAAGGGGGAAAACCATTTTGCGGAAAACATTTTCCCCATTTTTCGGTGCAAAACAAACACCGGAAAATGACGAAAATGTTTTCCTCCAAACAAACGGAGCCCTAGTCCAACACTAGCAAACTGATTTTGTATTAGCCAACATCTTTTGAGGGTTTTCTGGTTGAGGACTAGAGTGTTTTTAAACGTATGTGTATTCTAGAGAGAGACTATTCACTTCTTGGTTCGTTTAGACTCAATCCTCCCATATCTTCATTTTCACGCTTAAGGACTTTGTCCTTAAGGACTTCCTCCCATATCTTCATTTGAGGCACCCTCAAGTTATATATTTATGTAACTTGAGAAAAACAAATATCTTGTGTGGTTTTATTTTCCGCTGGAAACTCTCTTTTAAAGTGTTTTTATTCTTGAGCTTGTGGGACTGTCGTCATAGTGTTATCCTTGGTGCGATCCAACACTTGAGATAACACTCGTGAGTTTTTACTCACAAACCCAAGGTCATTGACATTTTCAATTGACATCAGAGCTGGACACTTGACATACTAAGTGTTTCGTCCAGTTGTCATGGCTTTAGGTCTTGCTAATCTATCTCTTGAGAGACTTTCTGTTCTTAATGGCTCAAATCATGATTTCCTTAGTGACAGTGATGTAAGAGAGTCACCATACATCAAATATGAAGGACTCAAATTCATATCATAAGTATCATTGATATAGGGTAAGGAATGAAAATCTATACTCCCTCCGTCCCACCACAATCACTACTATTTTCTTTTTCGGTCCGTCCCACCACAATCGCTACTTCCCAAAAAAGAATTTTTTTATTATATTTATATTCAACCAACCCCAATATTTAACCCACTCATTCTCTCTCTTCATTTTCCACCACACAATTTATTCAACTAACACTACTATTTACCCTACTCATTCTCTCTCTTCATTTTCCACCACACATTTACTTCTTTTTCTTAATTATTGTGCCCACAAAGTTAGTAGCGATTGTGGTGGGACGGAGGAGTATATATTAAAAGTCGACGCGGAGGTATATGAATTCGCCATGTGGACTGTTTAGGCTAAAGCTTGCTATTGGTGAAGCCATGTCATCACCATCCCAATTTATCACCATCCCAATTTATAAGTGTCTTTTGGTATTTTTATCATTAGCTAATCATATTAGTTAATGATAATAGTTATTATATAAGTTAACTATTAATATTAATAGTATTATTTAATTATAATAGTTGCTATATAAGTTAACTATTAATATTAATATTAGTAGTTAACAACAATAGTTACTATATAGATTAACTATTAATATTAATAGTAAGTTGATTGGTGTTGTAAGTATAAAAATAAATTAAAAGAGGGAATCCGTGGGAGGAATAGTAAATATTTTTTACTCCCTCCGTATCAAAATATATGTTGTTTTGGGTGTTAATTTGTCTCAAAATACTTGTCGTTTCACTATTTTCAAATCTTTTTTGTTGTTTTATACCAATTATACCCTTAATAATGATAGTAAACTATCTCTTACCTAACCATTTAATTACTTAGGTAATTGAATTACTTTAGGGGTATTTTGGACTTTTTTCACATGCATTAATGAGCTTTCTTTATATATGTGAAACCTTCCAAAACGATATCTATTTTAAGACGGAGGGAGAATATTTTTAGAAGTGGAAATATATTATGAAACAATTTAAAAGAAAGTGACAGTAATAAGTACTCCCCGTCCCTCTTTAATCTACAAAATTTGCCATTTTGGTTGTCCCACTTTAATCTACAAAGTCTCAAAAAAGAAATGTTTTAATACTTTTAAAATAATGGGACTCACTTGTCATACCCACAACAACTATCCACTTACTATTCTCGACCCCACTTTCTCTCTTCTACTCAACTATCTACACTCACAACACATCAATTATTTCATTTTTTTTAAATAATATGCTCACCCTAAATTTGTAAGTTAAAGAGGGACGGAGGGGATGGAATAAGTATTCCAAATTGATGGAAGGGAGGGAATATAAATTAAGTGAGACAATAATAATTTTGACCTAGAATAGAGAGGTTTGGCTTCCTGCAAAAATCAGACAATACGTGGCATCTCCATCAACGTACTAGTATGCCAGAAACACGTGTTACTGACCTTTTGCATTTAATAACTTTAATTTTGTTATCTTAATTAAATTTCAATTGTCAACATTGTCTGTATTCAAATGAAAACCCCTAGTATGGGAAAGAGACTACCAACCCAGTGACCGGTATCACACGGAATCCATTGTAACATGCCCCCATCTCATTTTGTTTTGTGTATAAATAGACGTGAAAGCATCAACATGAAACCACACAGCTAAACTTAAAAGACTTGTAGCTTTTGTGTTAGCAATATTTTATCTAAAATGGCCAACAATATTATTGCAGAATTTTCATCTCCTCCTACTCCAGCAACCGGCAGTGAGATTGCTGTCGTCGACAACAATCCGATAACCAAATATGTACCCGGTACTTTACTGTCTTCAAACAACTTTCCTGATGACTTTGTATTCGGAACTGGTTCATCTGCTATTCAGGTATACTCGCTATTTTTTTCTGCCTGTTTTATTTTAAGATTATAATTAAAAATGTAGTTTGTTTTATTATTAAATTTACCGTGTGATTTGCAGGTTGAAGGTGGGGCTGATGAAGGTGGTAGAGGAAAAAGTATTTGGGATACTTTCTGCGAGAGAAAAGCTGCTCTAACTGGCGATAATGGTATGTCTCAAAAGAATTTTTCTTTCCCATTGTTATTATGAATTTTATTTAATAATTTAAGATATTTTTAACTATACTAAAAAATATATATATTTTATTATTTATAAATTATTATAAATACTATCAATATTAATTTTTAGATTTGTAGTAATAACGCGAAAAAAGTAACTTTTTAAGGAAGAGGGAGTATTATTTTTTAGGTTTAATTCCTCTAAGGCCCGTTCAACCCAAAGCATTTCCTATCTAAACACGTGGTATTTCCAAAATCCCACATTCTTCGAACTTGGTTTCGTATTAAGTTGAAGTATTTTTGTCTAGATTTTTCCAGATCGGTGTTTGTTTCTTCATATAAATAAAGAGGAATGAAATTTTATAATTGATTTTATTTTTCATAAAAAAAGGACTCTCATACTTCAAGTACTAGAGACGAACTAGTCTTATACATCAAGTATAAGAGTCAATATTACTGAAATATGAGACTTTTAATAATTTTCGTAAGAAAAAGTGAAATAAAAAAGACTCTTATATTTCGAGTATAAGAGATGAACTAGTATTATACGTAAATATATACGCGGACTAGTTAATAAAATATGGGATTTTTTTTATGATTTTTGAAAAAACATGAAAATTAATTATTTTATTTCAGGTATAAGAGGTTAACTAGTCTTATACCTACGGATAAGAGCGGACTGATTAATAAAATATGAGATTTTTTTTAAGATTTTGTGAAAACACGTGAAAATAAATTAGTCTTATACTTCAGGTAAAGAGGTGAGCTAATTTATACCTAAATGTAGGATCGGATTGATTAAAAAAATATGAGACTTTTATATGATTTTTAAAGAAACTGTGAAAAAAAAAACCTGAAATTAAATTACTCTTATACATCAGGTAGGTTTGAGAGGTGAACCAGTCTTAGACCTAAGTATAGGAGCGGACTGGTTAATAAAATACTCACTATGTCCCAGTTTAAGGTTCTTACTTTCCTTTTTGGTTTGTCACAGTTTAAGGTTCTTAGTTCCTTTATTCTATAAATGGAAAAGAATGAATAGTGTTTTGGAGAATCTTGCCCTAAAAAATTTCATTTAATTACAAAAAAATCATTACTTACCTAACTTACTTTCACCTACTTGCTTCATGAATAGTGTTTTGGACATTTATATCCTTCACTCTTTACTTTTGGTTGAATCATTTCCTTTGTTTTTTTAGTTTCTTAATAAGCGTGCATTGTCAAACTAAGAACCTTACATTGGGACGGAGGGAGTATGAGATTTTTTTATGGTTTTTTAAGAATATGTGAAAAACGTGAATATGAATTACTCTTATTTTTCAAGTATAAGAGGTGAACTAGTCTTATACCTAAGTATATGAGTGGACTGGTAGTCTTATACACACACACACACACACACACACACACACACACACATACATACTACATCCAATTAAAATAGTTTTATTTTAAGAGAAATACACTTAACACTATTTTGAAATATTTAAATATTAGTAAACATCGGCATACAGTGTGATAAAGTTGGAATATTATTTCGAAAATAAATAATTAAAATATCTAATATTGTATATTAATGTTAAAAGGCACCGACAATTTAGGGCATAATGTTGACATGTTTTTCACAATTAGGGGCGTCATGTTGTACATTCTTATGATTAATTCTTTCTTTTGATGAAAATATCAGGTTGGTTAGCTTTGAAACAAGGGAATAATCAATATCATCTGTATGAGGTATACGAATCGCTATTACAATTAATTGGCGTCATTAAAAATAGAAAATCGAGCAAGAAAATAATGTATTTTTTGGTTGTATGAATTTATAGACGGATGCGAGACTAATGAAGGAGCTTGGTATCAAGGCTTATAAGCTTTCATTCTCATGGTCTCGGATAATGCCAAGTAAGTTATACATTTTATTTAAGTTTTTTTCGATTGATATTTCCTCTCTCTTACACATACACACAAAAATGTGCGCGCATCCGTGTCAATATATCTTTTTGTAACCTTTGATAGTTGGACTTGAAAATATGCAGACGGGAGACCAGGGAAAGAAAATGAAGGAGTAAGCAAGGCGGGAGTTGCCTACTATAACAACCTCATTAACGCCCTCAAAGTTCGCGGTTAGTGCGTATAATTTTGTTTACCGACTTTATTGCAGATATGAAAAGTGGAAAAACAACAAATTTGTCCTTTGTCCAATGAATTTAGCCGTAGATTTTCCATGGCACTTAACTTCCATCAACCTTACCACTGTACAATGAGTTTAGGTGTAGACCATCCATCATACCTAACTTTCGTCAATTTTTCCACTTTATAATGAATTCAGCTGTAGAATTGCCATCGTACTTGATAGATTTTCCATCGTACTTAATTACCATCAATTTTGTCACTATACTATGTTTTCCGACATTATTTTCTCTATTCCTCTTGCGATCCTTAGAAACTTAACATCAACGTTAAAAAATACGTTAAAAACCTAACATATCCACTAAAATTTAACGAAAAATGTATCTAAGCACATCAAAATGTCAATTAGACCTAAAATGTGACCATAAAGACTAAGATGGTATGCATTCATTTGACAGGAATTGAGCCGTATGTGACTCTCTTCCACTGGGATCTTCCCCAGACCCTTGACGATAAATATGGTGGATTCTTAAATAAATGTATCAGGTACATTTTCTTCTTTAGCTCACAAAACATTATGATTTTTTTTGTTCGTGATCATTACTTATAGCGCCCTTATTATGCACAATGTTTCTCTGGTATATATGATTCAGGGACGATTTCAAGAATTATGCAGACTTTTGCTTTAAGGAATTTGGTGATAGGGTGAAACACTGGTCGACAATGAACGAGCCGTATATATTCTCACGGTTCGGATATTCTTTAGGGACCCATGCACCAGGCCATGGTGGACCTCAAACGAAGGTCAAAGACGGCAAAAAAAAGATATGCCATCGCAATGCGATTGGTGTTTCAAACAAGTTTTTCGATCAGCTAGAACATTTCACCCAAGAAAACGCTACACGTTGGGTAAGGGTATGCGAAGATGGTTCAGAAAAAGATGTTTTGCCATATGAAAGTTCAGCATTCGAGCCATATTTAGTCGGACACCACATTCTTCTCGCACATTCAGATGCATACAATCTGTACAAAACAAAGTACAAAGTAAGTTTCAACCTATGTAATAAAATGTTATATCCCATCCCACATTGGATGTGCATAGGAGTGCTATTTATTTGCTCACAAAGCTACCATTGAGCATCAAATTATCCATTGGACTTTTAGAAGCATGTGATAGGCTGTGGTTAACCCGAATGAGCAGGTGCCCAGTGGGCCAGTGTGTGGTACTTATTTAGTTGGTCAGACCCTCGGGCTTGAGTCATTACAAATAGTATTAGAGTTTCGTGTGCCATTTAAAAGCCCACAAAGCTACCATTGAGCATCAAACCATCCATTAAACTTTTTAAGGACTGTGATGGGTTGTGATTAACCCAAATTTTCAGATGCTTAGTGAACCAGTGCGTGGTGCTTATATAGTGGATCGAGCCCTAGGGCACGGGTCCTTACATAAAACTTGCACATATGTACAACTTGTTAAAAGATATATACAACTTGTTAAAGGTCTATTTTTTACAGGCATCTCAAGGGGGAGAGTGCGGGATTACCCTTAATAGTGATTGGTTTCAAGGTCTTGATGAAGGTTCTTCAGCTGATAAGGAGGCTAATAAGGCTGCTGCACAAAGACAATTGGATTTTGTGCTCGGATGGTACGTATATACACACATAGTGGCGAAGCCAAAAATTTCACCAAAAGGGGTCAAATTATAATATAATGGTCTTTTTATCATAAATCAAAGGGGGTAAATGATAACTCACTATTTTGAAGGGCTAATATGCTAATTTTCAAAAAACATAAAAGGGGGTACATGGCTTCACCACTCCACACACATATATGTATGTATGTGTTTGTGTATTTATGTATAGAATCAAATTGTTTCGGCATGAAATCTGAAATACATTTGATTTGAGTCAGGATGATGAAACCATTAACAGAAGGAAAGTATCCGGATATCATGAAGGAATACGTGAAAGATCGACTACCTATTTTTGATGAAAATGACGCAAAATCGCTAATAAATTCATTTGACTTCATTGGAATAAATTACTACACTGCTTGTGAAGTTAGAGACGTGCAAGAACTAGCAAATGATCCACCGCATTTTGAGAATGATCCCCGGTGTAAGAAGTATCCTCTTGGAGAAAAGGTAATCTTTCTTTCTCAAAGAATAAAAAGTTATTTTTTTTTAGGGAAAGATCGACTCAGTTAACTAAAAAAGTCAAATTAAGCACATTGTTATGGCACAGAGAATAGAGAATTTATATGTGTTCAAAAAGACTTGAGTAAATGTTATCTTGGTGTATATGTGTAGACTACTTCAGCTTGGATCTATGTTTATGAACAAGGATTACAAAAGCTTCTGCGAGAGATCAGCAAATATGGAAAGGAGATTGGGATATACGTTATGGAAAATGGTGATAAAATTATATAAACATCAAGAGTTGTACCTTAATTATACTATGAACATCAACTGGTCATGCAAATGTATTTCTAATTTGTTCAGTTTTTTTTCCTATTATAGGCATTGACAGAAAAGGTGATGATCCAATGGTTGATTATATTTTTGATGAAATGAGAAAAGACTACCACCAACGCCATCTTTACCACACTCTTAAAGCGATCAAAAGGTAGGGAATTTTCGCAAGTGTACGTGATTTGATTTACGAAAATGGTTGACTTTATTTTTTGATGTGGTTGACTTGTGCAGTGATGGGTTGAATGTGAATGGCTACTTTACATGGTCGTTTTTGGATAGTTTTGAGTTTACGAGTGGGAATCAACGTTTTGGGATGTGCTATGTAGATTATAAGAATGAGTTCAAACGGATTCCGAAACAATCAGCTTCTTGGTACAAGTTTTTCCTTGAGAGGTCTCAGAATGTTCCAAAAGACAATGCTGAAACTAACCAAGCAACCGGTCGTAAAAGGAAGGCCGGAGACAGTGAACATGGCGATCCTAAAAGGACAAATAATGGTGTCAATGGAGATTCTAACGGGTACTAAAAAGAGTACTGTTTGCGTTATGAGAAGGCTGGATAGTTGCCGGAGTTATAGTTTGTGTGTGATTCTTTCCTATATTGCACCTTTTATCTGCAAGCTTTATGCTTTATTTTATAGTTTGTAAGTCATTTCCTTTCCTATATTGCAGTTGTTATTTGCAAACTTTATGCTTTATTTGATGTAATAAAAGTTGTAATGCACAAAGCATGCGGGATGTTGTCGTTATAGACATACCAATGTTTTGTGTTTTATTATTAATAAAGTTGTTGTTGTTGACGATGATGATGAAGGTGGTAGTGGAAAAAGTATTTAGGACATTTTATACAAGAAAAAAGATGCTCTAACTAGTGATGATAGTACTCCATTTTCCCGAAAACATAGTGCCTATTTTTTCGTTGGTATTACGAATGAATTTTAAGCAATAATTTTTTTTTAATACTATCCTAATGAAAATTGACAACTTCCTATAATGAAAATTCATAACTTGTTATTGATACCCCATATAAATTTTATTAATACCAATTTGTAGATTCTCATTAAAATAATGTAAATTAACTTAAATTATTGCTAAAAGTTTATTCATAGTAATAACGGATAAAGAAGGACTAACTTTTTTAGACAAAGGAGAATATTATTTTTCAATCAATATATCTCGTTAATATATACTCACTCCATTCAATTAAAATATTTTTCTTTTAAGAGAAATACGCCTAATATGGCAATGATTTTATTTGATTAAATATTAATAAACATCGGTTATACATTAATAAAACATCGGTCATATAGTTTGATCAAGTTGGTATAATATTTTGACAATACATCATAATTAAAAAACCTAATATTCTATGTTCATAAGAAAATGTACTAAAATAAGAGAAACATACCTGATAAGATAACAAGACCGATTTTTGACATGTGAGGAGGAAAGATTTCAATTGTTGGACCACACTAACTAAAAGAAATAAATTTTGGGAAAATAGAAGAATTGCGTTTTGAAAAAAAAAAATTGCGACTCATTGTACCATTGATCAGGGCCGGCCCTGTACATTAGGCCACTAAGGCCATGGCCTTAGGCCCCCTAAAAATAGTTAACTTTTAGGGCCCCCAATTTTTTCTATTATGTAATATTGGGCCACTTTTATTCTTATTTGTAAGTTCAATAATGATCAACTTAAATTATAGCCTATAATTTTAATCTTAATATTTAATTCTCAGCCCATTAGCAAAAACTCAATCAGCCCAAATTAATAATAAAACAGTCCATATCATTACTTTTCCTAACTCTTTAAACTAATCTCAACTGTATAATCCCTATTGCAATGGATAATAAAAATAAAAAAAAATGCTAGAAATTTTGGGGAACAACCGAAGTCAGAACAATACAGAGAGAGTGAAAGCCAAAACGGAACAGTCCAATGCTTTGTAAGAAGGAATGTTTTTCAGGTTTTTTTTTTCGTGTTATATATGGAGTAAGAATTAATCAATATATTGTAATAATTTTCTCATTATTTATATTACTACGAAAGAACTTTGAGTAACAATTATTCATAAATTTAAACAAAGAAATTCATAAACTTTAATCAAGGGCCCCAATCAAAAAGTTAGCCTTAGGCCCCAAATTTAACAGGACCGGCACTGCCATTGATCATATAATATTGCACATACTATGTCAATTTCCTCTACCATATCTTTAAATTCACGTTTATTTATAATAAAAAATTGATCACCATCAAGTTTTCTTACAAAATTTGAGCAAAAAAGCTGACGTAACATCATATACGATGAATCAATTAATATGATTTACATGAGCATATTAGCACGTAGAATTTCACAACATAAATACACATTGGTGCGCTGTATGAATGGAATTAGACTATACAATTATATTTGTTAGTAAATCAGACCCAAAATATAGCAAACAATAATGAACGCAAATCAACACAGAATATACATGGTTCACCAATCTCTATTGGCTAATTCCACGGGAAAAGGGAAACAAATATTATTATGGCGGAGAAACAATTACAAGAAGATGATGATCACACTAACCTATGTTTGCACGAACTTTGATCACAAAGTTTCTAGCTATACAAATCCCTAGAACTAGAATTACTGATCTCTCTCTCTCTCTCTCTCTCTCTCTCTCTCTATGTCTTTGATCACGCAAGAAACAAATACTAATTTATGGCTAGTATTTATTGGGATTAGAGACCTAAACCAGAAGATAGAACGAGTCCTAAATAAAATCCCTAATGACTTGATTTACTTTCTACACAAGCCAGAACAGTGCCAGAATTCGGAATAGCCCGAACTTGCTTGGTCCGCCCGGGGCTTCACCTTGGTCCGTCCGGACCCAGTCTGCTACCCGGCCGAATCTTGAACGCTGCTGCTGCATTTCTTTTCTTCTTCTCAAAATCACTTTGCTCTAACAATCTCCACCTTGATTTTGAATCTCCCCTAATAATTCAGATGCACGAGCTATAGACTCCACCTTGAGCTATACCCCTCGTACCAGATTTTTCAACCTTTGCCTCAGTCTGTCTTTCGTCAAAGACACTAGATTTTTTGCACCATGTATCTTTAAGACACTCAGAATTTGCCTCACTAGACAAACAACTTTGTTCTCTGGACAATCAATTTTTCTGCATGCAATGTATCCTACGGACACCCAGACGTGCACCTACGGGCACTCAGAATCTCCCCAACGGGAGACTAACAGTCATTCAGTTGTGGACCATCCAGTCGATATTGGATCATGCCAACCATGACTGATAAAACCGGTGTGTGTTGATCTTCTAGCCGTGGCATGTCCAGTTCACTCCGGCCTAGAGTAAAACGCTGCTCCACCTGCTCGTCAACACTCTCACCAATTTCAGAACCTTGGAGGATGAACAAGGAACCTTTTCTTTCACCCTTCAAAATCACATCTGAACCTTTGTAGACATCCAGAACTCCACCATCACCTTTGAAACTGTATCACTTCTTGTCCAACCGACTAAGCGATATCGGATTCTTTGCTACTTGTGGAACATGTCTTACCTTGTTCAATGTGAGATATTTATCACCCAAAGTTCTCACCTTTACGGAGCCCATGCCAACTACTCTTAATAGTGATTGGTTTCAAGGTCTTGATGAAGGTTCTTCAGCTAATAAGGAGGCTAATAAGGCTGCTGCACAAAGACAACTGGATTTTGTGCTCGGATGGTACGTATATACACACATAGTGGCGAAGCCAAAAATTTCACCAAAAGAGGTCAAATTATAATATAATGGTCTTTTTATCATAAATCAAAGGGGGTAAATGATAACTCACTATTTTGAAGGGCTAATATGCTATTTTTCAAAAAACATAAAAGGGGGTACATGGCTTCACCACTCCACACATATATATGTATGTATGTGTTTGTGTATTTATGTATAGAATCAAATTGTTTCGGCATGAAATCTGAAATACATTTGATTTGAGTCAGGATGATGAAACCATTAACAGAAGGAAAGTATCCGGATATCATGAAGGAATACGTGAAAGATCGACTACCTATTTTTGATGAAAATGACGCAAAATCGCTAATAAATTCATTTGACTTCATTGGAATAAATTACTACACTGCTTGTGAAGTTAGAGACGTGCAAGAACTAGTAAATGATCCACCGCATTTTGAGAATGATCCCCAGTGTAAGAAGTATCCTTTTGGAGAAAAGGTAATCTTTCTTTCTCAAAGAATAAAAAGTTATTTTTTTTTAGGCAAAGATCGACTCAGTTGACTAAAAAAGTCAAATTAAGCACATTGTTATGGCACAGAGAATAGAGAATTTATATGTGTTCAAAAGGACTTGAGTAAATGTTATCTTGGTGTATATGTGTAGACTACTTCAACTTGGATCTATGTTTATGAACAAGGATTACAAAAGCTTCTGCGAGAGATCAGCAAATATGGAAAGGAGATTGGGATATACGTTATGGAAAATGGTGATAAAATTATATAAACATCAAGAGTTGTACCTTAATTATACTATGAACATCAACTGGTCATGCAAATGTATTTCTAATTTGTTCAGTTTTTTTCCTATTATAGGCATTGACAGAAAAGGTGATGATCCAATGGTTGATTATATTTTTGATGAAATGAGAAAAGACTACCACCAACGCCATCTTTACCACACTCTTAAAGCGATCAAAAGGTAGGGAATTTTCGCAAGTGTACGTGATTTGATTTACGAAAAGGGTTGACTTTATTTTTTGATGTGGTTGACTTGTGCAGTGATGGGTTGAATGTGAATGGCTACTTTACATGGTCGTTTTTGGATAGTTTTGAGTTTACGAGTGGGAATCAACGTTTTGGGATGTGCTATGTAGATTATAAGAATGAGTTCAAACGGATTCCGAAACAATCAGCTTCTTGGTACAAGTTTTTCCTTGAGAGGTCTCAGAATGTTCCAAAAGACAATGCTGAAACTAACCAAGCAACCGGTCGTAAAAGGAAGGCCGGAGACAGTGAACATGGCGATCTTAAAAGGACAAATAATGGTGTCAATGGAGATTCTAACGGGTACTAAAAAGAGTACTGTTTGCGTTATGAGAAGACCGGATAGTTGCCGGAGTTATAGTTTGTGTGTGATTCTTTCCTATATTGCACCTTTTATCTGCAAGCTTTATGCTTTATTTTATAGTTTGTAAGTCATTTCCTTTCCTATATTGCAGTTGTTATTTGCAAACTTTATTCTTTATTTGATGTAATAAAAGTTGTAATGCACAAAGCATGCGGGATGTTGTCGTTATAGACATACCAATGTTTTGTGTTTTATTATTAATAAAGTTGTTGTTGTTGACGATGATGATGAAGGTGGTAGTGGAAAAAGTATTTAGGACATTTTATACAAGAAAAAAGATGCTCTAACTAGTGATGATAGTACTCCATTTTCCCGAAAACATAGTGCCTATTTTCTCGTTGGTATTACGAATGAATTTTGAGCAATAATTTTTTTTTAATACTATCCTAATGAAAATTGACAACTTCTTATAATGAAAATTCATAACTTGTTATTGATACCCCATATAAATTTTATTAATACCAATTTGTAGATTCTCATTAAAATAATGTAAATTAACTTAAATTATTGCTAAAAGTTTATTCATAGTAATAACGGATAAAGAAGGACTAACTTTTTTAGACAAAGGAGAATATTATTTTTCAATCAATATAACTCGTTAATATATACTCACTCCATTCAATTAAAATATTTTTCTTTTAAGAGAAATACGCCTAATATGGCAATGATTTTATTTGATTAAATATTAATAAACATCGGTTATACATTAATAAAACATCGGTCATATAGTTTGATCAAGTTGGTATAATATTTTGACAATACATCATAATTAAAAAAACCTAATATTCTATGTTCATAAGAAAATGTACAAAAATAAGAGAAACATACCTGATAAGATAACAAGGCCGATTTTTGACATGTGAGGAGGAAAGATTTCAATTGTTGGACCACACTAACTAAAAGAAATAAATTTTGGGAAAAAAGAAGAATTGCGTTTTGAAAAAAAAAAGTGCGACTCATTGTACCATTGATCAGGGCCGGCCTTGTACATTAGGCCACTAAGGCCATGGCCTTAGGCCCCCTAAAAATAGTTAACTTTTAGGGCCCCCAATTTTTTCTATTATGTAATATTGGGCCACTTTTATTCTTATTTGTAAGTTCAATAATGATCAACTTAAATTATAGCCTATAATTTTAATCTTAATATTTAATTCTCAGCCCATTAGCAAAAACTCAATCAGCCCAAATTAATAATAAAACAGTCCATATCATTACTTTTCCTAACTCTTTAAACTAATCTCAACTGTATAATCCCTATTGCAATGGATAATAAAAATAAAAAAAAATGCTAGAAATTTTGAGGAACAACCGAAGTCAGAACAATACAGAGAGAGTGAAAGCCAAAACGGAACAGTCCAACGCTTTGTAAGAAGGAATGTTTTTCAGTTTTTTTTTTTTTTCGTGTTATATATGGAGTAAGAATTAATCAATATATTGTAATAATTTTCTCATTATTTATATTACTACGAAAGAACTTTGAGTAACAATTATTCATAAATTTAAACAAAGAAATTCATAAACTTTAATCAAGGGCCCCAATCAAAAAGTTAGCCTTAGGCCCCAAATTTAACAGGACCGGCACTGCCATTGATCATATAATATTGCACATACTATGTCAATTTCCTCTACCATATCTTTAAATTCACGTTTATTTATAATAAAAAATTGATCACCATCAAGTTTTCTTACAAAATTTGAGCAAAAAAGCTGACGTAACATCATATACGATGAATCAATTAATATGATTTACATGAGCATATTAGCACGTAGAATTTCACAACATAAATACACATTGGTGCGCTGTATGAATGGAATTAGACTATACTATTATATTTGTTAGTAAATCAGACCCAAAATATAGCAAACAATAATGAACGCAAATCAACACAGAATATACATGGTTCACCAATCTCTATTGGCTACCTCCATGGGAAAAGGGAAACAAATGTTATTATGGCGGAGAAACAATTACAAGAAGATGATGATCACACTAACCTATGTTTGCACGAACTTTGATCACAAAGTTTCTAGCTATACAAATCCCTAGAACTAGAATTACTGATCTCTCTCTCTCTCTCTCTCTCTCTCTCTCTCTCTATGTCTTTGATCACGCAAGAAACAAATACTAATTTATGGCTAGTATTTATTGGGATTAGAGACCTAAACCAGAAGATAGAACGAGTCCTAAATAAAATCCCTAAATGACTTGATTTACTTTCTACACAAGCCAGAACAGTGCCAGAATTCGGAATAGCCCGAACTTGCTTGGTCCGCCCGGGGCTTCACCTTGGTCCGTCCGGACCCAGTCTGCTACCCGGCCGAATCTTGAACGCTGCTGCTGCATTTCTTTTCTTCTTCTCAAAATCACTTTGCTCTAACAATCTCCACCTTGATTTTGAATCTCCCCTAATAATTCAGATGCACGAGCTATAGACTCCACCTTGAGCTATACCCCTCGTACCAGATTTTTCAACCTTTGCCTCAGTCTGTCTTTCGTCAAAGACACTAGATTTTTTGCACCATGTATCTTTAAGACACTCAGAATTTGCCTCACTAGACAAACAACTTTGTTCTCTGGACAATCAATTTTTCTGCATGCAATGTATCCTACGGACACCCAGACGTGCACCTACGGGCACTCAGAATCTCCCCAACGGGAGACTAACAGTCATTCAGTTGTGGACCATCCAGTCGATATTGGATCATGCCAACCATGACTGATAAAACCGGTGTGTGTTGATCTTCTAGCCGTGGCATGTCCAGTTCACTCCGGCCTAGAGTAAAACGCTGCTCCACCTGCTCGTCAACACTCTCACCAATTTCAGAACCTTGGAGGATGAACAAGGAACCTTTTCTTTCACCCTTCAAAATCACATCTGAACCTTTGTAGACATCCAGAACTCCACCATCACCTTTGAAACTGTATCACTTCTTGTCCAACCGACTAAGCGATATCAGATTCTTTGCTACTTGTGGAACATGTCTTACCTTGTTCAATGTGAGATATTTATCACCTAAAGTTCTCACCTTTACGGAGCCCATGCCAACTACCCTTAATAGTGATTGGTTTCAAGGTCTTGATGAAGGTTCTTCAGCTGATAAGGAGGCTAATAAGGCTGCTGCACAAAGACAACTGGATTTTGTGCCCGGATGGTACGTATATACACACATAGTGGCGAAGCCAAAAATTTCACCAAAAGGGGTCAAATTATAATATAATGGTATTTTTATCATAAATCAAAGGGGGTAAATGATAACTCACTATTTTGAAGGGCTAATATGCTATTTTTCAAAAAACATAAAAGGGGGTACATGGCTTCACCACTCCACACACATATATGTATGTATGTGTTTGTGTATTTATGTATAGAATCAAATTGTTTCGGCATGAAATCTGAAATACATTTGATTTGAGTCAGGATGATGAAACCATTAACAGAAGGAAAGTATCCGGATATCATGAAGGAATACGTGAAAGATCGACTACCTATTTTTGATGAAAATGACGCAAAATCGCTAATAAATTCATTTGACTTCATTGGAATAAATTACTACACTGCTTGTGAAGTTAGAGACGTGCAAGAACTAGTAAATGATCCACCGCATTTTGAGAATGATCCCCGGTGTAAGAAGTATCCTCTTGGAGAAAAGGTAATCTTTCTTTCTCAAAGAATAAAAAGTTATTTTTTTTTAGGCAAAGATCGACTCAGTTGACTAAAAAAGTCAAATTAAGCACATTGTTATGGCACAGAGAATAGAGAATTTATATGTGTTCAAAAAGACTTGAGTAAATGTTATCTTGGTTTATATGTGTAGACTACTTCAGCTTGGATCTATGTTTATGAACAAGGATTACAAAAGCTTCTGCGAGAGATCAGCAAATATGGAAAGGAGATTGGGATATACGTTATGGAAAATGGTGATAAAATTATATAAACATCAAGAGTTGTACCTTAATTATACTATGAACATCAACTGGTCATGCAAATGTATTTCTAATTTGTTCAGTTTTTTTCCTATTATAGGCATTGACAGAAAAGGTGATGATCCAATGGTTGATTATATTTTTGATGAAATGAGAAAAGACTACCACCAACGCCATCTTTACCACACTCTTAAAGCGATCAAAAGGTAGGGAATTTTCGCAAGTGTACGTGATTTGATTTACGAAAAGGGTTGACTTTATTTTTTGATGTGGTTGACTTGTGCAGTATGGGTTGAATGTGAATGGCTACTTTACATGGTCGTTTTCGGATAGTTTTGAGTTTACGAGTGGGAATCAACCTTTTGGGATGTGCTATGTAGATTATAAGACTGAGTTCAAACGGATTCCGAAACAATCATCTTCTTGGTACAAGTTTTTCCTTGAGAGGTCTCAGAATGTTCCAAAAGACAATGCTGAAACTAACCAAGCAACCGGTCGTAAAAGGAAGGCCGGAGACAGTGAACATGGCGATCCTAAAAGGACAAATAATGGTGTCAATGGAGATTCTAACGGGTACTAAAAAGAGTACTGTTTGCGTTATGAGAAGGCCGGATAGTTGCCGGAGTTATAGTTTGTGTGTGATTCTTTCCTATATTGCACCTTTTATCTGCAAGCTTTATGCTTTATTTTATAGTTTGTAAGTCATTTCCTTTCCTATATTGCAGTTGTTATTTGCAAACTTTATGCTTTATTTGATGTAATAAAAGTTGTAATGCACAAAGCATGCGGGATGTTGTCGTTATAGACATACCAATGTTTTGTGTTTTATTATTAATAAAGTTGTTGTTGTTGACGATGATGATGAAGGTGGTAGTGGAAAAAGTATTTAGGACATTTTATACAAGAAAAAAGATGCTCTAACTAGTGATGATAGTACTCCATTTTCCCGAAAACATAGTGCCTATTTTTTCGTTGGTATTACGAATGAATTTTGAGCAATAATTTTTTTTAATACTATCCTAATGAAAATTGACAACTTCTTATAATGAAAATTCATAACTTGTTATTGATACCCCATATAAATTTTATTAATACCAATTTGTAGATTCTCATTAAAATAATGTAAATTAACTTAAATTATTGCTAAAAGTTTATTCATAGTAATAACGGATAAAGAAGGACTAACTTTTTTAGACAAAGGAGAATATTATTTTTCAATCAATATATCTCGTTAATATATACTCACTCCATTCAGTTAAAATATTTTTCTTTTAAGAGAAATACGCCTAATATGGCAATGATTTTATTTGATTAAATATTAATAAACATCAGTTATACATTAATAAAACATCGGTCATATAGTTTGATCAAGTTGGTATAATATTTTGACAATACATCATAATTAAAAAACCTAATATTCTATGTTCATAAGAAAATGTACTAAAATAAGAGAAACATACCTGATAAGATAACAAGACCGATTTTTGACATGTGAGGAGGAAAGATTTCAATTGTTGGACCACACTAACTAAAAGAAATAAATTTTGGGAAAATAGAAGAATTGCGTTTTGAAAAAAAAAAATTGCGACTCATTGTACCATTGATCAGGGCCGGCCCTGTACATTAGGCCACTAAGGCCATGGCCTTAGGCCCCCTAAAAATAGTTAACTTTTAGGGCCCCCAATTTTTTCTATTATGTAATATTGGGCCACTTTTATTCCTATTTGTAAGTTCAATAATGATCAACTTAAATTATAGCCTATAATTTTAATCTTAATATTTAATTCTCAGCCCATTAGCAAAAACTCAATCAGCCTAAATTAATAATAAAACAGTCCATATCATTACTTTTCCTAACTCTTTAAACTAATCTCAACTGTATAATCCCTATTGCAATGGATAATAAAAATAAAAAAAAAATGCTAGAAATTTTGAGGAACAACCGAAGTCAGAACAATACAGAGAGAGTGAAAGCCAAAACGGAACAATCCAACGCTTTGTAAGAAGGAATGTTTTTCAGTTTTTTTTTTTTCGTGTTATATATGGAGTAAGAATTAATCAATATATTGTAATAATTTTCTCATTATTTATATTACTACGAAAGAACTTTGAGTAACAATTATTCATAAATTTAAACAAAGAAATTCATAAACTTTAATCAAGGGCCCCAATCAAAAAGTTAGCCTTAGGCCCCAAATTTAACAGGACCGGCACTGCCATTGATCATATAATATTGCACATACTATGTCAATTTCCTCTACCATATCTTTAAATTCACGTTTATTTATAATAAAAAATTGATCACCATCAAGTTTTCTTACAAAATTTGAGCAAAAAAGCTGACGTAACATCATATACGATGAATCAATTAATATGATTTACATGAGCATATTAGCACGTAGAATTTCACAACATAAATACACATTGGTGCGCTGTATGAATGGAATTAGACTATACTATTATATTTGTTAGTAAATCAGACCCAAAATATAGCAAACAATAATGAACGCAAATCAACACAGAATATACATGGTTCACCAATCTCTATTGGCTACCTCCACGGGAAAAGGGAAATAAATATTATTATGGCGGAAAAACAATTACAAGAAGATGATGATCACACTAACCTATGTTTGCACGAACTTTGATCACAAAGTTTCTAGCTATACAAATCCCTAGAACTAGAATTACTGATTTCTCTCTCTCTCTCTCTCTCTCTCTATGTCTTTGATCACGCAAGAAACAAATACTAATTTATGGCTAGTATTTATTGGGATTAGAGACCTAAACCAGAAGATAGAACGAGTCCTAAATAAAATCCCTAAATGACTTGATTTACTTTCTACACAAGCCAGAACAGTGCCAGAATTCGGAATAGCCCGAACTTGCTTGGTCCGCCCGGGGCTTCACCTTGGTCCGTCCGGACCCAGTCTGCTACCCGGCCGAATCTTGAACGTTGCTGCTGCATTTCTTTTCTTCTTCTCAAAATCACTTTGCTCTAACAATCTCCACCTTGATTTTGAATCTCCCCTAATAATTCAGATGCACGAGCTATAGACTCCACCTTGAGCTATGCCCCTCGTACCAGATTTTTCAACCTTTGCCTCAGTCTGTCTTTCGTCAAAGACACTAGATTTTGTGCACCATGTATCTTTAAGACACTTAGAATTTGCCTCACTAGACAAACAACTTTGTTCTCTGGACAATCAATTTTTCTGCATGCAATGTATCCTACGGACACCCAGACGTGCACCTACGGGCACTCAGAATCTCCCCAACGGGAGACTAACAGTCATTCAGTTGTGGACCATCCAGTCGATATTGGATCATGCCAACCATGACTGATAAAACCGGTGTGTGTTGATCTTCTAGCCGTGGCATGTCCAGTTCACTCCGGCCTAGAGTAAAACGCTGCTCCACCTGCTCGTCAACACTCTCACCAATTTCAGAACCTTGGAGGATGAAAAAGGAACCTTTTCTTTCACCCTTCAAAATCACATCTGAACCTTTGTAGACATCCAGAACTCCACCATCACCTTTGAAACTGTATCACTTCTTGTCCAACCGACTAAGCGATATCAGATTCTTTGCTACTTGTGGAACATGTCTTACCTTGTTCAATGTGAGATATTTATCACCCAAAGTTCTCACCTTTACGGAGCCCATGCCAACTACCTCGCAGTCCGATCCATTAGCCATATAAATACGGTCTCCTTTTTTTTGCTCGTACGTTGTAAACTGCTCCTTGCACAAACACATGTGATAAGACGCTCTCCAATCTAGAACCCATGCAACTGTTAGTGTTGTTGCCGTAGGCATGTTTGTAAAACGTTGTGAATGTCATCATTTTATTCATATTAATAAACATATGTTTTGATTATTATTGTTGTTCATGTTTGCTTATAATAATCTCCGTCCCTAGAGCTTATGAAGCACTAGCATAAAGGCTAAGTGATCATGAGATGATCATGTTATATTTATGGGTACTTGTTGGATAACAAGGGACTGGACATGACCCGATCTAGATTTATATCATGGTCTATGTCGTATGTAAATCTCATATTAGTTATGTCATTTGAATCCTTAGACATGAAGTTATTATAGTCTTCCACTTGGTGAACATTATGTTTGAAATATTCAAACGCTACCTTTAACCAGGTAGTTATAAAGGGTATGATTGGCATAATCGGATTCATGTAGGGAAGAATAATAAGCTAAATTGATTTGTCCCTCTTCGGAGAGATGTCAAGCTTGGGCCCCTCGTAGAATGATGTTGATGAAATGTTTGGCCAAACTCAAATGATTTGATTGAATCATTGTCATTTGGATTATCAACATATTCGGTATCGAGAAAGTATTGAACAATACAAGTTGACTGTTTGACCATGACATGTGTTCAATGACATCGTGGACAAAGGGATTGTGACATGTTCTATAAAGGAATGTGAACCTGTATATAGTTACACTATTTGGGTAGGTATGACGGTTTGCTAGAACCTAATCATATCTTATGGGTTTATGGTTGAACCAATTGCCAACTTAGTGTAATCCTATAAGGTCACACACAAATAGAACGAATCATAAAAGGACTTAATTAGAATTATGGGTCGAAGGTCCTTTGGGGGATTTTGGAAATTTGGAGGACAAAAGAAGAAACTGGAAAACATGAGGGTCCGGGCGGACCTCCAGGTGATCCGGGCGGACTGGCTAAGGTACCCGGTCGGACCATGCTTGGATCCGGCTAGATCCCTTTGTGTACCCGGGCGGACCTAGTCAGTTTCGTCCTGGGACTTTCATGTTCTGTTTTCTTGCAGGTTTAGACACTTGTTACCTATTTGGAATAGGTGTAAAAAATATATAAACAGCCTCTAGTTGCCCTAATCAGTCCATATGATTGTGATAACATTATGAGTGCCTCCAAAGAGTTTGAGAGGATTATTTTCTTGTTCTAAGAGATCCCTAGATTGAAGAACAAGAACATCATCACATAAATTCCATATAGTTCTTATAATTGTGAAAGAGTGTTTCACAATTCGGTCTAGCAACCAAGATCAAGTGTTCTTGATATTCGTTCGTGGTGTGGATACCGATAGAGAGTGAAGCTTATCATCTTCAAAGTTCGTGTTCCTGATTTTGTTCGTGATCAAGTTTTCTAGTCTCTACCAAGATTCAAGGTTGCAAAATCAAAGACATCAAGGGTTAGTATTCTAGTATTCATTATGCATGTATTTGACTTAATCATATGAATGGATCTATGGGCTTTGGGTTTCTAGAAAAAATTAAATGCTTAATTCCGCTGCACATGTTGATAGGAAACCCAACAGTGGTATCAGAGCCCCATTCATGTTGATTATTTCAATACATAATTATGTTGTGTGTATATAAATTGTATATGTGCCTAGCATGATTTGAATATTGGGATTATGATGTTTATGTGTTATATGCGTTTTATGTGTTTTATTGTTTTGTAAAACTTTAATCGCACTATTCAATCGCAATAAAAAATTATGTTGGATTTAAAATTGTTTGGGTTATCAATTTTTTATTGGATCAAAGTTTTGATAATCTAGAGGTTCATGAATAAATGGTTTATTCAAGGTTGTGATGATCATGGTGATTGGATCACCAAGAACACCAATTCTAATTGAATCGGGGGAAAAACAATTTTGAGACAAATTTTGATTTTTTTAAATTTTTTGGATTTTACAGAGGAGGTCCGACCGGACGCAAGTGAAAACCCGGCCGGACCTGTTGGTCTGGTGCGGGCGGATCTTGGGGTTCGAGCCTATTTGTTTTAGTCTTGTGAATTCTGAGATCGGATCAAGTTTTGGATGGCTAGCCTACGTTCTCGAGACTGTGTTTTCCAAAATTGATCGCAATCAAAGATTCAAAGATAAAACGAAGTTAGAATTATGAAGAGTTCATAATTGCTAAAATTGAGAAACAAAGTTCTTGATTCAAGTTTGGAGATCCATATGGAATTGTGAATGCAATTGTCCTACGTTCATCGAGACCATCTATTGCTTAGTTTCGGCCACATGGACTACTTTCTTGGTTTCTTTAATTAGTGCGGAATTGTGATTTCCTATGGCTTAGTTCGGCCGCACTTCTTGTTGTCTTGATTTGGAGATGATAACCAAAGTTCAAATAGTCTCATCCTCATAATTATAGAGAAACTAATGACACATAAATATTATGCTTAAATTAATAGAGATTAATTTAGTGGCTAAACTTGATGCTCAACATGTTTATCTTATGTGCTCATAAATGTGTTGTATGATATATGGTGATGAACCTTCTTTGAAATTGTAAGTCTGTATGTCATGCCATGATTAAAACACTTGTAAGTACATGGCTATTTTTATGTGGGCTCACCATAGCGAGGTGCATTGATTTTATTCATGTATGAGCAAGATGAGTGAATAAGAGTTTCCTATGCGTTTAAAATGGTTGGACTTAATTAGGCGTCAAAACAGTTTTGGGCCTAAGAAAGATGAAGCATAATAGTTTTCCCAAGGGCATACATAACACAAAAGGCGTTCTGGATTACATCCACTCAGATTGTTGGGGACCTTCACGTCAGGAATCACTAAGGGGGCACAGATACTTCTTGTCTATGGTTGATGATTATTCGAGGAAGACTTGGGTGATTATCATGAAGCGTAAGAATGAGGCTCTAAGGAATTCAAGGACTGGAAGACGTTAGTGGAGAATCAGACAGGGAAGAATATCAAGAAGCTCCGAACAGATAATGGTTTGGAGTTCTGCAGTACTGAGTTCGATTCGTTTTGCAGATAGGTGGGGATTTCTAGACATCTCACCATTAGAGGTATGCCACAGTAGAATGGTGTAGCAGAGCGGATGAATCATACATTGCTTGCGAGGGAGAGGTGCATGCTCTCCAATATAGGGTTGTCTAAG
The DNA here is from genome assembly GCA_026119855.1 of Campanula takesimana. Classification (NCBI taxonomy): domain Eukaryota; kingdom Viridiplantae; phylum Streptophyta; class Magnoliopsida; order Asterales; family Campanulaceae; genus Campanula; species Campanula takesimana. The sequence continues at coordinate 787,955 of JAOWBW010000321.1, forward strand.
TGGTTCTGAGCAGAAGCGGTTAGTACATCATGTTACTTGATTAATCATAGACCGCACGCCAGTATTGGCCTCAGAGTTCCCCATGAGGTATGGACTGGTAAACCTATTGATTATTCTATTTTAAGAGCTTTTGGGTGTACTGCTTATTATCATGTGGATGATGGGAAGTTAGAACCTAGAGCTAGAAAGGGAGTATTCATGGGGTATGGGGACGGTGTCAAGGGATACCGTATTTGGTCTCCATTAGAAAATAGGGTAATTATCAGTAGGAACGTCATATTTGATGAGAATTATGTTATTAACCCTATTATGAGATCTACGATTGTTTCAAGTGTTGGCGGTGTTGATAAACAGGTGGAGCAACAAGATACTGAAGAGTTAGTTGTCCGACAGTCAGATGTTGATCTGGATCCACCAACAGAGACAGAGACTGAAGCACCAAAAAATTCAAGTTCAGTTCCCGAAGAACATGGGTTAGCATAAGGAAGTTCTAGAAGAGCTAATCTAGGGAAGCCTCCAGAGAGGTATGGATTTGAAGACTTGGTGTCTTATGTACTGCAGGTTGCTGAGGAAGTGAAGCCCGCTCTTACGGAACGTTCTACTTTCAAGGAAGCAGTTACATGTTCAGAGTCATCTCAGTGGTATACGACTATGGGTGATGAGATGGAGTCTCTTCACAGGAATCAGACTTGGGAGTTGACCACAAGGCCAGAAGGCAGAAGGATTGTGACTTGCAAGTGGATCTTCAAGAAGAAGGAAGGGATGTCACCGGCAGAATGGATCAAGTATAAAGCTCTCGTTGTTGCAAGGGGTTTCACACAGAGAGAGGAGGTGGACTACAATAGGATCTTCTCACCAGTGGTTAGACACACTTTGATCAGAGTGTTGTTAGCAATAGAGGAAGAGGTATACATGACAGAGTCGGAAGGATTCCAAGTTTCTGGTAAGGAAGATCAAGTTTGTAGGTTGAAGCAATCGCCTAGGCAGTAGTACGAGAGATTTGACAGCTATATGATAGGAGCAGTCAATAAGTCAGAGATTAAGAAGCTGAAAGGCTTATTGGTCGTAGAGATGAAGGGTTTCGGTAACGCAGAGAAAATTCTGGGTATAGAGATCTATAGAGACAGAGCCAAATGAAAACTATTCTTATCCTAAAAGAGATACATCAAGAAAGTTTTAGAGAGGTTTGGTATGTCAACAACTAAGGCTATAGATACTCTGGGTGCAGTGAATGCACAGACAGTCGCGTTTGGGCCCAAATCGATTGAGGAAAAAGAGTATAAGGCTCGAGTATCCTATGCTAGTGCAGATGGTAGTTTGATGTATGCTACAGTACGCACTAGCGTCGTCGGTCTCGTATATGGAGGTGGAGTAGAATGTGCAGTAGAGGGGTTCTCAGATTCAGACTCTTCGGGTGATGTTGATACACGAAGATCGATAACCGGATATGTATTTACACTTAGTGGATCAGTTGTCAGTTAGAAGGCTACATTGCAGGCGATAGTGACGTTGTCTACAATAGAGTCAGAATACATGGCATTGACATAGTCCGCTAAGGAAGGAATATGGTTGAAGGGATTGATCAGCGGCCTTGGGATACATCAGGATCAGGCTATTATTTATTGCGATAGTTTGAGCGCGATTTGTTTGGCCAAGGATCAAGTTCATCATGAGAGGACTAAGCACATTGATGTCAGATATAATTTCCTAAGGGATAAGAAACGGGTAAAGGTGAAGAAGGTAGGGACGGCGGACAACCCTTCAGATATGTTCACGAAACCCGTGAGGGGGAGAAAAGGTTTGTTGTCAGGCTATTATTTATTGCGATAGTTTTAGCGCGATTTGTTTGGACTTGCTTAATGTTTGCAGCTATTAGATAGCAGAAGAGGTGAGGGGGAGAAAATGTTTGTTGTCATGGAGATTCAAAGTCAAGGTGGATATTGTTGGGATAATGCCCAACAATCAGTAGTAGCTATCGAGCCCGAAGCCTGGTACCAATTTTAAAGTGGCTCCTTTGCTGGTTTGAGATGTTTGGCTGGGTCGTAGCATATCTCACTGCCATTGCCGATCATCCCTAGAAAACCGTCTTCTAAAGTGCAATCCTTAAAGAGCGAGAACATACTCTCCTGTTCATCTATATCCTAAACATCAACAAGAGTAGGCTGCTTAGAGGAGCCCTTCGGTTCATCAGCATCGTTCTTATCATCAAAAGCTACATCATTAAAGATCTCCTATCCTGGATGACGAACTCCTTTAGCATCAACAGAAGGATTTGGGAAAACGAGGTAAGCAACATCCTCTCCCTCACGAACAAAATAACCATTCAGAGTCAGTGCATACGGGCGCATTGTAGGGTACTCATAAGGTAGCCCCCGTCTAACAGTTGTTCGGCGCTTTCGTTTCTCACGCATGACCTCTGCAATTTCCGCTGGAGTTGGCTTGTACCCTAGCCCAAAAGGTTAAATAACAACTGGAGGTTCATCTTCTACGGCCTCGAGCCGTCCCTGTTGATTTTTACTGAGCCCCAGTATAGGAAGAAAATCCATCTTCTTTACCATGTTCAAGGCGAGAGCATCTCCATATTTGGTCATTTTCTTCCCAATGATATCTGTTTCCTTAACGTATTCAATGGAATTGATCCCAGCCTGTAGAATTACCTCAAAACCGCTAAGGAAAATACCAGTATCTTTGTGTTCGATCCCAAGGATAGGACGATCATAAACCTTCTCACCATCCTGAGCATGGATCACCACGATATGGTTATCATAAACGAACTTAACACACTGATGATAAGATGAAGCGACGCCTTTCACCCCATGGATCCAAGGGCATCCTAAAAGTAGGCTAAATCTCGACCTGATGTCGATCAACTGGAACTCTACTGGCATAACAAGAGGGCCAATGGTAAGAGTGAGAGTTACTACCCCCCAATGCATAACGGCTAGTACTATCATAGGCACAGACTACTTATGAGGACAGTGCTAAATCAGTTATCTTGATTACTAGGTCAGTAAGGACATGAACTGGGCATACATTATTGAGGAACCACTGTCAATCAAAACGCAGGCTAAATGTTCTCCTCTTACCCCAACGGTAATATGAAGAGCCTCGATATGGTTGGGACCTAGCTTTGGAGCATCGAGATCAGTAAAAGTGATGATGTTACCGAAATGGATGTTTCCCACCATATGCACGAGATCATTCGGAGAAGTATCGATGGGAATAGTAGATTGTTTAAGTGTTTCTGAGAGAGTATATCTATGTTCCTTAGAAGAGGACACAAGGCCCCAAATAGAGATGTTAGCTTGCATCTTTTTGAGTTGGGATAGGCTTGGGTTCTGTTAGTACCCGATATGAAGTTAGAGGACTTCTTAGACGTTTAGGAGCCTCTGAGGACCTCTCAGGCAATTAAAACCTGACAGGGACTTATCCGATAGCTTTCTAGAGTTCTAATTGGACGAAATCAGTTCTAGGTCAAATTCTACCAGGATAATGACCAGATCCCGAGAACAAAGTGTTAAGATTTCACTGAGATCTAGATAACCATGCGATCCGAAAAGACTGGCCACGCGGCCAGTCATGCCGTTTGCCGCGCGGCCACTTCAGCTGGTCCAAATCCCCTATAAATAGGCCCCTCCTCTCAGCCTATTGAGGACACCTCAAACCCACGGGAAAAAGCTAACAAAAGCTCTTCCCAGCCTCTCTCTCTCCCTTTCAAAACCCTTTCAAACCCTCTCTTTGATCTTGCTTTGATCATCAAAGGGATTTATCACCGCATTCAACCAAAGGAGTGAAGATTCAACCTTCGAAGCCTCTTTAATCGGTTTGGTAATGCGTTCTTACTCCTTAACTACCTAGATCTATTATATTCATTCATATATTGTTAGATCTAGGGTTTTGTTCATCGTTCGTGTTCTTGATTGATGATGATCTAGGGTTTCCACGAAACCTGCATTAGATCTAGGTCACATATTACGTATATTATGCATGTTTTCATTATGTCTATGCATCTATATTCATATGTTCTTCATGCGTTCTTCATGTTCTTAGTCTAAATTCATAATATATGCCATGACTATGGTAGTGATCATCATGTTTATGTGTTCATTCAAATGTATTCATGATGTTCTTATTATTATGCTAGATCTAAGTCTTATACATTCATAATATGTTAGATCTAGAATTGTAATCCTTATTCATGTGAACATGCCATAGCCGATGATGATCTTAGGGTTTCATCAAACCCTAATATGATCTAGGAACTACTTCTAACCCTAATCTTCCCCCTCTATATTCATGATCCCGCTTCATCTCTCCCTATTCTAATTCATCAATGAACTACATCGACCTGAGCTTCTCATGATGAGAAGAATGTAGGCAATCTTTGGATCCGGTCTCAAACATTAACACACACACACACACACATTGATCATGATAGAAAGACCGATTCGTCGGGCAATAGGAGTGATAACTTGATATTCTTCTTCTATCGTAATTTGAACCCCGAACCCTATTATTCTCATAAGTGGTTTTCTCAATGTTTTAACAAAAAATAAAACAACGTGGAGACTCTCGATTTCAAACTCGCGTATTCACAGTGGAGACTCTACTGGGGATTTGTTTTCGAAAAAACATTTTTTTCAAAACTTAAGAGGGTCTAACTTTCATTAACTTCATGATTTTGTGTGTGTTCTAACTGCCCCGCGCACCTCTTTCCTGCAAAATTGCTTCTAACGATTTTCTGCTGGTTTATGTGTTCATAGTATGTTTCGATGTTCTAGATCTGCTCTATCATATTCGTTTCATGCTTAAACTCTATTATTTTGAATTGTTATGCTAGTAGACTTCTCTCGTGCATTGCATATCATTCCTAAAAATACGTAATCAAATGGCACACTACCACTAGTCCGTGTCACACTACACACCTTACTTGATACTCCGCTGAGGCACAGATTTTGGTGATCCTGTCGCCTCTATCTTCGTGGCACCCAGGCTATCTAACTCGCCGTTTTCACTTGTGAAGTGGTTGAGGTTAATCCCTTGTTCAATTCTAAAACCATGCACTTTGATCGAGTTAAGAACACTTATAAAAAACAAGTAACCTTAACTAAAATCATTCATCATGTTGTGTGTGTCTACCCTAGGTCAACTCTAGTCGAACTTTAGACCCGTCTCCGACCCGTCTAGGTCAAAACCCATCATCTCGACACGTCTAGGTCAACCCGTCACCTCGACCCATCTAGGTCAACCCGACATCTCGACCCGTCTAGGTCAACCCTTCACATCGACCCACCTAGGTCAACCCGACATCTCGACTCGTCTAGGTCAAACCATTACCTTAACCCGTCTAGGTCATCCTAGTCTACCTTAGGTCAACCTAGTCAACCTTTGACCTTCCTAGTTCAAATTATCTACCGAGTTTCGCCTAGATCCACCCATCTAGGTCAACCTATCACCTTGACTCTCTTAGGTCAACCGTACCTCAACCAATCTAGGTCAACCCACCATCTAGGTCGATCCTTCATCTTGACCCCACCTTTAGTCAAGCTAGTGGATCTTAGACGACCTACCTCTTGGCCTACCCATGTCAAACCTTACCCGACTTCAAGTCCAAAAGCCACCCTTACCTAGGGTCCCTCCGCCTATACATAACTAAGGACCGAGTCATCTCCCCTTACTTTTAGACCTCTACGGTCATCTCCTAATACATATGGTTTTCAAAATATCACGACCTCCCGCGGTGACACGCCTCAAGTCTCGGGATTCCCTAATAGAACCTCGAACCTGGTGCGCGTAACTAACAAGAAACAAGAAACTAACGGGAAACAGGAACAATACCTGTTAGAAACAAAACTGACATGATATATATACTCAAGAGTAGGGAGCTAAGATAGCTCACACGAGTTCTAGACCAAGAAAATTTAAAACCAAAATGGTTACATACAGCGGAAGACATGCCTAGCAAATAAGCTAGCAACAAGAACTGTCTAGGGACAACAAATACTACCCCAATACAAGCCCAGAGTTTATTAACTCATACAAGATCGTCCTTACCAAAATATAAAAGGACACTAACTTCGAACAAGAATATCCTGCTGAGTAAGTTCCCAGTTAAGTCGAGCCTCACTGCGTACTATCCCCTGCTTTCCTGGGGGGGGGAAACAATTAAACAAATAAAGGGTGAGATAAATCTCAGTAAGCTATTAACATGCAACTATATGTCATGTTATCATGCAATACAAGTAGATACTCAACTAAACATATATCAAGTATCATCAAGTAACAAGTATAGGAGAAGCTAAGCAAACCCAACAAGTAATCAAGCTCAAGAAAGGTTCAGGTAACAAGTAGTCAAGTAGAGTGAGAGGCTAGACCAGCTCACCAAGATGCACATAGGCCTATCACGCATTTGTACCTGAATCCTTCCTTATTCCTCCCAAGAATACCATTTGTTGTCGATGTTTTTCTAGCTGAGGACAACCAAGAACAAGAACAAGAAACTGCTGTACAGTATATAAGAAGACCTAGTAACCAGTGTCATCCACAAGAACAAGATCCACGTGGTGTTCAAGACAATCGCATTCACTTAGGTCAGGCTTATTGCTCTAACCAAGGAAGCTATGCCCTTACTATGGCCGGTAGTAAGGGGTCAGGCGGAAATACATAGGGACCCGATTGTCACTTAAACCCCAGATCTCGCGACAAGCGTGAACCTATATATTTCCGAACAAGCAAGGAGAACCAGCTGGACTCACACAAGAATGCACAAGTAGATGTTTACTTGAACTACGAGAACAGAACTCAGTCCCTTATTAGTGGACTATTCTTTATGCACCATGTAATCATGTATCATGTGCTCACGAGAATATGCACCATGTAATTATGTATCATGTGCTCACGAGAATACGCACCATGTAGTTATGTATCATGTGCTCACGAGAATACAAGTACCCATACGCAATTATTGCGAATACCAATCAAGTTCAACTATGGCACGTAAGTGTCCATGTAACACGATCAATCCAAGTTAGGGTCTATTAATAACAGACCTCAATCACGTAGTAGGGTATATCATTTAGTCACATGCCAAGTTTGCACGTACATATTTATGTCACGTTTAACACATTAAAGTGTCTATCACGATACCCTTACTATCAAGTAGAGCCCAACACCTTAGACTCTAAACCCGTAGTAGAATAGGTCACATTGTACCTAGACACAGTCATACTTCACGTATATGTATCGTTAATAATCGAATACATTTCCTAACACATATTGTGTTCTATAACCATTCTTATTAATTTAAATCGTAGTATTCACGATTATATGAATGATCTTCATATTACACTAGTCCGTATTTTCTTTAGGAACCCATTTCAAGACAAGATATCTTCTTTATATTTTATATACTTCATTGAGTATATACACGATTAAAAACTAAATCATTTACACTTTAGTGCTTATTTATAGCACTTCCAATATACACGTATCAAGTTCAACTATGTAGTAGAGTTAATCATTCTCTATCTAGTTCCATAACCCAATTCTTTGGTTATTCATACCGTGTACCAATCAATCAAGAAGCCACATTCTATCAAGTAAATATATGCAAGATTTGCATATACACATCAAGACTCTTTCAAGTTTATTACCATACACCTATATTGGTGTCAAGGCACGTACAAGATTTTATAATCTTATATTCAAGTCTTAATCCAATTATTTGGATGTTCAAGTCATGTACGAGATTTTATTGTCTTATACTTCAAGTTACTGTCTCATCTTAAGACATTCAAGACATTCAGGACATTCAGGACATTCAATACATATACAAGATCTTATCATCTTATATCCAAGTTCTCAATCCATTTCTTTGGATGATTAAACATGTACAAGAGTTAATTATCTTATACTTCAAGTTCAAGCTAGGAAGATGAATTATACATCTTTCACGAATTATTTTCCAATCCTTTTCTTAGGACATTAAAGCTCTAGACATTAGTTGGTGTCCCTAAGGTACACAAACATTGACTTCAAGACACATAAAAGAGTTATTACTCTTATATTCAAGTTATCATTTAATTATGATTCAAGTCCACATTTCATTTGTTCACAAAGGGACTATTTTTCAGTACTAGAGTGTTCTACAACACTCATCTAGGCCATCTAGGGTAGTACCCTAAACCTAGACCAAGAATACTTCGAGTTCAAATTAAGTAAATGAGCTATACCACTCATAATTACAAGTTCATAATCCCCTACATAAGATATTCAATCTCAAGACACTAATTTGGTGCTCTCAAGGTGCACAAACATAGGTTCCAAGACAAGCATAACACATAAGTGCTTGTTCATAGCACTTTCAAGACACATAAAAGAGTTCTTCCTTTTATACTCAAGTTCTCATTTGAGTTCTATAAGTGTTCATGTACAAGACTAAATTCTCATTTTAATTAAATGAGTATTCATGTTTAAGGCCAAGTTCTGATGCCCCTAAGGTGTCACAACACTTGCTAGGACATCTTATACTAAGGTTATATACCTTAACTAGAGTTACTTACAACTTATACAAACTTTAAACAACATTTTGTTCTTCAGGTAACTGTGCGGTCGCCTAAAATGTCATGTGCGGTCGCACACAAGCAGGTCCATTCCTTTGAAAAACCTTTCAGAAAGATGGGCGGTCGCCCAAGGGTTTTTGTGCGGTCGCACAAGGTACCAAAATGCGAAATTTTCATTTCTTTCCCAGGTTAAGAAATCTCCGTCCCAAACGTAGGAGTAACTTTCTATTAACATTTTAATACACCCAGGAGTATACAAACATTTTCTTAACACCTATTTCAAGCTCAATTCATTTCTTTTATCGTCCCATAAATAATAGGACAATTTCCTTTTATTTCAATTAAATATTTCACCGACCCCAAAAGTATAAGTACAATTTATATTATACTACTATATCCATTTAGGGATACTTCCATTCATTTCCCGTACCACAAATAATGGTACAATTTTTCTAATAATATTTAAATCAAGTTACTATTTTACCGTCTCACGAATAGGAGTACAATTTAACAATTTGCAAACCCAGGAGGTTAACCAATTTGAACCAATTTTTCCAATTTTCTTTTGTACGCATAATATTTATACTCCCTTCGTCCCAAAATTACAAGTATCACAAAAATTGCTCAAAACACAATTTTAACAAGAACAAGTATCGGGAATAACATATATGCATGTTATTACAAGTAAGAGGGAGCTAATAACTTACCTAGTCCGAAATCAAGTTGACCCAAATTAATTTCTGTTCGGCAGGAAACGCTCTATTCAACGCCACGAATATTTATCCGGGACCGGAATCACGAACAGAGGGATAATTAAGCTCGAGGAGTCGAGAATAGGAAGAATTCCTAACTTAGCTTTTCAAGAACCAGAGAAAGAACGAGAAGAATGAATTGAGAATTCATTCTCTGCAAAAACCCACAAGATATACATGGGACTTTCCAAAAATGACCCCTAGGCCCCTCAAGTTCTAACTTTGACAAAAAGGCCCCTAAACTTTCAACTTTGACATTTAACCACCTTAATTTTCTAAAGTAGTTAAATAATTAACTCAAATAAAATAGCATATAAATATGCTAGTCAAGAATTTAACAAGCAAGTCAAGAATTTAACAAATAAGTCAAATATTTAACGAGATTAAGGATGGGCGTTACACGCGGTCACCCTCTCACTTGTTTTACTTAAACCCGAACTACGTGACCTGAGCCTCACATTGTGTGGGACCTCTCCCGCATGGTAAGGGGAACGTAGGCAGCTACCGGCCCGGTCAAGATTTTAGTTTTTTCATTCAAAGTACATTTCAAAAATACGGAGATCGAGTCCTTTCATAAAAAATGATTTTATAAACAATGACTTGTCATTAACTATAAGTCTAATTTAATTCAAATACTTAACTTCTCCACCAATCACTATAGAATCCTGCATCATGTCTACCGAAGGGATTATCACAGCCACAACCGAAGCTGCCACCCAAAGTCTCGAGACAACTCTCCATCCCAACACCGTTCTCAACAAGCAAGCGGCCCATCTTAACACCGCTCCCAACAAGCAAGAAGCCTTCTACGAGGCCATCCTCAACAAGCAAGAGGCCCACTATGAGACTATCCTTAATGAGCAAGTAACCCTTTTCCAAACCGCTCTCGATGAACAAGAAGCCTTCTTTGAGACTGTTCTCCTCAAGCAAACAGACCGCTTCCAGAAAGTGATGTACAAAGCCCTAAAGGACCCCGAGAAACATCTTCAGTCTGACGTTTATGGCATCTACGAGTACCTCAACCGCACTCTCCCTCATGCTCCATTTCAAAACCCGTACGCTCCTCAAATGTATGGGTCACCACATACTTCCCCATTGGGATGCCTCCTATGGCTACTCAACATGGTCCCTGACAAGAAGGACGAGTTCGATGATTTGGGTATGCCATTAGACAAATGCTTCAAAAGTCTAGTTCAAGCCGGCAAGTTATCTCCTCTCCTCGACTTCAAAGCAAACTTTATAAGACAAGACTTGGATCCCTCCAAACATTGCAAGTATCACCAATACGTTGGACATGACACCGAGAATTACCTCCATCTGAAGAGAAAGATCCAAAGCCTCATCGATAGCGGAGCCATCACCCGCCAAGGGAATACATGGGCATAAGGAAAGTCCGAGCAAACAAGAAGCTACACTGGGGCTACCTCCTTCTAAAAAAAAAAAAAAAAAAGTCTTTCAGTCTTCGTAGGTTCTAGAGAATCTTTTAGTCAAAAGTCCAACTCGGACATTAGTATTTTACTTTTTACTAGTAAAAGTCCACTTTGGACATTAGTTAGATTTTTAAAGTCCGCCTCAGACTAGTCTATTTGAGTCTATAATAAAAGTATCTTTATTTCTTTTCTCTCTAGACTTGAGACATAATCTTGCATATACATCAATTCCATGAAAATTGTATTAATCTTAATTGACAATTGATTGCTATATCTTTATATGATGAATTAATCGCAAACATATTCATTAATGAAGACTCATTAAAAGGTAAATGGACCCACAAACCATCAAACAAACCTAAACAAACAAGTAATCTCAAAATAACAAACGCTTTGATCAATCGAATCGTTTTCTCTTTTCTATTTGTCCTCTCTAAACCTACCCTCATTCGTGTACACCCACTGTGTACACTCCGTATATACTCTCCTTGTGTACACCCACTGTGTGCACTCTTCATATATACACCCCTCGTGTACACCCACTGTGTACGCTCTATATATACACCCCTCGTGTACACCCATTGTGTGCACCCTCCATATATATACCCCTCGTGTACACCCACTGTGTACGCTCTATATATACACCCCTCGTGTACACCCATTGTGTGCACCCTCCATATATATACCCCTCGTGTATACCCACTGTGTACATCCTCCATATATATACCCCTCGTGTACACCCACTGTGTACACCCTCCATATATACACCCTTTGTGTACACTCACTGTGTGCACCCTCCATACATATTCTCCTTGTGTACACCCACTGTGTGCACCCTCCATATATTCCCCTCGTGTACACCCACTGTGTACACTCTCCTAAATACTCCTCATATACACTTCCATCTTCCCATGAAGAAAACGATGACTGCAGAGATGCTCAACATCGATGAAGCGTCCGCACAATCATAAAGGCTGTCCAACATGACGATGCACTGGGGCTGTCTGTCCTCCTCGAAGATATCGACGAAACGCAAGGGGTTGCTTATACCCTCTACGAGACCTACATCCCAAAAACGAAATCAAACTAGGGGCTCATCTTGCCCACGTTTTAATATGTAAATGTATAAAAAAAGCTCGCTAGGTCGAAACCTACAACGGGCGGCTTAGGCAAAAATGAGAGCAAATGCACAGAAAAGAAGCCCGCTAGGTTGAAAACCCGCAAGGGCGGCCTAGGCAAAAATAAGGGTGTGCACAAATAAATCAAAGCAAAGAAAAATAGAAGGGGATATCATCATAGGAAAAGTGAAAGTCCCACTTTCTTTTCACTTCTTATTTTCTATTTTTCTTTCTTTCCCAAAGAAGCTCAACTCGACAGCAGCGGTCCAAAGCGACAACTACAAACAAAGCGGTCCAAAGCAATGAGAAACAATAGAGAGACCACCACTCAAGCCCGGTATCATCATCAATCGGATCATCCTCGAACTATGCGGACCTGAGCCTCTTACACCAAGAGGAACGTAGGCAACCTCCTGGTTCGGTCCACAAAATATATACAACCCACTTCAAGCCAACTTTCATTCTTTTCTCGCTTCCCCATACACTATAATTTCTATTCTCTTTCTCGATTAATCAAGGCGTTTATTATTTCGAGACTACTTGTCTAAAACATTGTCATAAGATACGTAACTAATCAACGAGGTCCATTCTCGAGCAATCAAAAGACAATTCTGAATAAAACAATTTTCAAATGTATCGACAAGTCTTTTGTTCTACAATCTAGGAAAGAGCTAAACACTTACTTTCTGTCAAGCAGGGGCTTCCTTCCTTTTATACACATACTTACCATAAGGTCTAAATGCGAGAACTCCCTCTCTTGTTCTCTCTATCTCTTATCTCACTATAACAAAAAGGATCCTGCAAGCCGTCTGTACAAATCTGTCTTTCTCTTTATTTTGAGTCGACTGAAATAAATAAAAAAAAAAAACGACGGTAAAAGAATATACCCACCTAGAGTCCCCCACCTTATGCCCTCACCAAACTGGGGATGTCTCAATGGAATTTGTCCGACTACCGGTACTCCAACAAAATATTCCCCGCAGAAAGTCATCTTTCTCCGTCGAAGCTCAACATGGATGACCTCTTTCTAATACCATCACCAAACTGGGGCTGTCCCAATGGAATTGGACCGACTACTGACGCGCCAACATGACCACTCTCCATGAAAGGTTATCTCTCCACCAAAATCCAACATGGTTGACTTCCTCCAAGAGCCCACATTCAAACTGGGGTTTCTCCAAACCAAGTTAAATCGACTACTTGACTACTCGAGATCACCGGCAACCCGATGAAATCGTACCCACCCGAAAGGCTACCCTAATCAACAAACCTAACAAGTACTTGAATTAATTAGACTATAATTAATTATAAGGCATTTTTATAAAGTCATTACATTTTCAATAGTGTTTTCTATCACGACACGTTGTTTGTAAATCCGCACACTCGATCGCCACCAATTTACAAAATATCTTTCGTCTCATCTCCGTGATGTCCTAACTGACTCGGTCCTACACCTTAGGATACTGTTGGGTCCTGCCTCCCATCTCCCATAGGTCAAAAGCCCTAAATCTCCTTAGGAACTTGCACCAATGGAAGTCAAATAGTTTATGAACCTAATTAGGATACCCTCCATACCCTTAGGTCTTGCGCTCCTAGACTGTTTACATACTATTTACGTGCTACATGCTATTTACATGCCATTTACGTGCTACGTGCTACTATATGTGCTACACGTTATTTACATACTACTTTCCACTCTACGTGCTGCGTGCTACTGTACATATTACATAGTACATAATAGAATTGCTTATGCAGTCATCCATATATATATATATATATATATATATTCTACTGTTTGTGCTACCACTAACAAAATGCAGAAACTAAGAGGCTGATTCACTAGAGTCACCCGAGTCCTCTTCTGCATAGGAGGATACCTACCGGTCGAAGGACCATCATCACCGTGACTAGAAACATCACACTCCGCCAACTTCTGAACGACATTCGCCACTTTCCTGTGATGCCTCCAAATGACACCCGCAAGTTCCTCCTCTACCACAACGCGTGGGCCCTCAAGGTGTGTTCAAACGAAGTCATCATACGAGGCTCCCTCTAAATGAACTGTCTAGCATCAAGGCCCTTGGTCAAACTAACCCGGTCAGGCAAAGACGTTGAAACAGTCATGGACCACGGAGTGTCCACCGGAATCAAGTAGACACTACCTACTCCATCCTAGGCTCATTCCTTATCACCCAAATAAAGGACATCTCCACTGTAGCCGATCAACAGCCTCCTCTGGCCTGTCACCTCGATAGCTCCTGCAGCAAGCAACTCAAAGTCTAGCTCCGCCCACGGATAGAACGTCATGTCTCTCGGACAAGGTCCCCCCAGAAGAGTCTCCAAACTAAGCCTAAGTATAGTGCCGAAAAGTCTCGTTTCCCTATACTCCTGCAACTTGGCGCCCATCAACAAGGTACGGCAATCAAGCACCGTTCGTTTCAAACCGACCCATAGCAAGAATCTCATAGGCCCCAACACTACATGGGTAAGTCATCAACAAGAAGAGACTGAAACCAGAAATAGACAAAGAATGGTTTATACCTCTAAGACAAAGTCTAAGCAGTCGACTGACTCCAACTAAGACAGACAACTCTGATCTAGAGAATGGTACAACTCCGTCAAACCCGTTACTCCACAAGCAAGTCTGATCACTACATCCAAGTCCACTGGGCATCCCAACAAAGGAATCATCGCCGTAAGTATCGACATTAGTGGTCTACGACAATCCATACCAAATAAATGGACGGAAAGCTATCTCTACAAGCATCACCGCATCCGGTTTCAAGAGCCATCAACATCCCCTCATACTCCCCCAAGCGCACCACTCATGTTATCGGTGCAATCAAGCTCGGAAGTCCATCCGCACTCCCATCGGAAAGCAAGGTATCATCACTCCACACTAGAGCTACCTGTGAACCGCAACCCGGTAAGAGCCGTGAAGTCCGAAGGAGCCACCATAACCTCTCCCAACCAAGGTGGAATGTATGGGTGGTATCCCACAAAAGCTCCCGTAGTGCCATGAACAGATCGGTGCTCTTGGTAAACTCTTCTTGACCAGTCAAGCTCTCGAAGAATAAACCACCCAAGCCGGTAACCCGCACCTTGCTCTGTACAGTCTCTGGAAGTCCTTTCCCACAAGCTATGCACAATGCTACATGAGCTCCTCGACTTCAAAGGTGGCAATACAACCTGCAAGCACAGACAGGTATACACAGCAAAGGTATCCAATCAATCTAGCAATTTATCTTATGATGCATGCTCATATATAAACTGTTGCATTAGGAGAATCCCCAAAATTCCCAACGAATACTACAAATATCTCATAATCAAAACCCTAATCTACCTAGGACAAGATGAGTCAACTCAAAACAAATCCAAGACAAGTCCACTCCGAACAAGTCCGAAGCATTTCAATAATTAACGGACAAAAATATAACTTCATCCAAAATAAGCTTTCTCAACGAAACACTAATGTACATTACATCCCATACTCTAACAAAAGTCAAAAAACACAAAAGGCACTTTTAACAAAGTCAACCAAGTCAAAGATCAGTCAAATATTACAACATTTTCAGACCAAAAATTACTTAACACAAAAATCGCGTTTTTTTTAACAAAACCACCAAAATCAATACATTACACATACTACAGATAAATCATTCAACTTGGTCGAAAAATCTACAAGCTTCATGAAAACCCCAATTTAAGGTCATTAAACCCTAAGTACAAAATTAATCAATCAACCCCGTAATTTTGGGTAAATTACAATCAGACCTTCTCATTCGAAGTAACTAACAATCAAACCTTCTCGTTCGAAGTAATTAACAATCAAACCATCTCATTCGAAGTAATTTACAACCAAAACCCCATGTCTTGGGTAACTTATAATCAAAACCTTTACAATCAAAGAAAATTCACTTAAACCCCAAACCTTGGGTAATCCACAACTAAATACCTTACCGTTCAACAATTAATCAACAAAACCCCATACCTTGGGTAATTTACAATGGAAACCCAAACCTCGGGTAAAGTACAAATAAATCCTCCATCTTTAATATCAACGTGCTTAAACCCCCAAACAAGGGTAATTACAAATCATAACCATTTAAACCCCCAATTTTGGGTAACTCACAATCAAACCTTCTCATTCGAAGTAATTTACCATCAAACCTTCTCATTCGAAGTAATTTACAATCAAACCTTTCACTCAACAACTTACAACTAAGTTCCTTGCATTCTACAACCACTACAACAAATAGTACTTTTTGCGACGGTAGTCGAACCGTCACATAAAGCCCAAAAACACACACAAAAGGTATTTATGACGGTTTTACGACGGTTCTCTGTCCGACATGATTGCGGGGGTCACAAATATGTTGCGTCGGTGGCAAAACCGACACATATGTCTTTTGTGTCGGTTTTTGCTACGGTCTGTAAACGTCACATCAAAAGTATGGCATATACTCAAAACATATGACATGCTTTTTGTGACAGTTTTGACCCATCACCTTTGTTTCGTTTATCACGGTTATACGAACGTCACAAAAACGTTGTGCGCGATATAAATAGTTTTTTTTTACGGTTTTCTCACTGTAGTGAATTATTATGTGTTGGTTTATGCACCAATAAATCAATTTTGATTTTTTAATAATATTTGTTACGGTTTGAACCTTGATAAAAAAATGTGTAACAAAAAATGTCACATTTTTGGAAACCGGTATACATATATATATATATATATATGTATATAAATCACTTATGGATAATATGTACAGAAAATAAATAAAGCAGCTAATCTTTCCATTTCCATTAAGCAAATAAGAAACATTCCATTATAAAATCCAAAAAGACTTATACCACACTCATCCAAGAATTCTTAACTACATGAGCATTGTACGTAACAAAAAGTGCTGAATATATAACATTGTCCAAAAGCATGCTGCAAAGTAGACCATATCAAAATGTAAAACCAAACGTGAAGAGCAGTTGAAGATGCATCCTTTTGCCAATAAGTTGTATCCTTCGGTGCTGCACACAAATACTCCTACAAGTCGAATGCATATACAAAATTTCAGTACATATAGCCGTACAAACTAGTACTTAAAGTTATGCTAAGAAAAAATGTTAAAAACAATATATATTAGGTAGTTCATATGGTACAGTTTAATACTTATGAACTAACTACACATACCTAGAGTCAAACACATACAAACACTAGCGAGACATTCCATCAACCCCATTTGCCGTACCAGATGTAGAAGGATTTATCTGAAATTAAAATAAATTAACTATGAAAGTACCTCTATAAAGTCATAACCATGTCCTGTCCATGGAACCAAACTTTTTACAAGCAACAAAAAACATAGTAAGCTAACCAACTCATGATTTATGAGTTTTGTACCCTCAAGAGTACCAGATCAATCAATGACAACAACAGGCAACATGATAATATACAGGAAGCCAGAAATGCAAAATTGATGCTTATATACATAAAAAATATACTCCCTCTGTCCAGAATGATAGTCTCCCTATTCTCATGGGTTTTACGAAGGAACTTTGAGTAATAATTAAGGCTACTTTTAATTATTCTAATGAAATTTTTGAAATTGTTCTTGATACACCATTATAAATACTATTAATATCAAATTTTAGATTCACATTAACATAATTATAAGTAGCATTTATAACTGCTCAAAGTTCCTTCGTAGTAACAACGAAAAAAGGTGGACTATCTTTCTGGGACGGAGGGAGTATCAAACTTGACAGTTACTATATACAACCAGCAAAACCCACTCCTTTTGATGGAGCAATGCAAACTATATCCGCAAGTAAAAATATTCCCATTTTGTTACACAAATCTTAATTATGTACTCCCTCCGTCCCAATCTAATCAGAATTTTACTCTTAAAGACAACTTAAAGGATATAAACCCATATTTTCCCATCAGAAAATGACTCATGCAAAATAGAATTGTGTCAACCCAAATCCCCAAAACCAGCTGAAGGTTTTAAATATACACAGAGTATTAAAAATCATTCTTTACACATATAATGACTCGAAATAGCTCAAAAACGCATATTTAGTTAATACTCCCTCTATCCCAGAAAGTTTGTTCTCTTTTGACTTTTCATGGTCAACATAAATAAACTTTGACCAAGCATTTGTGTCAATTTAATGATCAGAATGAAATATTAAAAAATGTTATTGATAAATCACTTAATGATTTGTCAATTACAATTTTTAGAATTTTACTAGAATGATTAGATAGACATTAATGATTGGTCAAAGTTCATTTACACCAACAAATTTCATGTATGCAAATCAGACCAGAATGTTGCAACCAGAAACTCTAGAGATCTATTTCTTGGTGAAGTTTTATTACTATTATATAAAAATTTAACTAACCTGGCTAACAGTAGATAGAGTACGAGCAGAATCATGTTGGACAGTACCACCACGAGCCTCTATCTGACGTTGCACTTCAATTTGAATATCACGAGCGCGATTAGTCTCATATTCAGCTCGCATAGCATCATACTCGGCTCGCATAGAATCTTTGTGTTTCTTAAACGTTCTTTGTATCATATCAAAAGAAGCATTCATGGATGTTGATTTTGGCCCTTTGAAAGCAGTTGGAGTCGGGCCAAGACCAAATGTTCGGACACGACCATGACCATCAGAGCCCATAATTTCTGTGAATACTTGGTCTTTAAATTCATCTGTACGCTCAGATGGTGGCAGCTCAGAAAGCCTTCTCTCCATCTGGTTCTTTAAAATGATATACATACACACACACATATATAATTAAATTAGATATACATATAAGAGATTATTAGTGTAACTAGTCCAAAACCCATTCCAGATCAAGTGACCCCTTATCGTATGTTTCTCAATAAAGAAACGATTCATGCATTTCTTGCAATGGTGAGATTCCTTGTCCTCATTTAAATATTAGTAACGAGGTAATCAAATTTTTTTAATAGATATCACCATGTCTATAAATCATCATGAATTCACCAGGTCAGAAAGAATTGATAAGATTTCAGATGTCAAATTGATCAGGTTATTAAACTCGAACCTGGTGTAGCAAAGAGGGTGAGTACGATTCCAAGCTGCGGCCGGAAAATTATGACGACGACCACTCTGTAATTTCAGCACGGAGGACTTCAAGTCAATATATTGTGAGCCAATATGAAGAACAAGAAAGAAGACATAAACCGATTGATAGAGAGACCCGATTGAGAGAGAGAGAGAGAGAGAGAGAAAGAGAGAGAGAGTACCTTTCAAGATGCACGGATTTTCTAGGGTTGCGAGGGAGAAGAAGAAAAAGCAATTTGGGGAATAAGGATTTTAAGAATGAAAAGATTAAGGAAACTAAGATTATGCAGGACTTCTAATTATTTTAGGAAAACTGAAAATTTGAAGTAGATAAACACACCGCTTTTTTTTGGGTTTTGAGAAAAAGAAAACGATTTGGCGGATTGGAAACGAAAAGATGGATGGAATTAATTAAGAATATGCGGGAGTTTTTATTTTTTGGGCAAATTTAACTTTCCAAAGTAATATAGTATTGCCTTTAGTTAAAAGTATTTGATACGGTTACAGTATAACCGTAATATATATAAGAGTAGTATTTAAACAACTAAACTACAATTTAGATGGAACCAGCGTAAATTAAAAAAAAAATCACGGTCAGGTAAAAAACCGTAGTAAATATTTTTAATTGTTACGGTAAAATAAGCTGTGATATATAATAAGACATTTGTGTCGGTCTGACAGACCGTAGCAAAAAAAGTGTGGTAAAAGGCCATTTTTTTTGTAGTGACCAAAACTCCTTATCATGGGTAATTCGCAAACAAAGCACCTCAACTTAACACTATCCAAATCCAAACCTCGTAACTTTGGGTAAATTGCAATCAAACCTTCTCATTCGAAGTAATTAACAATCAACCTTCTCGTTCGAAGTAATTAACAATCTGTAGACACCCCGCCTTGGACCGCCCACCCCGATTGCACACTTGATTTTGTGTCTCTCTCTCTTTTAAGTGTTTTCTATTAGTTTCTGTTACTTTGGTTAAGTTCAAGACGGACTCTGTTAAGTCCCGGGACTAAACTGAATAACAGTTCTAACTTTCTAGTCCATTCTGTCAAAAAATTGCTTTTCAGAGTCGCGCGCCTCTGCCTCTTGAGGCCAGACGCGCGCGCCTTCCGCCGCCTAGGTGGATGCGCGCGCTTCTGGGGTGTGTCAGTTACAGATTCTGCCCAAGAATCTCTCCCTTGCTCATTATACATGATTTTGCCCGGAAAGATTTCTTGGAGACTTCGTTTGGCTCAAAAACTCCCCTCTTTAAACTATAAAAACCCCTCCAATCCATCATTGGAGGGGACCTTTTCCTTAACCTTTTCCTGGACCTTTTCCTCACTTCTTTTCTAGACTCTTCTTTTAGACCTTTTCAACTAAGAAGTATTCTCTCCAAGTATTCAACCTCTTCTTTAAGGCTTTTCAAGAGGTTCTCTTTGAAGGATACTAAAGGTAAATGTCTTAAACTTTCTTCTTCTTCCTCTTCTTCACCTTCTTCTTCTTAAATCAAATGTGCAATCACCCCAAAACCACTTGGGACATGACACTAATGGTCCTTTCATTACATTGAATTGGCCTAGGAGTCATCTCCCTATATTTTAAACTTTAAAACCCCTTTTTATCATCATTCAAATAGGAAGAACACATTTATCTTAAAAGTGAATTATGAACAAACAAGACCGACTTTGCTCGAGCGAAATGGGTGTTTAAGTACTTCCCATTTCGTAACCTAACCCCCAAACCCCTCATCCCAAGAATCTCTGTTTTCGTAAATCAAACTTAGGCTCATAAACATTAGGTTTTCTTGCGTTCCTCAAAAACGTGGGTGGCGACTCTAAAACACAATTAGACATCCTAGGTAATTCACGCGCTTGAGCCAAGCTGGTTTCCCCCCGGGTATCCATAGTGGCGACTCCGCTGGGGAATGCTTGAGGGTTAAACTTGTGTTTCTGTTCATAATTCACTTTCTGGGCATTCTAGAAATTGATATGGGAAGCGCGCGCCTCGGACCTTCATGGTCCAAGCGTGCGCGTCCCACGTCAAATTCCAGAATCGCCCGCCTTCCATGTGTTCTTCCTATTCTTCCTATTCTTCCTATTATTTCGTGCTAACAAACATTGCAGGGGTTTCATCACACAATCAGGACTAGGGCAATCCCTGAGTCCATAAGTTTCTGACAATCTGACAGGTTAGCCCAAAGTGGATGCCTCTCAGATACAATGCGCCAGGCGCGCGCTTCCCACAACACCAGCCGAGGCACGCGCTTCTGGGCCAATTTCCAGGGCAAGAACAGGTTTCAGTGACTGAACAGAACAGTGGGGTGTGGGCACAGTTGCCTGCATCAGAACAGAATTGAACCCTTGAACTGTTTAATTTTGTTTTATTTTACCGGTCACACGAGTGATTCGGGAGTTGTAATTTACGTACTTATGTGTTTTTTTTTTATATATTTTCCTTTCAAAAAAATAAAAAATAAAAAATTTTGTCACATGATAGACCTCACACTACATGCACATTACTCCTATAAATTGCTCACTATCGAGTCGCACAAGTCCAACCCCAAACCGTCGAGGCCCGTCCTAGAATGTTTCAAGCTCCACTCGACCTTGGCTCTTTCGAAGCGGTAAACCTCAGCCCGTGGCGTAGTTCATGACTACATGCCGGGGGTGACCTTTAAGCCTCTCTTTAGCCGAGCACAAACCACACAATTCTAGTTAGAGTCTAACACTCCGTGACCAAGTCGGTTTCCATGTACTGAGATTTCCCTAAACTAATGTTTTCAAATCATACATGCCAACTTGTTGAAACGGACGCAATAAAAATCCGTCCCCAAAAGTGGTTATTTTGGACGAAAATAAAAAATCCGTCCCCGCATGTATGCTTTACTACATTAATTTAGTTTAATCCCGACACATGTAGGATTCACAAACGTGATGGAATCTGATGAGTATATGGGACCGCGAGATGATCTATATACTAGTGTGACGATTCATTATCTTCTTAGAACCCCAAAAGGACCCATTCCCTCCGACTTATAAAATAAAATAAAAAAAAAGAGTCTTTTTCTTATGTGGTTCGAGTCGTGTGCCCAACTGTGTGTTCTCAACCTCTCCATGGACCGAAAGTGTGAACCGACACTGACGAGGGCTACTTCTCCAATTATAGGTCTGATTGGTACTCTCCGCATCTACAGGAATTCATCCAACCGGCTTGTTCGTGAACCGATCACTCCAACAGCTTCTACATCATCAATGGCCGGCGACTCCAGCACCAACACGCCATGACTCTCGAGCAACTTTCTGCCATGGTCCAAACTCTTCAACAACAAGTCACCACTCTCCACAACGAGGCCCAAACCAGAGAAGCCTTGTGGCAAGCTCATGTCGACAGTCAAAGGGAGGCCCACGAGGCCGAGGTTGACCAATTGAAATCCAAGCTCCTCAAGCTCTCCAAGAACAAGGGGGTTAATGACAACGAGGAATCCGAGTGAACCGAGGGTTTATTTGAAAGCCCATATGTCAGTGCCCGTACCAAGAAAGTGGGGGGGGGGAACCAAGCACCAACAACAACGACCCCAAAATGGTCGATTCCATCATGGCCTACATTGATCAGAAATTGACGCCTCAACATGGTAAAAAGGCTCCAACACAAGCCTTTATCAGTCATCCATCCTCATGAGCACGATGGCCGCTCTCCCCGACAAATTCAAGATGCCCGACATTAGCAAGTTTAGGGCAACTCATGCCCGATGGCCCACATCGAGACTTACATTTGGGCTATGGTTCCGAAGAAGGTCTCCCCAAAAGTTATGGCTCAATGCTTTCCTCTCACCCCTCGAGGGGGCGGCAAAAGATTGGTATGAAACTCTCCCGCTCACTGTCCGTCTTGATTGGGATGCCGCTATGCTTGCCTTCAAAAATCAATATCAAGGCAACACCACTCACCGACCTACAAGGAAAGAACTCGAGAACACCACTCAAAGAGACAACGAGTCCTTCATTGACTTCACAAGGAGATGGAATGACAAGCTCTCTGAAATTGTTGAGAGGCCAAACACAAAAGAGCAAATGGACATCTTTCTTAAGTGTCTCAAGATTGATCTCCGCACCCACCTAAGTGGGGCTGCTACTCCGACTTCTCCCAAATGTATGAGCGGGGGTACGCATGGATGACTTGCTCAAGGAGATTAAGAAGGCCATCCTACCTATCGTTACAAGGCCGCCTCTAATTCAAACAAAGAGGCTTCTGTCAATGCCGTTACTACCGACAAGGGGAATTACAAGAAGATCCCTCCACCAAAGGCAAGCGGTTCCAAAACGACCCCGTCTACACTCCTCTCAATGGCATGACCATCACCGAGGCCTATGAAGCTCTAAAGGCCAAGGGGCAAATCACTCATCTTCAAGGGTACAAGCAACCACAGCCGCTCCGTCCTAATCATGCCCACACACAAATGGTGTGACTACCATCAATGCACCGGCCACCTCACCGAGGATTGCTTCTCCATCCGCAACACCATCCAAGACCTCATAGACAAGAAGGAATTCATAATCCCTAATGAGGGTGGTGTCAATGTAATATAAGTAGGAGAGTTTGAAGGAACCACTCATTCGATCCCAATTGTGAATGAGGGCTTCGATGATATGAATAAACTTGATAATTCTTGTTATGTTGTGACTTATGATGAGATTATGAGGGAAGTCTTAGAGAATAGGAAGAAGAAGCTACACGGTACCGTGAACGTGCTCACTCGCAGTGGCCGAGTAACAACGAGCACAATCCTCCCAATACCGCAGCAACCCAACACCTCTTCTTAAAGATCGCAAGCACACGACGTACCCGAAGATCCTTTGTTAACACAACTCAAGAAGACGCAAGCCAACATATCCATCTGGGACTTTATTGCATCATCAAAGAAACACCGAGACCTCGTCATCAAGAACTTGGACGACACTCAGTCTCTCCCGACACAACTCCAGAGGACCTCACAGCAATGATAGGTCACATTCACTTCGGCAATGTCATCACTTTCGCCGACATGGACCTCCGCCATTTGGGTCCGAACACAATGAAGCCATCTACCTCAAAGTAAGGGCAAGGGGGAGACCCATCTCAAGAGTTCTAGTAGACGGTGGTTTCTGCACTCAACTTAATGCCTAGCCGAGTCATGGGCATTCTGGGGCTCAAAAGCTCCGATTTATAACCCTCTGCCCAAGTCATTAGAGGGTATGACAGCACTGCCCGTACAGTCATGGGAATGCTAGAAGTTGATGTCGACTTTGGTAGCATGATCATGTCCGTCCCATTCCAAGTACTTGATGTCCTGCTTCATTCAACCTGCTTTTGGGCCGACCATGGATCCACAGTGCCAATGCGGTCCCTTCCACTCTCCATCAATGTGTCAAGATAAGAAATGAGGACGAGATAGTCACCGTCATGGCCGAGAATGTCACCATCCACAGAAATGGGGGACAACCCGTTCACCAAGTTCAACACGGGATAGAAGATGCCACTCTCTCCGGCGTCAACACCATCGACAAAGAAGGGGGAAACAGATAATGGACCCTCGGCAATCCTAAATCCTCCGCATGATGAGGAACATGAATCACTTTCCCGGTCTAGGCCTAGGGAAGCATCAACAAGGGATATTGCACCCCGTAGAATTCCTTTTGTCAAGAACAAGTTTGGTCTGGGATCGAGCCTACCAAAGATGACTTGACATACGAGCAAGCAGTCAAGAGTCAAAAAACCGTGCTCGAAAGAAGGTCGACAATATGAAATCCCTAACTTGAGGCCTTACCGCAACACACATGAACGGTTATTTTGTTCGCCAAGGGAAATGTTCCGTACATGATGTTTCCCGAACCATGGTTAACAACAAGGGCGTCAGAAAGCCCGGTCTCGAGATCTTCACTGATGTGAAATTCCGACACAAAAAAGGGAGCCTACTCCAATGTCACCCCGAGAGTGGTGGTGCCAAGAAAGTGACTATAGAATCTGAGTAGAGATTACCATGGGGGAACTATCCGATCTAGCCTCCATGTTCGAAGAATTTTCCATCATGGATGATTGTCAAGTCAACGCCATCTACGACACCGTCCTCAGAAAGGAAACCATCAGTGAGATCCCGCCAAGCTCCGAGCCAATCAATAACTGGTATTCAACGAAGG
>JAOWBW010000321.1:813166-873555 GCA_026119855.1 Campanula takesimana
AAAAGTTAGTGAGTATAACAAGTGGAGACCATAATTTAAGTACTCCCTCCGTCTCTCTTTAATCTACAAAAAATGTCATTTCGGTTATCTCATTTAATCTACAAAATCCTAAAAATGGAAATGTTTTAATACATTTTAATAGTGGGACTCACTTATCATACTCACAATAACTATCCACTTACTACTCTACCTCACTTACTCTCTCACACAACTATCTACACTTACAACATTTTAAATAATTTTCTTATTTTTGTGTCAAGACTCATTTTTGTAAATTAAAGAAGAATTGAGGAGTATGTGGGAGGAAAAGTGAGTGGGTTGACAAGTAGGAGTGTGGGACCTATATTATAATATTATTTATCATTTTATGTGGAATGCTGAAGTTCTAATTAATTGGACGCATAAACTTAAAAGTAGGACTCTAACACTGACAGAGTACAAATACTCTAATGATAGATTTCGGACGGTATCAGCAAGCTCCACCCAATAACTCCGATTGGTCACCTCGCTAATTTTGTATTCAACGGACGAATACTCCCATACGGATATGAAATTGTCTTGGATTAATAAATAAAATAAATACATTCTACAACCGTCCAACTGATCCACATTAATAGATTGTCGAAATGGGCCCGTGCCAGCCTATTCATTAACAGACAAACCGAGGACGTATAAGAAAAAGAAAAAGAAAAGAAAAGAAAAGAAGGTTCCAAAATTCCTGTTTTGGATTTAAGCATACGAGTACTGTATAACAAAATAACAGTGTCAGCCGGCGCGGCCAACAACCACCGCCACCGTCTACCAGAAATTCCGAAGATGGATTACGGCTCCGCCCTCATCCTCAAGATCAGGCTTCTACTTCTCTCATGCCTTCACCTTCAACCTCGTCCCGGTAATATCTTTTCCCAATTCTCTCACACACACAGTCACACAATCCATCTCCGTTCATCAATGATAAATGTAGCTATTTGTCTCGGGATCAACGAATTGAATTACACTGGCATTATGCATTGTGGATTGCAGGTTCATTTGAGGCATTTCGTGACAATTGCGATCAAATTCTGTCAATTTTGTAGTGGATTTGATTTTTATTTTTTTACCTGATTAATGATGTGACAGTATTATTTTTTTACCCATAATATAAGATCATTTGAAACCCACAATAAAAGATGGGTTTTTGATATCCATTCCCTAGGAATGTTTAGGAGGGAAATAGACTAAATAAAATCTTAATCAGAATTTCAATATTCAAATAATTGATATCTATTGATCATCTCCATGATTATCTCTATCTCTGCTTGATGTCTTTCTCTTTCCTGACTCCATAACTAACTCCTAACTCCATAGTATTTAACTCCAAAAAGTCCTTTCTTCATATTAAAATTGTTCTCTAATTCAATTTCATACATGCCTTAGTTGTCTTTCTTCATTTACGTGTTACGCAATGTTAAACAATATTCACACCTTATTAGTCCTTTACACGGATCAATGTCTTCAAGTCCACTTTATAAGCTAATAGCCATGCGTCTTATTCTTAAAATTTATATCAATGTCTTTCAGATCATCATGAGTTAGTTGTGGCCAATATTTTATTTTTATTTTTTAGCTCCAAATTGAAAAGACGACAAAAGGTTTCTTTTCAAGACTCGAGAAGAATGAGCAATTATTAATTGATGATTTTTAATACGTTAGTTCATCAGTTCTAAATAAATATTATTTTATTTTTTGATAAATTTAAAATATATATTTCAATTGTTATCAATAATAAAAGTTAGCATTCATTTTGGATGAAGGTATAGTATAATATATGAAATCCTATTAATTTTAATAAGTTAATAAAAAAGGAAAAATTTGTAGCTTTCACATTACTCGTTAGATAGACACCAAAACAAAACATAGGAATGGTAATATGATATCCATTTCTTAATTTCCACAAAATCACAGGCCAAACATAAGAATTGGGTATGTTTAATTCTATCATTCCTAGATTTCAGATGCCTAGGTATCTGCATGCCTATTCCCACACATCCATTTTCGTGCGCCAAATGAGGCCTTAAGGTGTTCTTATGAAAGATAACCCATTGGTCAACCGGGCAAATCATTTATACTCCTCCAAATTCGTTTATGTCCCAAAATAAATGTCGTCTTGCTAAAAATAGAGTGTGAAGTTTGGTGATCTTCCTATACTACTCATTCTAATAGGCACAAGCATTGCAATGCCATGGATGTCACTCTACTCGTATGAATAGATAGGGGCAATCAGGAAACACATCTAAAATCTTAAAAACATTGACTTGTCAACTATAGCTTTTATTCTGGGACAGAGGGAGTATGCTAATACTCTTCAGATCCCCATTGGTCATCGATACAAGCCTGGATAAACATGATCTTTATGAAGAACTAGATGCGGCCCCATGATCGAAATGGATAAAAAAAATGTTAAATTCAAAGAAACCGGCAAGCTTACTTGATCAATAGGTAGGAAATGGCTCGAGTCATACGAGAAACCCAAGAATGCATATCTCACCAAGTAAGCTTACTTGATCAATAGGTAGGAAATGGCTCGAAGTTTAGAGGGAGAATTTTAAGGAACATAGTGAGAGTTTTTGAAAGATTTTTTGGTTGAGGCTCTCTCGAAGCCATTTCCTACCCTTTGATCAAGTAAACTAGCACGTTTCTTTGAATTTAGCATTATTATTCCATTTTGATCTGTATCTGTCATGGACATCAAGAGGGGCTTTGTTACTCAAGCTGATTTAAAATTTGAACTTGATGACTCACTGTTGAGCAGGGTATCTCTCCACCTGTCCGTGTTGGTTGTTGCTCACTAGTAGGCTATCTCCCCCTACCTCTCGTTCATCAAGTGGGTTATAGATCTATATGATAAGACCCATTTGCCTTCTCATACCCATAAGGATCGCAAGGCTAGGTGTATAGTTAATGTAATGGTAGAGGAGGACCCGGGTGTATTAGGCATATGTATGATTTCACCGATGAATGTGTCGTAGGATACCTAGAACCCTTGAGAGAATTTTATTTGCCGTTTACGGATGTGGATATTTTTCTCTGATGATGCCTCAAGGGCGGGGTTAGATTTCCTCTTCACCCCTTCAGTAGTTGAGATGCTTAATTTTTTGGCTTCATCCTACCCAGCTTCTTCCACAAGGTGGAGGAATTTGGTGGGGATTATCCTTGGGCATCCTACTTCATGCGCTTGCTGTCGCTCCTTATCTGTCCGGATGGTCCTATATCTCGAATATCGCCTCATCAATTTGCCAATCCATATAAAGATCTTAATTCTTGCAGAATCAAATTTGTTGTGGTTTCCATTAACAATTTATGTATGATTTTTCCGTTGTTGATTTACTTTGAAGCCGCTTATTCGGATTATGCTCCTGACAATACTTTCTTCTTTTTTGAAGTCCCGCTGATATTCCTGCGGCGCTACTCATATAAGGATTATAAAGAGGGCGACAGATTAGTTTGACAGAGTTATTTTGAGTTCTTCGCATTGGATTTCTTATTACGCCAAGTTAAGAATGGTCGACTTGCTTTGGTGAAAGAAATAAGAAGTCTAGGTCAAGAAGAAGATGATTTCTATAGGCAAGTGCAACTCTTGGGATGCTTACATCATCGACATATTGTTGCACTTACTGGATTTTCGTGGACGTAAAAGGTATGATGTTTTCTCTTTCAAGGACCTCCGCTGCAATTCATCTTTCATTAAACTTTATAAGTAGCTGCTCTGGACTCTACTAGTTGACTACTTGAAGATTAGCAGTTAGTCAAATAACAGAAAATATCATTTGAACAGGAAGTGTGAAGTGAAAATGTATCACTGACTTAAAAAAAAAAAAAAAAAAAAAACACCCATCTGACCAGCAAGGCCTGGATCTGTTTTCCCCGATCCCTGTGATATCTTTTGCACTTTCCCGTTGTTTAAAATCCCTTACAAGCTGAAGACATTTAAATTCTTAATTGCTAGTACTTAGCTGGTCAAATACCAATGATTCGCATTGGGGTGAAGTCCTACAATGATGTCTCTCGGGATATCTTTGAAAATGATAATCATGAACACATTTTTGCCCAATGTGCGGTTGTATGGAATTTGTTCTGATTGACTTTACCCAGTTTAGTGTATAGGTTTTTTTTCTTGATATTCTTTGTCCTAGGGCGCTGCAAAAGATGGGCAGTTTTATGGCAGTGTGGGCTGTTTTTGTACTGTCTAGTACTTTGGAATGAGAGAAATGCTCAAACTTGTTAACAATATGAACTAGTCCTTGAATTTTCTCTTCTAATGATACTTTTGCCTTCTATGCTCTTTTCCGGCTTCAGCTTCAGGTGAGGTAATCTAACAGTTACCCTGAATAGAGGGTAAACGGAATGGATGTCCCATGATGTGTTTTTCGGTACATGACCAGGTCGTGTCCTTTTAACTGATCAGGTTGCTTAAAACAGGAGATCACTCTGAAACGGATTCATATTTACCAACACTAATTAACTGATACGAATTCTGAGTCAAGCACTTAAGCATCGCACTTGCTTGTGTTACTTATAACAACAACTGCTCTAAATAAGTTTCTTTCTCATAATATTCTCTGCTACTATTACAGGTTCATGGTGTTTGAGAGCATAGAAAACGGAAGTCTCAAGGAGTATTTGAATGGTAACTGTTGGCGCAGAAAACTTTCTAGAAGTGAAACTTTATTTTATTGTAAAATTTGGATCTTGCAGATCCTTTGAAGACTCCCTTGAATTGGAGAACAAGGTTACGTATAGCCATTGGCGTTGCTGCTGCATTAGTAAGTTTTGAAGCTGAATACTTTCTTTACATAGCATGCATGCATTAGGTTATGTCGTTTTAAATGATGCTCTCTCTCTCTCTCTCTCTCTCTCTCGCTCTCTCTCTCTCTCTGTGTGTATACATGTATGTTCCTCTATAGATCATTAATGAGTTCTTACGCTACGGTGCTCTCCTTTTCATGCATACGTTGTAGCTCTGCATTTAGAAACTCTCATGTTGTCATTTTTTGAAGGAAATAAACATTGACATTGGTAAATTAGTTTTGGCTCACAGGAATTCTTTATGTTAAAGATTTGATATTCTTGTTATTTTCTGATTTTTCCTGCATTTCACAAATATATTTTGCTCACACGCTTATCGAAAAATCATTGTCATCCAGGAATACTTGCATTTTTTCTGCGAACCACCAGTATATCAAGTCTCCATCAATTCAAGTAATATCATGTTAGATGAGAACTTCAACGCAAAGGTAAAACATCTGCAAAAATTTTTACTTTGGATTTAAA
The DNA here is from genome assembly GCA_026119855.1 of Campanula takesimana. Taxonomy (NCBI): domain Eukaryota; kingdom Viridiplantae; phylum Streptophyta; class Magnoliopsida; order Asterales; family Campanulaceae; genus Campanula; species Campanula takesimana. The sequence continues at coordinate 818,477 of JAOWBW010000321.1, forward strand.
GATTTAAAGTGTATTTGGAAACTCAATTCCAAACTTTTGGTGTGGAATTTGAGTTGCCAAACACGCCATTAGGTGTTTCAACTGTGACCGCCTTCATTTTGGATTTATGTCACTTTTACCATCTTTAAGTTTACATTTTTACCTCTATTTTTTTACAACTTTGACCCCCTTTAGTTAGGAAACAAATATCATTATGTAATAACTTTGACCCCTTTCAATCAGATACTGGCTTCGCCACTGCCCACCACCACCACTCACCACCTCTTTTCTTCTACAGCTCTCTGAGGTTGGCCTTCTTGGTTTCGATACAAATCGTAAGGAAATTCCACAATCCTCATGTTCCACAGGTGAATGTCTATCTTCTCTCTATCTCGTAAATTCAAACTCCGTCCCATCCATCATCCTCTGTTGTTAAGACTTCCATTCCCGCTTTTCTCTTACTTTTTGCAGAAACAAAAGGACAAGTAAGTGGAAATATACTATATCAGCTTGGTTTACTGATACTCGAGCTAATAACCGGTCAGTCATCAGACGAGGGAGGAGAAGTTGATTTAATCCATTGGGTCCAACAATCTCGGTCCCTGGGATCGATTGGTAATATGATTGACCCGGATCTTGGATGTAATTATGATTCTAGAGAGCTTGAAGGTCTTTTAGCTGTAGCAAGAATGTGTATAAAATGTGTGGATAAACCAAATGCTTTTGCTCCTCAGAATTTAGATATCTTCAGGAGAAGGTTTGCATGCATTCATAAGACATGTATTAATGGCATCATGACCAAATATGTCTCTCTTTTTTTCCTGAGTCTTGTTTCTCATATATTCAGTGATTTCTAGGTGGAACAGACTTGATATGTTGTATAAACTGCAGTTTACTGTATTCTTATGAAGATGAGGATTAAGGTCAAAAATAAGTAGTTAATGTCATTTATGCTTACTCTTTTCAATCCTACAATATAATCTCTGTGGCCCTATGTGATTATCACTCCACTATTCAATAATAAATGTCGCATTTCACGTGCAGTCTTGAAAAAGATGGTATTTTTTTTTTACTTTCGACCATAATTTTATGAAAGTCTATATATATATATATTGCATGAAGATAAAAAACTTCCATAAATATGTTATCAAAGTTTAACTGAATTGATTATGAAAGTCAAAATGAAGTTATCTTTTCTCGGGAAGGAGGGGAAGTATGCAATTTCATCCACTGACAATATGCAAATAAGTAAAACACATTTATTATTAAAACTTTTGAGAAGTTAAAAGGCAACACACATGGACATGGAATAGAGTATGAATTTCCAAAATTAAAAAAAAAAAAAAAAAATGAGATGCTGCAGTTCATCTGCTTGTCACAGAACCTAGCAAATTCTGCTAAGAATTTTTCATACATCCATGAAAATGCTCAGTAATATTTTTATTTACAAGACACACAGCAGTTTCCCCCAACAATACATGGGAATCAAAAATCCAACCTTTACAAAAACCAGCAAATAATTCCCAGAAGGTCATCAGATCATGGTAAAAAAAAAGTTGTGGAGATCTGAAATCAATACATCACTGTTGAGCACATTCCACCATTGGAGCACCATGCATGTCCTCATCATCATCGACATCGACATATGCTTCCTGCAACTTCTTCCTACCCATTTCTTCCTCCATATTCACATCATTCAAAGCCGTCTCCTCGCATTTCTCCAGTTCCATCTCTGACAACTTCTCTGACAATGGTTTTGTTGGTAGTATATCTTCTAGTGACCTCACCTGATCACAGCTCAGAGATTCAGGAAATTTCACAATGAAATGAATGTACAGATCCCTTTGATGAACGGTCTCTGATACATCGGCATACCCTCTTCGTTAATCGCCTTGAAGTCCCCTGCCCGGTCCGGTCCAACCCAATAACATAAGTACTTCTCACAACAAAAAAACATGAATAATAAAATGAGAGCTTTGAAATATGTATGAATTAGTATCCTCACCTGGTTTGACTATCTCGCCTGGATTTGATTTTACAAGAAGCAATCTCCCATCTAAGTGAGTCAAAACAAACTGGAAACCACACAGAGCCTCAGTGAGTGACAATGTGTGCTCTATAAAAAGATCATCGCCTTTTCTTTCAAATCGAGGGTGCTCTTTCTGCTGGATCACAAATACTACATCTCCGGTAATCGTATCAGGCTGCAAATGAACACACCAAAAAACATGAGCAAAAAAACATTCTTGCTTTACTTTGCTTAAAAATCGATACTCATTTAGGGACGGAGTGAGAGTATATGAAACTTACAGCTTCACCAGCTTCTCCCAGGAAGGTAATCTTCTGCTTATCCTGCATACCCTTCTCCACAATAACATCCAAATCTTTATCTCTTTAACAACCTTCTCACCATTACATTCAGGGCACTTATCTTTTTCGTCTATAATTTCACAGTCCCTTTACATTCATTGCAAGGCAGTATCTGTTGAATCTATGGATACACCAAGCAGTTGACGGACATCTTCTTACCAGTTCCTTGGCAACCGGAACACTCCATTAAAGACCCATCTTTCGATCCTTTACTATATCAGTGAAATCAATTAAACAACCAAGTGAATACAAATGGAACCAAAGTGCTATAATCCATCTCAGATAAAAATAAATGAAAAAAGTATGTAGTGGGCGAAAAACGGGTCCCCTTACCCATTACAATTCGAGCATAATCTATTACGAGATATAGAAAGCTCCCTGGTTGTTCCATTGTACAAGTCCTCCAAAGAGACATTCAAAGGACAGACTACATCGTCTCCTCTCCTTTGCCTGCGCCCGCCCCTATTACTCCCACCACCTAATCAAGAACAATACAGTACATTAGTTGATATATATATCTCATAGTCTCAATCAAACAATTTAATATAGTCCGTCCCAAGAAAAAGGCTCCCACCAAAGAAAGATTGGAAGATATCGAATGGGTTGTGCTCAGCGGCACCCATTCCTTCCTTGAGTGCATCTTCACCATACTGATCATATATATTGCGTTTCTTGGGGTCACTGAGAACCTCATAAGCCTGGGCGAGCTCCTTAAACTGAAAAATAATAACATTCATCAGCTAATTACCCTCAAGAAACACACAAAAACAGAGTACAGTTCAAGATTTAGTCATGTTTCTAAAAGAAATACATCCATAAATGAAAATATGAAAAAATTTATAACTTCAGCAGCTAATCACCCTCCACATACAACTAAGCAATGTTCAAGAATTAGTCATGTTTGTAAAAGAAATCATCCCTGAATGAAAATGAGGAATTAATACCTTCATCATTAATTACCCTCCAAAAAACACACAAAGAAGTGAGTAATGTTCAAGATTTTGTCATATTTTTTATAAAAATAATCCCTAAATGAAAATATGAGGAAATTATCAGTATTATATTCATCAGCAAATTACCCTCCAAATTAACACAAAGAACCGAGTAATGTTCAAGATTCAGTCATATTTGTAAATGAAAAATATGAGGAAATTAATACATTCATCAGCTATTTACCCTCCAAAAACACACAAAGAACTCACTAATGCTCAAGATTTAGTCAATTTTCTGAAAGAAAGAAAAACCCTAAATGAAATTGAACAGAAAAAGGGGATTGAATTAAAGTTGAAGAAAGAAAGAGGGGTGACTTTCTCAGTATCGCCGCCTTTGTCAGGATGGTTTATAATGGCGGCTTTGCGATAAGCCTTCTTCAAATCATCCTGGGTGGCGTTCTTGGACACACCAGAATCTCATAGTACTTCTCTGTGTTGTCGCTTTCTATTAGGCTTTCTCCTCCCAAACATCTTTCTTCAAATTGTATTCGATCAAATCAAATCAAGAAAATGAAAAGAAAATGTGACTGGGAATTGCTCGAGAACAATCTTGACTTGTCTACGGCTATGGAAGAAAGGAATTCAAGGAAAACGAAATCAAGAATTTTCTTTTCCGGTGGTTTGGGGATTTGAATTCCCGCTTTTTGGTTTGCTTTTAAACGCCCAGTAATGTGGAGTGGGTTGTACTAAGTGCAGTAACGTGGGTGTGCTCAATAGATTTTGGGGCGTGTGGAGTGGGGCCGCTATCATGTAACGCAGATTTTTAATCTTTTGTAAATGATTAGAATGGGTACTAATAATAGTAATTTTGAGACGGTGGAGTAGCGCTACTATAATTAATAATTATGACTCAAAATGAGTAAAAAAGACTAAACGGAGTCGTATAGGGCATAATATATTTACTCCGTCCTATAAATTGAGTTCCTAAGATAAATAGGGCTAGTGAAAAAGTATAATTATAATTTATTAAAATTATGATTAAATGTCAATTAAAACAAACTGGAAAATAATTACGGGACACAATATGTGGCGTAAAATGTATTTGACCATTAAATGCGAATATACGCAAGGTATATAAATATGACAAGGTACAATATGACCTACTCTACTACTTACTTGGAGTCTAATACTTATGGGCTCTGATTTGGATTGATTGGTTATGGTGGACACTTTATGTGTCATGGTTGTACTGATTTATATTCGCAAATATTGCGTATGGTTACTTGTTATTGTTGTGAGCAAATGATTACATGGTCCATGGGATTGATGGACTGGTCCACTACTTTTGGGCCTTGTTCTGATACGATTGTGTCAAGTAAATATTTGCTTGTGCATTTTATTTGAGTCCAGCTGGCATATGTGTTTTGGGGGTGTGTTGACTAGGGCTGTTAAACGAACAGAGCCCGTTCGAGCTCGGCTCGTTAAATCTCGGTTCGAATGGGCTCGAACCGAGTTTTCGAGCTCGAATTTTTATCGAGCCGGCTCGTGTTCGGCTCGTTTGTTCGACGAGCTTTGTTCGAGCTCGGCTCGTTAGAGCTCGGTTTGTGTTCGGCTCGTGTTCGGCTCGTTAGAGCTCGACTCGTGTTCGGCTCGTTAGAGCTCGGCTTGTGTTCGGCTCGTTTAAATCACGCATAACTCGAGATCGGGCTCGGCTCGATAAGCTCGTTAATACAGGTTATTTTGTTTGCGTTTAGCTCGAGCTCGGCTCAGCTCGTTAAGCTCGAGCTCGACTAAATAATCATCATTATTACTTTTGTAATGAATACATATACATTATATGTATATACAACATTGTACAAGGAATAAATCATAACTAAAATATTTTTATCTTCAAAATGAATTAAACAACAATAATTGTACAACAACTAAAATTAATTTAATTTTTATACATTCATATAATGATCATATAACGACTATACACATACAATACAATAATACAATATAGATTGTACAACAACTAAAATTAATTTATTCTATGAACATTCATTATGAAAACGTAGAGATATATACACAATAGTCGGGGGGTTTTTTCAAAACTAATTTATTATTTTTAAATGTACACATATTTGTCTTATATTATTTTTCTCATTGAAATAAAAAATTAAATTAACATCTATTATTGTAGTTATATATGCAAGTATATTTAATTACTCAAATATAGAATGCACAAAATATTTATCATTTACACATACACACACATATATATTTCACATATAAATGCGTTTGCATGTAGAAAAATATTTATTAAATATATATATATATATATATATATATATATATATACACACACACACGCACACATACACACATACACACACACACACACACACACACACACACACACACACACATATATATATATATATATATATATATATATATATATATATATATATATGGTATAGTGGATATTATATATACATACATGTAACACATACTTATATACATAAATATATGTATGTATGATATGTGTGTGTCTATATGAAATATTGGATGTTATATATATATATATATACACACACACATACATACATATAGCACATATTTATATACATTATTATATACTCCCTCTATCCAGCCCGATTTAGGACATTTTGACATTTTTAGTGTCATACTCGACGTAGTACGGCCAAAAAATGGAAATATAATATTACTTTTGTTCTCATAACCTCCTCAATTCATTCTAGTTCCTCTTAAGTCGGGCGGGACGAAAGCCGTATATGTGTGTGTATGTATGATGTATGTATGTATTATATGTATATATACATACATGTAACATATACTATATTATACACCTAGCGTAGCGTACGTTTTACTAAATACAGTTGACTAAGTATAATAGCGTCATTTAAATGCTATATACTAACCAGAATGTTTGTCTGACTTTGACTTTCATGGTCAACTCCATAAAACGTTGACCACAATATGCAAACCTACCTATCCCTATGCATTTCAAAAAAAATTATGAATTCACCGTTAGCATACGGTCGTCCTCAACTTTTAAATTTAATTGTTAAAACAAATAGTTAACTATTAATAGTTAAATATAATAGTTAGCTATTTATAGTGAAATATAATAGTTAAGTATAATTATTAACTATCTTAGTAATTAATTGTTCTTAAAAAAAATATCATAGTAACTATAATAGTTAACTATAATAGTAAAACTATTTGAATTTTGGTTATGTAGAGTCAAACTATTTGAATTTTGATTAATATTTTATGTAAATTATTAATTTACATAATTTATTAATGATTTAACAACCATTTTTTAATTTTTATGAGAATTAATAATTTAGTCTAAAATATTAGTTAAAGTTTAAGTAATTTGATAAGTAAATATAAAATTTGGGACAGAATGAGTATATTACAACCTGATGGTATATATACGATTCAATTAATCGTTTGTAATATGATACGTTAAATGAACAAGAGCTTTTCAAAAAAAAAAAAAAAAAAAGTAAACATGAGGTTACATTTGTAAAATAGACACATTTTGAGATTAAAAAAAGATTTTTTTTTTTAAATAGTGTTTTTGTTCAAAATGCAGAGAATGCTTATCAGAGCTCGGTAAGGCTCTCGAACAGCTCGTGAAAAGCTCGCGAGCATAAGGCTCGAACTCGAGCTCGTTTGATTTCATAATTTTTCAGAAAAATGTTTAAGCCCGAGCTCGAGCTCGGCTCGTAAAGACTCGAGTTCGAACAACTCGTGAAAAGCTCGCGAGCAGCTCGAAACTCGATTCGATTCGAGCTCGAACAAGGTAAATTGGCTCGAGCTCGATAAAAGCTCGAGCTCGATAATTCGTTAACGAGCTCGAGCCCAAAACTCCAAAGCTCGCCTCGGCTCGGCTCGTTTACAACCCTAGTGTTGACCTTTTGTTAGTGCGGGGGCTGGGGCCAAGTTCTAACTTAAGGTCATCGTACATGTGACCGTCACTAGGGATGGCAACGGGTCGGGTACGGGCCAGGTTTGCCCAAAACCCGAACCCGACCCGAGCAAAATATCATTCAACCCGGACCCGAAGGTCCTCAAACCTATACCCACCCGAACCTGGCCCGACTACACAACAACATTTTTTTTTTGCTTCATCAATAACTTCATCCTATTTGGGCTTTAGCCCATTTCCAATATTTTTTTAAAAAAGTTTTTAACTAAGACTTCAACAAAGAGGACTTAATAATATATACCAGTTTGGGGGTAATAATGGAGTGGTATAAGGGTAGAATAGGAAAACCCTACGTGAACTAAGCATGCCGGTCGGGTTCGGGTCAACTGGCGTTACCAAACCCAGACCAGAACCCGTCGGGTTTTGGAATTTGGTCACCAAACCCGCCCCGCCCGGGCCAAAACGTTTCGGAAACGGGTCGGGCTCGGTTAAATTGCCAACCCTAACCGTCACCCTTACTAATGGCCATAGTAGAGGGAATAGCTCATGCTCGTTGTAGCAATACGCATGACATTGGATAGCTATATATCGGCCGATTCCAGGTTGTAGGGACTGGGTTGACTCGATTTGATACTGAATACCTGATCATTATTGTACTTCAAAGCAGCATTCAGATTGAAATGTGTACTGCGACAGCAACACAGACATGGCAACAACAGTTGGTATGGAGGATAAGGTCGGAAGTGGCTGGATGGATCGGAGGTGTACCTCGATCAGTATCCTTTGTTATGTGTTTACTTCAGCTATTATGTGTTGCATAATGAGTTGGCATAACCTCTCATATTCTACGCTATGTGTGTATTGACTATAGCATTAGTTATTGAGAATGCTTTATTGTAATTATTATTTACATGATAGCATGTCATGTAGTTGCATTTAGTAACTTACTGAGTTTCGACTCACCTCGTTTCCTTGTTTGTTTGTTTTCCTTAGATCACAGGAAGGCAAGTGGTCGTGCGCAGTGAGGTTCGACTTAGTAGGGACTTTCTGAGAAGGTTGTTCTCTTTTGGGTAGTTGCTCTACGAAGCTTATATATGTTTATTTTTGTGAGGACGATGGTTTTACTATGTTATTTAAATTCTTTAATTTTGGGTAGATGTGTTTTGTGCTTGTGATAAGTGTTTGTTATTCGTTGGTGCCGGCACGTGTTGCCATGCGTGGTTGGAGTTCAGTAAAACTCTAGTTTGGTTTTTCAATAGTTAAGGCAGTCAGCCTGTGGTTGTTTTTGGTATTCTGTTGTCGAATAAGTGTAGCTCGTGTATTATACAAGTTTATGGAATGATGATAGTATCAGCAGAAGTCATGTCAGTTTTATAGCAGGGTTCACGCACCTGGTTCGTGGTTGCATTTAGGACCTCGGAACTCGGGTCGCGTCAATAAAGGTCCATTTATATTGAGGGTGACAAGTACTTCTCCACCTACCCCACCACCTTCATCGGTCAACAACAACAACCACCACCACCAGAATTCGGCGATCATCACAGCCATATCCTGCCACCACTACCACCATTTCTCCAAAGTCCAACCACCATCACCAATTCTCCAAAATTCCGACCACCACCATTACCATTTCTAAAAAAAATGACCACCACAACCACCCAAATTATTCAAAAAAAAAAAAAAAATCCCCAACAAAATCCCACCCACAATAATGAAATTCAAAAGCAATACAAACCAAATAATCAATGTCGGTGAAATTCGTGAAGCATCAAACCCGGATTGAAGACAATACCAGATTTAATTAAACCAAATTCAAACACCGAATTTGGTTTTGCAAGACGATCTCGATCAGGGTGGCGGAATTAGAGGAATGAGAGAGATATGAACTTGTGGCATGTTTACGAGAGGAGATAAAAATGGAGTAGATTGTTGGGGTGGACAGTGGCGGAATTAGAGGAGTGGAAGAGATCTGAGGGGGTGGCAGGTTTACGCGAGGTTGGGAAGAGACATGTGATATGGAAATGGAGCTAGCAGGGGTTGGTGGCCGGTGAGTATGGCATAAAGAAGAAGAAGAATTTGTTTAAGGGAGTCTTACGGGAAGAGGGAGGGTGGTCTGAACTGGTGGGTTTTCTCTCTCTCTCTCTCTCTCTCTCTCTCTCTCTCTCTCTCCCTCCTTTCTATCTTTCTTTCTTTTTAATGTTATTGTTTGTTGTTTGGATATTTGTTTTTATTTACTAAAGCTACTGGATGAAAACATCTTGAATGCCACGTGGAATTCCACGTCATAAATCCACGTGGAGCGATAAGAGAATGAATAAAGACTCTCTTGTATTATATATATAGATTTGTTTTTGGTTATTTTTTTATTTATGCTTTTTACCATCCCATAATACTTTTTATTTATTATGTTGTCAATATATTTTTTTATTAAATTATTTATTATTTATTATTTTGATATAATTTATAATTTTATTATTTGATATAAATAAGAAAATCTAATATTGAAGAGAATAATAAATTAAATGTTAATTGAAAGTTAAAGAGAAAATGATCAAAGCATCCCTCATGTAACATGCACATGACAATTTCTCGTTAATTTTCTAACGTCGTTAGGGGTCATGGATTAAAGTGAGACTAAAAGTAAATTAGAGTGTTGTTTTAGAACAAAATTCAATTTGGCGTACAAAGTGAAATTGTCTAAATGCTTAAGGGAGGTAAACGTATTTTGGCCGAAGAAAAATCATCAAAAGGCAATGCGATTATTCGAATGAGGTGAGACCATGTTTTAAACTTGTCCATCATGGAAAACGGTGTTATTAAAGTAAAAATAAATCCTTCAAAAAAAAGTAAAAATAAATAAATAAATAAATAAACTTGTCCATCATGGAAAAAGGTTTTAAACACGTAGACTAAACATTGGCCCGGTCGCCACCCAATAAAATCCCGTGATTGACTCCTTTGGTCCCACCAACGCAAAACGACAAACCCATTCTACTTTTCCACATCCGACGCCGTTTTCGGTTGATGCTTTCTCTCCAACCCCGGCGTATGTTAGTCCACTCCTTCCGCCTTCTTCTATCTCCTCGTGACTCATGAGAGAGAAAATCTAGTGAGAGAATATCACTCTGCGTGTCCCCCCGAGAGAGAATCTCTGAAATTCCGAATCCAATTGTTGTTCTGAGTTTCTAATTTTGACTTTTGTTGACTGATTGATTGATTGATTCGATCCACCATTCCAGTCCATTAAACCTAGAAAAAGGTTATCCCCTTTTCTCGATTAACTTTTCGCGTTTCATATTCTACAAATCAAATTAATGTTCTGTGAGTGTTAGAATTTGATTCTTTCGATTAACTCATGTTTGATTTGATATGCTAATTTGTTGAATTTGTGTTTTGTAATTAGCCCAGGTTAGTTTACTACTTCCAAGTTTTGACTTTTCTGATCTGCCCATGTTTCATTTGTTCTTTAATGTGTTTGTTCTGGGATTTGGGTGATTTAAGATGAAAATGGAGACTGCATTCTGGTAATTGAAATGAGAAGTGGGAACACACCAGCTTTAGTTTAATTTATAGTTGCTGCAGTAAGTACTTGCCATTTCGCTCTAATCGCACATTATTAATCTATACCCCCTCCGCCCCACCTCACTTGAGGCACAATAACTAAGGAAAAAGAATAAAATAAGGAAAATGTGTGGTAGAAATGAAGAGAGAGAGTGAGTGGGGTAAATAGTAGTGTTGATTGAATAAAATGAGTGGTGGAAAATGAAGAGTGGAGGTGTAGAGTAAATATAAAATTATAAAAAGTATGCTATTTTGGGAAGTGTCAAGTGAGCTGGGACAGACCAAAATCGAAATAAGTGTCAAGTGAGCGGGGACGGAGGGAGTAGATACCAGCTTTGCACTGTGGAAAGCTTATTGGATGTCTGTCAATGTAGCCAGATTACCGTGTCCGTGATTTGAGGTATTACAGGGGTGTTGTTTGCGTTCTGTAGATGTATTTTAGGTAGGGCAGTCCTTGGATTTGGATGCTTATTAGTAAGGCTACCATTGCCACTACATTGGATTACCGCACCATTTTTTTCATTAGAGTTGTGCCAGAGTTTGCAATTGTAGAGATACTAACATTGATAAAGAGCGCTCTGACAGAGTAATCTTTCTTTGCTACCTATCATAGAAATATATCAATGTTAATAGATAGCTAGAGTGACCACTTCATCTGCTAGTGTGCTTGTTCCCTTTTCTTTTTGTCTGGTAATAGAGGGCAAAGTCAGGGGAATTCTTTTTATGAAAAAGAAAATGAGTTTAACCTGTCACTTAGAAATCGAAGTCGCTTCTCAAAATTATTTCACCAAATGTGCTGCTATGGGTATGAACTGAGTTTGTTTTGGTCCACCAGTAGTAAGGCTCAACTTGCCACTCTTGAGCTTGAGCTTAATTTTATTGCCTTGTTGGCGCCGGACGGCCAGAGCTCTATTGTTCAAGGAATTGCCAAACCGCTGAAAGTTAACGCTCAACATAAGGAACACATTATACTTAACTAAGAGATCCAATTTTGTTGGTCCAGAGCTAGTCTAACATTACTAGACAAATCCCATCATAGGAGCTATATTAATAATGTGAGTAAGCCAAAGCACACATTACAATGAAACTCCCTAAATATGTTACCCTCTCCGTCCCAAAATGATCTTGGCATTTGACTATTCAAACTTTTTAAGGATATGAACACTTGCTTCACTAGTCATGTTTTGTTCATGCACTCTTAAGCCTAAAACATAGAAATGAGTAGAACTTTTTGGGACAATGAAAAATGACAAATGAGAAGACCATTTTGGGACAGAGGAAGTATTTGAATAAGTTTCCATCAATTTAACCCCAATTAACAACTCTTGATAGCCATTTTCTTATTCTTCTTTACTCCTCATTTTTGGTTTGCTTCATGAAAGAGTGCGAACACGGGGGAGTATGCTAACATTAAAACCTGTTTATTTTGTTGTGAGATAGTTCATAATAAGCTTTCTCTTATACTTTCTTGAACTCTGATTAAATTGTCTATCACTTTACCGTGTACTGCAATTATTTCCGTGGTATAGAATAGGTTTTCATTTTCAACCACCGTACTTGCCCGACTTCCACTTTAACTGGTACACTTATTTTTTTGGCACGATAACCACTATACTACGGGAAATGTTCGTCCAAACCCCAAAAAGTTAACCCCGTGAGATTGTGATCTTAGAATTAGCGATGGTTTAAGAAGTAGGGAGAGACCCAAGCGTGAGCATGGGCTGGACCGGGGCGACAATGGACTGTGTTGGAGGTTCCACCTTAAAACCAATTGGTGTTAAGGGGAGTAGCTCTTCAAGTCTATATACCAGTCCATGTTTCTCTCTTTAGAAGATGTGGGATAATTGTCTAACACGCCCCCTCACGTTTAGTCGGGCTTTGCCAAGGCTTATAATGTAGACTTACTAATCAGGTGGCGCGGAGCAACATCGTGGGTCGTTGGGCCTGTACGTGTAATGGACCTTGTAGAAGAGATGACAGAGGGCCCATGTAGAAGCAGTGGAAGCGATAGCGATTAGGCCACCGTAGATCAGTGGCTCTAGTACCATCTTAAAATTAAAGATATGGTAAGAAGTAGGGAGCGACCCAAGCGTGAGCATGGGCTGGACTGGGCCGACAATGGACTGTGTTGGAGGTTCCACCTTAAAACCAATTGGTCCTAAGGGGAGTAGCTCTTCAAGTTTATATACAGGTCCATGTTTCTCTCTTTAGTAGATGTGGAATAATTGTCTAACATATGATAGATGGAAATTTAAACCATTCACACTTCCATCGTCTATACTTTGACATGGAGCCGTGGAAGTGTGAATAACTAAAGCTTTCATCCATTGTAATCTATCGGGGTTAACTTTTTTTTGGCTTGGGCTAATGTTTTCCAGAGTACAATGGTTTTCGTGCAAAAAAAAAAGTATAATGGTTAAACTGGAAGTCGTGCAAAGGTACAATGGTTGAAAATGAAATTAAACCTAGAGAATAATTTCATCAAACTTTATTTGAGGAAAGTTAGTTCTTAAGCTTAATTACGAAGTTTGAAAGATGGATCTACACAGTCCATGCGTTTATGCAATTACAAATTGAACAGGAGGAACAAATTAGGATCATTTGCGAACTATCCAAATGAGTCATTGTGGAGCTCGACTTAGCTCATTTGCAACATAAAAGTGTTAAGCCACCTTTATTCCTTGATGGGGGTCTTTTAGATGCATAATCCTAATATTTTTGGATCTCATTATGATATGTAAATCCATTATGGAATGTGCTTTCATCCATAGTGGAAGAATAGGCTTGAGAACTGGTCCTTGTTTGTAGTTAGTTATGTGGCCATTATGCCGTACATAATGAAAATGAGAAGCTTCTTATCCTGAAAATAAAATAAGAAAAAGAGAGACTGACCCTTTTTCGTTTTTGTCATACTTTTTGATATAGAAGGAATATGTCATATTTTTGATATGTAAAGGTTTCTCTGTGGCAGGTTCAAGTTTGTTGAACTAAGGTGGTTAGACTCATGGGCGTTTCTGGAAAATGGATAAAAGCACTAGTTGGATTCAAGAAACCAGAAAAGTCCCAATCTTCAGGGAAAGATGAAAATGTTGGTATCTTTATCATTTTTTCTCTTTTGTTTGTTGACTCAAGATGTTTGTATCATGCGTGTTTTATCACTTTATTTGATTTTTCACTCCATATACCTTTCTAATTTGTTGCATCTTGTCCACTTGGTCCGTGTAAGACTTCCAAACCAATTTTACGAAAATGAGAAAAATTGCTGACTTTTTTCTGCTTAGAGACTCTAACATGATGCTGATCTGATATTCTCTTCGATGGTTTAGGGTTGAGTTTTGGTCTTCTATTTTTTTTTCGCTTCGGTTTATCTCTCTGTTGGTATGTCATCTCTGCAAGTGCAAGCAACTGTCGACAGGGAGGAAGGGTGTGAGAGCTTTCTAAGCCTGCATCTAATGAAAAGCTGTTTTAATAATAAAGCAGTTAACGCTCCTACATCATCATTCATGTTGCTTCTTATTGAAAATGCAGAGAGTGGGGGTCACCGGAATGTTTCGGCACAGGAGAAAGCAATCGGTTGAGATTGAACATGATGTATTTAATCATGAGCTCGGTCAACATGCTGCTAAATCCGTTGAAGATGCCACCCTCTCCTCTGTACAAGATACTAGTGATTCCCAGTCTACTTCATTTCAAGTGCGAGATTCATCTCAAATGGAGCAGGGTATGAGAGAAGAATGGGCAGCTACACGCATCCAAACAGCTTTTCGAGGATTTTTGGTACCGAATCTCCCTGCTTCCTTTTTATATCTGTCTACATGTGGTTCTAGTTGATATATCATCTAGTTTGTACTCCAGAATGAATGATTATGTTCCTAATACCAACCAACATCTTGTAAGCAACAGTTTAAATTCAGAAAATAATTTGCGCCATCCATTTGTAAGAACGAAAGTTTGATTCTGGTTATCCACAAGAGAATAAACATAAGAGAAAAGAGAAGAAATTATTAGACTCATATGTCATCAAATGGATCTGATTCTTGAGGACAAAGGTCCTTCTAAAGACCTGTTTTACTGATAAGGTTGCTTGAAAATTGACAAATCTTTTGGAGTTGAACTTGTTTGCATCGTGACATTGATAAATCTTTTTTATCAAGTGAGATTTCGTGATGGTTACACATGACAATTGGTTCACCTTCAGCAAGAGAGACTATGAGCTCAAACCAATGGCAGCGCTTCTACTGACCTCAGATGTAGGAACCCATACTTCATAACTCTAAGCCGAGCCACAAATTAAATGCTAGTATTTTTATACTTAATGATAATTTATAGCCTGCTGTAGTTGTTTCTCTCATGCACAGATTTGTTTATAATTTTTTGGTCCGTGCAGTGCTTTTAAATCTGTTAGTGATGATTGTCAGGCTAGGCGAGCTCTACGAGCACTGAAAGGATTGGTAAGGCTTCAAGCTCTTGTCAGGGGCCACGCTGTGAGAAAGCAAGCTGCGATTACTCTACGCTGTATGCAAGCTTTGGTGAGGGTTCAGGCTCGTGTGCGAGCTAGGCGTGTCCGTCTTTCTCTGGAAAGCCAAACGGAAGAACAGAAGCTTCAGCAACAGCTTGAAAATGAAGCTCATGTGAAAGATATAGAGGTGACTGCTCCTTAGAACTGTTAATGAGATGATGAACTACAATATTTCAATGACGAAAACTCTTATATTTTCAACTACTGCTGAAATATTACTCTTGGTCCATAGTAGAAAGATAGCAAAAAGTTATGAATCATATTCCATATTCCTTTTTGCTGGATCAGGGATGTCATCGGCAAAATCAGAATGGTAGTTGACCCGGCTAGCAGATACATACTTTCTTGAGGGGGGGGGGGTGTATCGAACTTCTAAGCTAGTATATCTGCTGTAATAAATATTATGAAATGGCAAGTCTTAGATTACATAATGATATATAATCAAGTATAAGCCTGTATGTTTCTTGAATGACATTTGTGAATAGTAAAAGCTGCAGATTGAAATTGCGAATGTGTTCTTGTGTTTCTTTTCGTTCCTCTGTGTTAATTCAGTCATCTTACTTTCTTTTTAGTTATTATTAATGCTTCTATTACTTGTTAATTTGATACAGGAAGGATGGTGTGATAGGGCTGGATCAGTAGAACAAATTCAAGCCAAGTTATTGAAGAGACAGGAGGCGGCAGCAAAGCGTGAAAGGGCCATGGCATATGCTCTTGCTCACCAGGTAACTGACTAAGCATTAAGCTTGCTACGGAGATGAGATGATAATATGATTTCGAATTTGATTTAGCTTATTTAAAAGCATGCACGGAAGCATAAATGTTCAAGAATTAATTAATAGGGGCCTTCAATGTTAGGGTTTAGAAGAAATTAATTTTTAGAACTGCAGTCATGGGAAGTATGTGGGCGTTCCCATAAAGACAATATTGCTCGTCTATGATACACATGCATGTCTGCATAATGTGCTTTGATCACACATTCTTGACAACCCCCTTCCCTCTCTCGCTCAAATGTGCGTGCGTGTGAGAGAGAGTATGTCACAAACATGTTTGCTTAATGTGCGTGCACAGACATACTTGAGTACTTGACAACTCTCTTCTCCTTCGCTCTCTAAAATGTGTGTGCAAATACACATTATCCACTTGTTCATGTGTAGCATATACGAGCCATATTGTCTTTATAATGAGCGGGAGATAGAGAGTCCTTTGCACGCACATTCTTGAAAAGTGTTCTAAAAGATCCCCGTCTAGGCCGCCTAGGCCCTAGGCGTTCATGAAGCGCCCAAGTCCCGCCTAAGATATCATAACTATTTCTGAATTCTCGGCCCCGCCTAAGTCCGCTTAGACCCCGCCTAGGCGCTAGGCCCTGCTGCGGCGCCTAGCGACCGCCTAGCGCTTTTTAGAACCTTGCTTGAAACTCCTCTCTCTCTCTCTCTCTCTCACACACACACACACATTTGTGTGTTCGCAAATGCACATTATCTACAGATCCATGTGTAGATACTATAGATGAGCCATATAGAAGTAAAGGCTACTGAATATTTAATGAACCTGACAGTTGATAAAATCCCCATCCCATTCTAGTCATTGATAAGAACTTGACTGTATATTGGTCAGAAGTCTTTTTGCTATCTTTAGCCTAGAACACTTAGTTATTATAGACGGTGTTTTATTGTTGATTTCATTTTGTAGTTTTGTCATGTACTCCCTCCGTCCCATAACTATATGCACAAATTTCCTTTTTGGGCGTCCCATTGATAAGTCATACTTTCCTAAAATGGCAAAGAATCTTCACTATTCCTCTCACTCATTCTCTCTCCTACTTTAGTTTTATACTCACAACACCAATCAACCTACTAACCCCTACCCCACTTTCTCTCTCCTACTTCACTTTTCACACTCACAACAACTACTCACTACTATTCATCACTTAATTCCCAGTTATGGGACGGAGGGAGTAGAGTATTTTGGTACATTAGATTTAGGATACTTTTCTTGGGCATCAAGTGTGTGTGTATAAAAGGCCTCCAATGCAATATATTAGTTAGCTTTAGAATCATTGTTCAAATCATAAACACATGCATGCTCCTGGCTGATTGGTTCCCGAGAAAAACATGTATTAAGGCTTAGCCTGTGATTTAATCCTCAACGTGCTGGAAGTGGGGGGAGGGGGAAGAACAGAAACAGCTGGGAAAGACTGTCAAGAGAAGCAGCACTGAGGCTTGACTTGTGAGTTACTTGTTGTTTATCAGGAACAGGCAGGATGAATGGTTTTACTTCTCCCAACCAAAATATCTGAGTCCGGAATGGGGTAGAAAGGAGGAAAGAATTGACTACTTTGTTAGGAGTAAATTTTTCCCTCCAGGCAGTAAACTGGCTTGCTCACGACTAAATAAATAATCTTTCAGCGAAGGACCTTGTAAAATCAAAGCTATATTTCAATTCTAAATATAATGAGTAGAAGACAAACTTCTTCCTTAGACACAGATCTCTCTCTTTATCTCCTTTGTTCCTTGTACTAACAAGGTCAATCTGTGGGCCACAGTGGCAGGCAGGATCAAGACAGCTGGCAGCTCCCTCTGAGTTTGAACCAGATAAAAGCAACTGGGGTTGGAACTGGTTGGAGAGATGGATGGCTGTTCGTCCATGGGAAAACCGTTTTCTTGACAATAATCTGAGAGACGGAGTGAAGATTCAAGAGAGTGTTTCTGCTGAAGATGCCACGAACCATTTAAATTCTACTGCCAAGAAATCTACTCCGACAAACACTCAGTCAAAACTTTCGAACAACAAAAATTGTCCTCCTAATTCTGATGGCTGTGATTCTTCTTCACCTGGAATATCCATGGCTAAGCAAGAAGCATCAGCCACATCGTCTTCCAAGATAAAGACTAAGCCATTTCCGAAACATGTGGTTGAAGAGGGTAGCTCAAGATCTCACAGCAATCCTAAAGAAAGACCTTCACTTTCAGATAAACAAGGAAAGAAGCGACTTTCTCTTCCTGGTGGTGGTGAGTTTTGCCCTCTCTCTCTCTCTCTCTTCTTGAATGTCTCAGAGCTGAAATTACACTTATCAAAAGACACGAGCTTCTAATGGCAACAAGGATCAATTGTTCTCTATTGACATTCAAGAAATACCCTTTCGACTTTTAGGTTTGGGCAATGCTAGGGGCACAAAAGAAGTTCACAAAAAGATGGATACAAAAGGAGGTGGCGATATTTTATTGGTTGTATCAATTGTGGACCCGGCACACTTTAACTAAAAACACCAATCAAAATCATGACACATCATTTTGTAAGCCAAATTTTGTGGCACTTTTTGTGACTTTATATTTACCCTTTAGGTTTTTCATATGCCAATGCAATTTCAACAAACAACAACAACAAAGCCTTAATCCAAAAATAATTCGGGCCGGCTAACATGAATCCTCATATGTCGCCGTGAAAGAAAAGATATAAGAAAAAAAATGAGTTAAAAGAAGAAATAGGTGAGAATAAAATTTAGAAAAAAAAAAAAAAGAAGGAAAAAAAAAAAGCAGTGATAATAAAAAGAATAAGTATATGATATAAAGGTAATGAAATAATAATAATAATAAATAAATAAAATAACATATCAACCCCCAACACCCGCATGAATTTTTGCCCTCCACTCCGGCCTCTTCATCGCCATATTTTCATCCAATCCAAGTAAACTTGTATCGTTTTCAATAACCCTTATCCATGTTTGCTTAGGCCTTCCCCTTCCCCTCATCAATTGATTACTTTTCTACTTTTTAGGCCTCCTAACATGTGAATCACTCGGTCTCCATCTCACATGACCAAACCACCTCAGACGACTCTTCTTCATTTTATCTTCAATGGGTGCGCAACTCCTACTTCACCTCGTTCCTCAATTGATCCTTTCTTGTATGCGCACACATCCATCGTAACATACGCATCTCCGCCACATTCATCTTATGAACGTGGCACTGTTTCACGGCCCAACATTTAGTGCCATTAAGCAGTGTCGGCATGATTGCCATGCGGTAGAATTTTCCCTTTTAATCTATGGGGCATATGCCGGGAACACATAGAAACTCTGTGGCAATCTTCAACTTCAACCAACCTGCTTTAATCCTATGAGCCACATCTCAATCCAATTCTCCGTCTTTTTGGATAATAGATCCAAGATAGCGAAAAGTCCGAAGCTTGGACAATCTTTCCATCGACTGTGATCACCCCTGCTTCCTAGCTTCCAACTCTGCTCAAACATACAATGTTTATTTTCACTTTATTCACATTTCAATTAATGGTATTTGAGCAGGGAAAGGTGGGCGGGGTCTAGGGGCTCCATCTAAGCAACATTCTAAAGCTGCTCCAAGAACGCTCATCTCGCAGAAGCTCACAAAGGAGAATTCCACGTCAAAAGGAGATGAAGCAAAAACCTCAAAACCCGTCCCGTTGGTTTCTGATTCTTGAATCTTGAGCTATTATTTCTGGTGGAAGAAGCAGTTTGAAGTTGTAAATACAGGATAAGTTGAGAGGTTGGAGTTTCTACTATTGGATTGTTTATTCAAGTCTTGAATGGTATTATCACCATGGCAGAATGGATGCGGAAATAAGATTGGAACAACTAGGAATGTTGTTATATTGAGTTCTGATTATTGTATCATTGTTTGTGTCACTAGCGGTAAGTACATTGTGTTTCTGGTGTTGTACCGTGTTGAGGTGATATTCATTTGATTTGTAACATATCATGTCAGTAATTTATAAATCAGAGTAATTAACTGTACAATTATATTCCTATGTCCTGGACCTCCTGGTTATAATCCTTCCAGACAGAATTTTTCACAATTCAATTACACAAAAGAGATTATGTCGGGGCACTATCGATGTACTCCCTCCGTCCCGGAGCAAGAGTCCTACCCCTCATTTGCACGCTTATTAATAAATATTGGAAGTGATGTAAATGTTGTGAGTGTAAAAGTAAAGTAGGAGAGAGACGCTTATTATAAATATTGGAAGTGATGTAAATGTTGTGAGTGTAAAAGTAAAGTAGGAGAGAGAATGAGTGGGAGAGAATAGTGAATTGATTGGTGTTGTGAGTATAAAAGTAAAATAGGAGAGAGAATGAGGGGGTGAATAGTAAAGATTCTTTGCCATTTTAGGAATAGGACTCTTACTTTGGGACGTATCAAAATAGAAAGTAGGACTCTTACTCTCGGGGACGGAGGGAGTAATATTTTGAGAAAAGAAATTCAAAATTGGTTTGTGTCAAAACTATATCAAACAATTTCAAAACAATTCGTGAAAAACCCATAAAAAAAATAAAAAAATACTCCCTCCGTCCCATTTTAAACTTCAAAAATTTTCTATTTTGAGTGTCTCATTTTGTGTCATTGCCCGTCGACCTGCTTCTATTTGTCTAGATGTGATCCAAGCAGGTTCAAGTGCCTACTTCAAAACCTAAAAATGAGGTTTTTATACTTCTTTATCTGTGGGCCTCACATGTCGTACTCACAACAATTACCCAGTAACTATTCTCTACACCACTTTCTCTCTTCTACCAAACCATCTATACTTACAAGTTACAACATATCACATTTTTCTTAATTTTGAATCCAATTTTTTTTTGAAGCTTAAATTGGGACGGAGGGAGTAAATTGGTGGTAGACAGTAATACTCACTGTCTCAGAAAGATAGTCTCATTTTAACTTTTTATTTTGACTTTTTATGATCGACAAAAATGAACTTTGACAAACTATTGGTGACTATCTAATTATTCTAATGAAATTTTAAAATTTGTAATTGATAAATCATTAAGTGATTTATCAATTACGTATAAATTTTAAAATTTTATTTTGATCACTAAAAAATTGACACGTAAAAGTTTATTTTGGTTGACCGTATCAATATCAATCAAGACCGAAATAGATTTGCCGAAAAAAGCCCTGAATAGATTAAGAGAAAGGGAAAGAGACAATATAAAAATAAAAATTAAGAATCCATCATGGACAGGATGACTAATCAGTACCAAAAAAGGCCAATAGTCAAACCTCCGTGTTTGTTTATACCTTTCGTCGTCGTCGGTTACACCCACACCCACCCGCCGTTAAATCAACTCTGCAAATCCAAACGCCGTTACAGACAGATTGACGCCATCCAATTCCCCTTCTTCCTCTGTCACAATCACTTCCTCCTCACCCCTTCATCATCATCACCATCACCATCACCATCATCTTCTTCATCTCTAAAACTTTCTCTCTCCAAAAATTCTCTCACTTCACTACTAAACCTCTCATCATCAAGAACAATGACATAGCCAATGTACATATTCTTCTCACCAATTGACTGTTTCATCTCCACCCCAATTTCTTTTTCAAAGGGTAATTATTCTTTTTTTTCTTTATCAGTGTTCTTCAGCAATCGATTTAATTGATTGATCCAGATCGCCGGAATTTTTCTTGCATCAGTACAGTTCTGTTCCGACGATCTTGATTTGATTGGAGTTCACATTTGTGATTCCATTATGTTATCATCATCAACAACTTCCCCATTCATACCAACCTTGTTATTGTTAATCTCTCTCCCAATTCTCTTCCTTCTAGCCCCACGAATCCTTCCTCCCCGCCATTTACCCATTTATCTTCCCGACGAACTCGACGATCTCTCCCTCCTCCGCCGTGCCTCCGCCGAGTCATATACTAATCGCCACCTACCACGCCCATCTTCTAAATCTCGACTCGGCGCCACCAACCCTAAACCTAAAATCGCCTTCCTCTTCCTCACCAACTCCGACCTCCATTTCTCTCCTTTGTGGGAACTCTTCTTTGAATCTCAATCGAATTCCCATCTGTATAATCTGTATGTTCATGCTGACCCAACCATCAGAATCAACCCACCAGGAGGCGTATTCAGTTCCGATCGGTTCATCCCATCGAAGAAAACCTACCGCGGTTCGCCTTCCCTTATCTCCGCTGCTCGCCGCCTCCTGGCAACCGCACTCCTCGACGATCCGGCCAACGCATTCTTCTCTCTCATATCCCAGCACTGCATCCCTCTTCACTCGTTCAAGTTCGTTTACGACACCCTCTTCGAAACCAAAACCCACCAAGTAGCCGAATTGGGGAAGTTGAACTACCGGAGCTTCATCGAGATTATCTCGAAAGACGCCCATCTGTTGGACAGGTACAATGCGAGGGGAAAAAACGTGATGATGCCGGACGTGCCCTTTGACAAATTCCGGGGCGGGTCCCAGTTCTTCACCCTCACGCGGCGGCACGCGCTTTTGGTTGTCGGTGATCGGAGACTATGGAGGAAATTCAAATTGCCTTGCCACAACACTGAATCTTGTTACCCGGAGGAACATTATTTTCCGACGCTCTTGTCAATGGAGGATCCAAAAGGGTGTACTCATTATACATTGACGCGAGTGAATTGGACCGGCACCGTTAACGGCCACCCACACACGTACCACCCGCCGGAGGTATCGACGGAGCTGATTTACGAGCTCAGGCAGTCGAATTATACCCTGCCTTATATGTTTGCCCGGAAATTCTCTCCGGATTGCTTGACGCAATTGATGGATATGGCGAAAACTGTCCTTTTCCGGGACTAAATTTTGATTGCTGGTGCGTTCGATCTTCTTTACTTTCTCTTTCTCCACTCTAGAAATTCGTTTCCTATTTCTTGATGTTTTCTGCTTATTCTGAATTGACTAGGTGTTTTCTGAGTGGACTCTGGCAAGTTAGATAGGAGTAACTCCTATTTTTGTGAAAAGTTGTATATCCCGAAATAAATGTCACATTCAACAAAAACACGACGTTTTCTAGTTTGCCCTTGCCCCCAAAATGATAGTACTTCATGTCGATCATATACTTGTACATCATATGCCTAGCTTTTCTTTTAAGAAAGGTCAATTTAGAGTGATCACCACACTTTGCATTCTATTTTTAGAAACGTGATATTCATTTTGGGACAAATCGATAAAGATATCTAAGAGAAAATTACCATAGGGTCCCTCATCCTAAGCCTAACTACCACCTAGTCCAACCTAACATTTTCATCTACCATCTAGTCCAACCTAATATTCTTATTAACCACCTAGTCCATTAAAATTATTAAATCCCGAAACTACCCTGCTATAAATAAAACCCTACCCCCCTCCCCCTTCACGCAGTCACACACGCACGCACACACACTCTCTCTCTAACCTTCCCCGGCGACCCTCCCTTCCTTCTCCGGCGACCCTCCCTCCCTTCTCCGGCGACCACCCCTTCCCTCCCCGGCGACCACACCCCTCCCCTAACCTCGGCGACCCACCTCCCGTCACCGGCGCACCATTTCTTCTCCGTCATCGGCGGGTTTCAAAGCTAACGACAAAGACATCCCGGCGAGTCGATTTCAACCGGCGACCCCACCCCTCCCCTAACCCCGGCGTCCCACACCTCCCCTAGCCCCGACGACCTTTCTCCCGTCACCGGCGCACCTTTTCTTCTCCGTCACCGGCGAGTCGATTTCAACAGATCTGATTCTCTCTCTTTCAGATATAGATCTATCTCCCTCCATTTCTCTCTCACCGTCGAAAAATTCCGGCCAAGATGCCAAAATCTGAATCAAAAACAAAAAACTGCACCTCCAGAATTCGGACTGTAAAAACGCGATTCCCGATGATTGAACCGTTGGATCGTCTTCAAATTTCTGGAGGGAGTTCGCAACAGCTAAACTCTACTTTCCACCGTTGGGATCTTCCAAAATATGTCCGGTGCCGGAGATATGGCCGACGGCCGAACTGGAATAAACCCAAAAAAAATCGCTACCCCTATCTCCGGCGACATTCTACCTAACCTCGGCGACCCTCCCTCCCCGACCCAAATGTGTCCCTCACCCTCTCAACCCAACAAGCTCCAGCCGGCCAACTGTTCAGATTCAACCAAATCGCCCAGAATGAAAAAGGGATTCCACCCAAAAATGCTTCTACCCTAAGAAAAGATTTATAGATCTCTTAACTTGTGGAAAGATGATAATCTCTTTCATGCATTATTAGAAGAAGTGCGAACTTACAATTGCGAACAATTGCGAACTTACAATTGCGAGCTTACAATTGCGAGCTAACATTTGTTATTGGAACAATTGCGAACTTACAATTGCGAGCTAACATTTGCGAACTTACAATTGTGAACTTACAACTGTGAACTTGTTAGAAGAACTGCGAACTTACAATTGCGAACTTGTTTTTGGAACAAGTTCGAACTTGTTATAGAAACAATTGCGAACTTGATTTTGGAACAAGTGCGAACTTGTTATTGGAACAATTGCGAACTTGTTCTTGGAACAATTGCGAACTTGTTTTTGGAACAAGTGCGAACTTGTTCTTGGAACAAGTGCGAACTTACAATTGCGAACTTACAACTGTGAACTTTTTCTTTTAAACAAATAGTAATTTTTTTTATAAATGTGAATTTGTTCTTGGAACAAGTGCGAACTTGTTTTTGAAATAATTGCGAACTTACAATTGCAAACTTACAATTGCGAACTTACAACTATGAACTTGTTCTTGAAAAAAAATAGTTTTTTTTTTTTTTTTAATGTTTGAATTTGTTCTTGGAATAACTGTAAACTTGTTTTAGAACAATTGTGAACTTGTTCTTAAACAACTGTGAACTTACTGATTAGTTCACAGTTGTTTGGTCGCCGGAGTTGGTGGTCGCCGGATTCGATTGTGTTCTTAGTAGTTTTGTTGACAACTGTGAACTTACTGATTAGTTCACAGTTGTTTGGTCGCCGGAAATGGTAGCCGGAAAATGGTCGCCGGAAAATGTTGGCCGGAGGTGGTCGCCGGAAATGGTGGCCGGAATATGGTCGCCGGAAAATGGTGGTCGGAGGTGGTCACCGGAAAACGGTGGACGGAGGTGGGTGCCGGAAAACGGTGGTCGGAAAATGGTGGCCGGAGGTGGCCGCCGGAAACCGGTGGCCGGAGGTGGTGCCGGAAAATGGTGGCCGGAGACGGTGGCCGGAAATGGTGACCGGGAAATTTTGCCGGAAAGGTCGCCGGAGACGGTGGTCGGAAATGGTCGCCGGAAAATGTTGCCGGAAAAGGTGGCCGGAAAATGGTGGCCGGAAAAAGGTGGCCGGAAAAAGGTTGCCGGAGGTGGTGGTCGGCCGAAGGTGGTGGCCGGTCGGTCAAAGTTGTTGACCGGTGAGAAGGTGAGAGGTTGAGGAGGGAGGGGTAATCATGTAATTTCCAGTCATTTAGTAAGGGCATTCATGCCCTTTTAATATCCCTTGGACTAGGTGGTAATATTGAAAATACCTTGGACTAGGTGGTAATTTAGATTCTAATGAGGGACTAAATGGGATTTGCCCCGATATCTAATTGTGTTAATTGTTTTAACTTTTTAATATTTGTAAGTTCTATAGTACTATTTCCTTTTGGAATCTGCAATTCAACAAGGGATTATGTTTGTGGAAATATTGTTTATGCAGAAAGAGAAAAAGGTTTTACTACTTACTTTGATATTTTCTTAAAATGAAAAGGTTGTTTTGGGAAAAAAAAAAAACAAAAAACAAAAAGGAGAGTAGGGTTTTTTTTGTTTTTTTTTTTAGAAAGCGTGAGTATTTAACTTTTCTAAAAGTTTATGAAATGCAAGTTTGTTGATCAGCTTTCTCCAAATTTTAGATTTCCTGTTCTTTAGTTGTTACTCTTTTTTCCACAAAACAGAGTAAATTTATCATAGGATTCACATTTTCCTGGAAAAGGAATGAAGTAGTATTTATTATTTTTTCCGTCTAATAATAAAGTTTAGTAGTCGACCTATAACATGTTTTAACGAACTTCTTTTTTATGTATTTGTACATTGAATATACCATGATAAAACTGCACTTATACTATTTTTTTTAAAACGCGACACTTGTTTTGAGATGGATAAAAGGGAAGTGTGACCTTTTTACTAGGAAGGAAGTAGGTAGTATCAAACAAACTGTGAACTCTAATTTGTTTTTTCCTTAAGTAGGTTTGTTTGTTTCTTTTTGTTTGTGTGCGTATCATAATTCTTTGTTTTGGGGTTGTTAATTTTTGTGGAGGTTGGGTGGGTGGGGATTGAAAGGTTGATAATATGGAACTTCCATTTTGAATTTTCTGATATTTAAATTGCCTGAAAATCAAAACCAAGTTAGAAAATTGGATATTTTGGATATACTATAGTTTATGTTCTTTCTTTAAGTAATTTGTTAATCCATGGTGTTTTAGTCTTGTATATTTTGAGACCAACACTTTGTTGTCGTTGTATTTCATATAAATAGAGGACTTAGTTTCCTTTTCTCTAACGATAATTTCCTCTTAATGTGTAAACGACCTATGAAATCCCAAGCTATTGTCAAAGTATAATAATAATCCAACAAAGAAATCATAATCACATACGAAAACTAGCCTATGGGATCGAAAGCTATTGTCTAACTGACAATGGAAAATTGAAAAAGTCTCCCTTATTAGCATATTCTTGGTTTGTCAGGTCAATGGAACTCACCTGATCTTTTAAAAATTCTTCAAATTAACTTTATAGAGTGCGAGTTTACTGCAAGTTAGGGAAATAATTCTCTTTTTAGTTGGTAATTAGGGCAAGTCTGATATCTGCCATAGCCATACTCTCCCCCCGGTGCTATTCTTACTTGATAGAGTTCGAGTTTACTGCAAATTAACTTGTGTTACTTTTATCCGTTTCAGTTTTGTACATTTTCCAAGTGAGGAAGCAAAGGTATCATATGAGCTGCAGGAATATTTTTTTGAGGCATTGGAACGGAAGAAAATATAGGGACGGACATTTGTTTGGTTGGAATACCACGAGTTCCCTGATACATATAAAGTAGTAGATGAATCAATCACCAACAACATATGCGCGCAAGCATTCATTCATTCCCAACGGATCGATCAATCACATTCGAAAAAAAGGTTTGTGGTAGTAATTTGATGGATCTGAATAGCATTTTGCATTTGGGTACATTTGTACATAGCAATCTTCTCTTGTACTACTAGTAGAGTTGCAGTTATATCATATATGCCCCCTTAGCAGCAATGCTAAGTTTGTACCTGTGTTCCATTCATGGCTTTTCTTTTCGAGATTAAATTTATTTCTGCCCCAATTTGGCCTTCTTTTTTTCTTCCTATTTTTGGGGCGTCTTCCCAGTTTTATGGAGGAGTAGTTTGTAATCAGACTGGACTTTGAATGAAATTCTTATATCAATTTCCTATTATTCTTGGATTGTCCTACTCTCTCCGTTTGAGCCAGAGAAGCCTTGAGATGAATGTCGATTTCCTTTTGACGTTGTTGAAATGGTAGGAGATCTCCATGATATATTGGATGAAGATGAGATAAAAATTGTGTATTTGATACAACGTAGTGAGGTCTATTTATACAAATAAGATACAGAAAAGTTAGAAAGGAAATCCTAGGCATGAGGCTAGTGTTGATCTTGCCGGTGTGCTGTTGGTGGCTTGGCGGTGATACGGCTACGGAGGCTTGTGTGTCACCATGAGAGTAGTCAAGATCTGCAACTACAATTGTCAACAGTTGTGGCACAAGTATGAACACTAACATCCCCCCGCAAACTCAAGGTGTTTTAAGAGAGGACAACTTGAGTTTGGATATTAAAGCGTGAAGTCGTCCCGGTGGATGCGTTTTAGTGAAAATATCTGCAGTTTGATCGGCTAATGAGACTGATATAAGGTGAACAGTACCACGAACAATGTGTTGGCGGACAAAATGACAATCATTTTCAATGTGTTTCGTACGCTCATGAAAAAACATCATTATGGGCAATTTGAATGGCACTTCGGTTGTCACAACATATATTGGTAGCACCCTCATGAGTAACACCCATGTCTTCTAAGAGCCAACGAAGCCAAAGAAGTTCTTGAGTAGTATCAGCAAGTGCCCGGTATTCTGATTCAGTGCTAGACCTGGAAGTCACTGTTTGTTTCTTACTGCGCCAAGAAATAAGAGAATCGCCCAAAAATAAACAAAATTCTGTGGTAGAGCGTCGATCTGTTGGGTCACCAGCCCAATCAGCATCAGAGTAAGCGTGCAATACTAGAGTTGAATGAGCGGAGAAGCGAAGACCATGAAACATAGTGTCTTTGATGTAGCGGAGAATATGCAGTACTGCAGCATAATGAGTGGAGCGTGGAGATTTCATAAACTGACTCACAAGATGAACATAATGTGCAATGTCTGGGCGAGTGATTGTGAGATATATTAGACTCCCAACCAGTTGTCTATTTAACGTTCCATCAGGAAGAACCGAACCCGTGAGAGCAGTGAGACGAGTATTATACTCAAGTGGAGTCGATGTAGTTTTGCTATTTGTCAAACCAGCACGAGCAATGAGGTCAGAAGCATACTTTGCTTGGGTCAAGTAGTATCCATTGTTGTCGGAATAAACTTCAAGTCCCAAAAAGTAATTGAGTGGACCAAGGTCTTTCATTTCAATCTGTTGGTTCAGAAAGTGCTTAAGCTCTGAAATACCTTTCAGATCGTCTCCGGTTATGATCATGTCATCAACATAAAGGAGTAATAGAATAGTACCACGATCTGACTTTTTCAGAAAAAGAGCTGAGTCATAAGCACTAGATATAAAACCAAACCGTCCAATTGTTGAACTGAATTTAGTAAACCAAGCACGGGGGGCTTGTTTAAGACCATAAAGAGCTCGACGTAGGCGACAAACTTTGTGTGGTAGATGAACATAACCTGGAGGTGGTTTCCTATAAACTTCCTCAATAAGATCTCCATTAAGAAATGCATTCTTGACGTCCATTTGGAACATGCCCCATTTTCTTGCGGCAGCAACATCAAGCAAACTTCTTACAGATGTAAGTCGAGCAGCAGGGGCATATGTCTCCTCGTAATCAATGTCGTACTCTTGAGAATAACCTTTAGCCACTAGTCGGGCCTTGTAACGTTCCACGCTTCCATCTGAAAGAGTTTTTATTTTATAAACCCATCTACACCCAACTGAAGTCTTTCCGAGAGGTAGATCAACGAGATCCCATGTATGAGTCTTTTCCAACGCAGCAAGTTTTGTTTTCATTGCTTCTTGCCAAAGAGGTAATAGTATAAAAGCAATGATAATCACGAAGATGAGCTGGTAGTTCTCTTACCCGTGTGGGATAATGTGGGGACAAAGGAGGAGACTTTGGAGCTGGAGTAGGGGGAGTAGATGCTAATGGGCTATCAAAATGCTCATTTGTTGTAGTAGGATCAGCAGGCACGGCGGGCACCTCGGGATGGACAATAGGCGATGTAGACAGATCTGTGATTAGCTCAAAAGGAGAATCTGGAACAAGATTATCAGAAAGGAGCTCAATTGAAGAATCAGTAAAATATGGTGTAGAAAACCCTGGGGGGAAGTGAAATTGAGACATTGATGCAAAAAAATTGTGTTCCAAAAAAGTAACATGACGGGAAACACGAAGACATTTAGAAATGGGATCCCAACACCTATACCCTTTATGCTCTATCACATACCCAAGAAAACAACAAAGACGAGCACGAGGTTCTAGTTTGTTTCTTTCGTGGACTGGCAATAACACAAAACATGCACTCCCAAAAACTCGTAAAAGACTATAGTTAGGCAATTCTTTATATAACCGCTCATAAGGACTTTGGTTACCAATAACTGAAGAAGGAACGCGATTAATTGTGTAAACAGCAGTAAGAGCAGCTTCACCCCAAAATCTTTCAGGGCGGGATGATGAGATCAATAAAGCACGGACAGTTTCAAGAATGTGTTTGTGTTTTCTTTCGGCACGTCCATTTTGTTGGGATGTATGGGGGCATGAAGGATGAGGAAGCGTCCCATTATCACGAAGGAAATTTAGGAAATGTGTCTCTTTGTATTCCATGGCATTATCTGCACAAAAAACTTTGATAGGACAAGAAAATTGGGTTTTAACCATCCGAGCGAAATCAAAATAAATTTGTTGAATTTCTGAGCGATTTTTCATGAGATAAATCCAAGTAAAACGAGAATAATCAACAATAAATATCACAAAGTACTTGGATCCACCCATAGTAATATTGGGAGACGGCCCCCATACATCAGAATGAATAAGATCGAAATGAACTGTGGACACAAACTCACTATTATAGAAAGGTAAGGCAGTGTGTTTCGCAAGCTGACATGATAAGCAGTCTACTTGTTCGTCTTTCACTGGACTTAACTTACCAGTTGATGCTAAGCTACGTAGACGACGAAGAGAAGTATGACCTAAACGTGAATGCCAAAGACTTAAGGGAGAACAAGAAGTGGAAGATGCTACAACATGTTGTGGAGTAGAGAGGTGGGTAAGAGGATTAAAGGTTTGTGAGCTCATACAGTCGTCCAATCTTACGGCATGTCCCAAGGATTTGCCCTATCACACGACAACCATTACGAGAGAACATAACATCAAGACCAAGTTCACATAATTGTCCAACAAAAATGAGGTTAAGAGAGCTTGGGAATGAGATATGTGTTTGAAAGGGATGCATTATCAGTGTTGATATTCCCAACATGACTAACATGCATGACTGATCCATCAGCTGTGCGTATTGGAGGTACTCGATAACTAGCATTTTTGGTACTGAAAAGTGTTGGATCAGAAGTCATATGATTGCAGCATACAGAGTCAAAGTACCGTGAGGATTTACCTAAAGTGGTTGACATGACAGTGGAAGGAGTACCAGAAATGGACAACATCTTAGTCAAAAGAGCTTGAAGTTCATGAATTGTGTTTCTAGCAAGAGGTAGATCTTGAGCCGAATTGGAGGAACATATCTCTGTGGGAGACTCAGAGTCAATAGTGGTAGCAGCGGAATGATTGAATGTCTGATTCCCAAACTTGAAATGATTTCCCTTAGGCTTGTAGGTTGCTGGCAACTTGCCGGGATTGCTTGGACAATTTGTAGGATGGTGCCCTGTTCCTTTCTTGTTGCAGAATATGCACTTTCGTGTTGGGAATTCTACAAAACCATGATCGTTAGCGTGACAATAACGACAAAATTTGGAATTGTACATTGATTGAAATTTTTTAGACCCTTGTTGGTTGGATCTAAAAGAATGCGTTGCAAGAACTGCGTCAATTTATTGTGGTTTCAGACTCCCAAGACGGGTTTCTTCTGAAATGAGTTCGGTTACTGCACTGTCCATGGTAGGCAATGGGCTGCGATGAAGAAGACTGGCTCGTACGGGCTCAAAATCAGTTGTAAGAGCCATGAGGAATTGGACCACTCGCTGATTATCACAATAAACAGTGAATGATTCGGCATCATTATTACATTTCCATATTGGCTCAGAGGCAGCAAGTTGGTCCCAAATTGACTCCATACGAGAAACGAAGTTTTGGATAGACTCCCCAGGTTCCTGTTTCAAATGATGAAGCGAACTAAACAACTGGTATTGATGAGCAAGATCGGAGGTTGTATACCGACTTTCTAAGAAATCCCAAAGTTTCTTAGCAGTTTGAAAACGACCGAACTGAAAGTTGATCGAAGGAACATATGATTTTCGGAATGCAGTAATGATGAGATGATTTTTAGTGTCCCATTCCTTAAGACGCTCATCAAACTTTGACTTTTCTTCGTCGTCGGCGCGAACCGGCTCTACAATATCTCTGGTGATAAGCCTCTACAGTTTCTTTCCTTTAAGGAAAGAGGACATAGCTTGTACCCATGGTACGTAATTTGAGCCATCTAAAATGGGATGTATAGGATGAATAAGGTCAAAATTTTCCATTTTTAATGAACTAATGAATGACTATAATAAATGAGAAATAAATAATTTCTCAACAATGGGACAAAAATTTTAAAAATAAAATAAGGGTGATGTGGCAGGCTTTTAAAGAATGGTGGTGTATAGAGTTGGAGTATGTCAGCTTCTTTATCAACCCAAGTTGACTGCAGAAAGGCCTCCACGTTGATTGGCTTCATCTTCTCACCACATTCTAATATGAGGTGGTCTCCCATGAGAACACTCTCATAGATTCATGGATGGGAACGGTTGCAACGGTAGCAATTTTGCGCAAAACATAGGATCTCAACCCACGCTCCACTCAAAATCAGTCACGTGGCAGCGACCATGGCCCAATTTTTCATCTTTTTTAGTTCTAAAGTGTAAAGGGTTGAATTATTATTTTTCCATACATATGTGTTACAATTATGTATAAACACTGTTACATATAAGTAACACGCCCGTTACATTTTAGTTATAATAAGTATTACTTTTGGCAAATGAAGAAAATGTAAAAAAAACACTGTTACTTTTCTGTATATATGTATTACTTTTATGTATACAAACTATTACATATAAGTAACACGTTTGTTACATTTAGTTATAGTAACTATTACTTTTGGCAAAAATGACCCGTCTCTACTATGATACGGGTCATAGTGTTCTCGTACAAGTTTTTGTCTTCAAATATTTTCATAGCCAAAAATAGTTTTCGTACTGAAACTCATTTTTATCATATTTAGGGTGTTTCATTAGAGATATTTTTTTAATATAAATTTTATGATACTCCTTTATTTATATATTTATAGAATCTACTTGTTATACTCGTAACGATTTTTATTTGCTATTCTCTAAAAATATAGGTTGGTCAAGAGATATTTTTTTTTGTTGTAATTCCGAAAGCATTATAAAGACAAAGTTGTCTAGAATATTATTTGCCATTTGTCATTATGGTGATGAGACCCGTAATCTAATTAGTTCTTAAATTTATTTTTTTTATTTTTTTATTTTTTTTATGTACACATTATGTTCTTACACACCAACGAGTTACTCTCCTTGAAGCTTTCATCCAGAGCTTTGGATGATGAAGGTGCAATTCGTAATTACTGTTTATATGAGAGCAAATTACAATTCGGCAATTTGAGTTTTACATAAAGTTTTAATTAGTTCTTAAATTCGATTCGATCAATTGGTTACAACTTTGACAAATTGTTGCAATGTGGTATAAGATTTGACTAATCGTCAACTTTTTAACAAAAAAACATGTTATGTGTCACGCACATAATACATTATGGGAATAATTGTCATTTCAGCCGTCCATTTAACGAAAACTAACAAAATTGACAAAAAAAGTTAACGAGATCTATTAATCTCCATTAACATCACCACCACCATCATCATCACCATCAACATTAACACCAACATGACCACCACTGTCAAAACAACATCCACTTTTAATCCAACACTCCTTTCGTATACCCACACTCAAACCACTAGCGCCACCACTATCACAAGCAAATCATCACTAAAAACATTTCATGCTCCAAATTCAAATTCAAAAATCCAATCACAATTCACACATACTTCCTCCATCTGACCACAAGTGAGACATCCTTCCTTTTCGATCTATCCCACCACAATTGAGACTGCTCAAAATGGTAAACGTTTTATAATTTTTTTTATTCAATGAGACTCACTTGTCATACTCAAAACAATAATCCACTTACTATTCCTACCTGTCACGCCCCGAAGTCCGATATTGCACGGACCTCGAGAAGTGACGAACGAAACCGAATATCAATCAGAACCTCAAAATGAGAACTGGATTTTTTTCCTCGTCTTATAAACAAACAGAACTGATATAATACAAAATCTCAAAGCGAGTATATCAGAGAAACTATCCTCTGACCAAAAACTCAACCTGAACAGTCTCAAATATTTACAAACTCTAAATCTTTACAACTTTACAAAAGTTATCTACATAGCAAAACAATACATGTATCCAAACGATGTAAAGTCCCATTCAAGCTTCACAACTCTAATGCAAAACCTTCACGTCTCAACGACACTCCACCTGGAAGGGAAAGGGGTAACGGAAATGGTGAGCACAAATTGCCCAGTAAGAGACTTGCCAACACAAAGGTGTGTGGCACTGTATAGAAACCCAACCAAGAACGAATAGCAATAACAAACCCAACCACCCAGTATATAAGGGAGGAGCCAAAAGAGTACAACCGAATCAAACATCAAATCAAAGTTCCGAAGTCAAATTCCATTAAACACTTGAGTTGGCCAAATGCCCAAAGTCAAAGTTGATTCTTTGTCATAGTTTCACTTGCGCAAATGACACTATGACTAGGAATCACAAATATAACAACCGGTGTTAAAGTCATCTCTTGTTGAGGAATTCAAAGTCAAATACTCAAAGTGTAAATGTCAGAGTAGCTAAAACGAATAACCGAGTCCAAATGAATTGATCCAATAAACGATCACGAATAACAAATCAAACCAATCCGATAATTCCGAAGCCAAAGAATGAAAGGGTACAAGGTTGACAAGACCCTTACCTCAAATCCGAGCTAATCCAAAACAAAGTATGCAACTCAACTTAGTCGTCTCAATCTAATATTACAAAGACATAAGTGATACAAGAGTTAGTATCCATTACAATGCATCAAAATATTAATTAATAACTCATAACAAGTTATAAAAACATTATAACAACAACATCGTTGCTATGAAAATAACTATATCTATACATTGTTAACAATCATAGATGTAATGTACTCAGAGAAATACCCAATTTATACCAAAGAATTATATTTTTTCTGACCTCATATGGAGTAGATATCAATTATCAAAAGATTGATCAAATTGCAATTTTTTTCAAAATGTAGCAGTCACGAAAATAGCAAATCTGAGTTAGTCCTATACAGGTTTGACACCAGATAACTATTTCGATAGAAAGAGCATGAAAATTTAATAAGCATAGACACAAAAATCAATCGATTCCGAGTCCGAATGAATTAATTATGATTTTCTGCAAAAATAAACAGTCTTCCGAGTCGTCTAAGGTAAGTTGCTGTAATGAAACATCTTTTTCTGGGACATAATACCAATTTTGATCCTGAAATTTATCTCATTGTAATCCTCTCGAAAAATTAGTCAAGATGGACTCAAGAATCGTATCATTCCGAGTTAAAATGATCAAGATATAAGCTAAACAAATTTTTCATAGGATCACCGGGACCAAGCATGAACAATAATAATTACATGGACCTAAACAGAATTTTAAGGAATATAGGGACCAATTTGTAATTCTCCAGGAATGGACTTCAAGCTCCAGAAACGTGTTTCTATAGCATTTTCTCATATCAAACCCACCAAAACATCCATCCATGATCTATTTTCAAATTAGTGACAATATACACCCACTTCAAATTAAAACCTAAATTACTAAATTAACAATAAACCCAATTAAGTCTATTTCAAGACAAGATCAAATTTCACCAAATCAGCCCATGCATCTTCATAAAGCTACATATACATGCATACTTAAACATGTAGCAGCCATGGCAAACAAAATTGAAAGTCACTTATACATATCAATTTATAACTCACATATATGTAATAGCATGAATATAGATAATTAATCTGCACTTTCATAAATTGTATTACTAAAATAAATTAATTACCAATTACAAACACATTTATAGAACCACATAGTATAAACCCAGATTACACAATACAAATACTACGAATTTTACCAATTTACAGATTTCTAAATCCTTTACCACTAACCTTCTTTTTAAATCTTTATTTCTTCTTCCTTCAATCCTGCGTGCTCTCTCTTTTCCCTCTCTAATTCTTTCTCTCATGGCTTAAGCAAGTAGAAGAAATGACTGTAGTACTAAATTTGCTATAGTACAAATAAGAAGTAATTTTGGGTATAATCATGAGTCATCCACATAGGAAAAGAATTAAACAAAATTATTTACACCTCCTCCTTTGAACACGTGATATGTTAATTATTGTCAACTTAGGCTCTTTTCTTTGTAACTGATGGGGCCCATATCGCAAACTAAACTCAATTTATGAGAAATCAAATTACTATTTTTTTCTTTATTTCTTTTCAATTTTTTTTTTTACTTAATTACATCTTCAGTTTTATGTTTATTTATGGCAGCATTTCATATTTAAAAAGTTACTCCTTCCATCCCAGAATAAGTTGTACTAATCATTAAGTTATTATATTGAGTAATATTTACAGAGTTACTCACTCTGTCTCAAAATAAATTGCACTAACGATTAAATAAATATATTAAAAATAATAACATAATACATAAAATGCAATTCCAAAATATTCACTAATGTACACATATAAAAATTATCAAGTATGTACATGCAATATGAATCAATTAACTTGGGGCGTCACACTACCACTCATTATCTCTCATACTTTGCTTTTCATACTCGCAACCCCTACTCCATTACTTCACTTTTTTTTATATAATAATAGTACTTCTTAATCTCTGTGCATACATCTCTAGTCATACTTCTGCTGAGATATAGGGAGTATATCACTATCCCATTACTTCATTTAAGTCATCATCTCAAGTGTAAATTTTATTTAAAATCAAACCATGTTATAAATTAAACCTGTTTTGAACCACTTACACACATGAAGTCTAACCAAGTTTTGTTGGAGGGATGATGTTTGGGACTGGGGAGGTGAAGAAAGGTGTGGGAGGGGGAAGGTGAAGCCGTGGTGGAAAGAGATATGGAGGGGATGGCGAGGAGGGGCGGTTGTGCATGACTGGAGAAAGAGGAAATGGCATGGGGGAGAAGGAATGGGTAAGGGTGGTGAGGAAGGGGAACGAGGAAGAAGACTCATTGAGGGAATGAAAGATAAATGGCGTGGGGGAAGGGGAGTCTATAGTTAATAAGGGTAATGGTAAGATGGTTGATCGGCAATTGAGGGAGAATGAAAGTGAGGGGGGGGGGGGGGACAAGGTGGTTTATGAGTATTTTTATTTTGCGCAATATTTAAGGGAAATTGGAATTTGGCTCATGACATTTACATAAATTTGCAATGTTGCTCTTAACAGTTCGATTTCGCAAATTGATATCACAACGTTTACATTTTTTGCAATGTGGTTACAAAACTAACGCCCAGTTGAAATTCTAACGAAATAACATCCATGAGACTGATACATGTCTTTTAAATGAATAAAATGGTCATTACACTATATTTATAATAAGATCATCATATTTATTAATTTTTTTTTGGATAAACCCTTTCTAACTAAGATAAAGTATTCAGTTTTAAAGTTGTATGTCTTCTCTCTCTTTTTGACTTGATTATATTATGAATTAATTTATTGAATTTGTTGGTTTGATTACATATTAATTTTTCTTCCGAAAAAAGTATAACAAACCAAATCGTAAAAATATTCTCTTATTTGAGTTTGTTTAATTTAGATTAAACATGTATGTCTTCTCTATTTTTCTTGTCTTTAATTTGTATAGTTGAATTTAAAAGAAAGAATCACTTCCTTATCCTCCCATTTGCAACGGTGCTTGTTTGTTATCACTTATTTTGCCTAACTTATGACTTATTGCTTAAAATAAGTCTTAATTTGAGTGTTTGTTTTCACTTATTGGATAATAAGTTAAAAGCATGGTACAACCTCAGATCGAGGGTCTCCTTCCTCCGATGTAGACCTACTTGATCATTACTACCGATGCAACCTTTCTTGCTTCACTTGCCATCTCCGGCGAAGAGGGACCAATCCAGTCTCTATTATAGGGATTTGATTTTGAGTCTTAATATTTGTTGAATTTCAGAAAAATGGAAAACTACAAGGATCTTAATGATGCATTATTCGTGAGTGGTGATATTTGTTGTTAGCTAAAAAATAGAAATTGAAATCTGGAATTTACAAAATCTCAAGGATCTCTGTAACAACCAACCAAACGCCACATAAAAGCTAAAGATATGAATTTACACATTGGAGTTTGGATTTTCATAATGAGTGAATAATAAACTAAATTACATTACTAACTAATTGCCTAAATATTTTGAGTAGTTCAACTATGGCATGCATTTCTGCAGTAGTTGGCGATGGTGGTGCACGTGCATCCATTAATCTTCAAGTAACACTCTTACCACCAAAACAAAGAGCCAAGGAGTCTGACTCTGATATACAAAATTTGTATACACACTTGTAATAAATTCGACTAGTATTTTTTAGACATAAATTTCTTTGAATTAAGTAAAATAAAGGTGAAATTATTCTGTTGTAGAAGTGGGAGTATGATTTTCGTCTTAATAGTATAATTATTAAATATATAAAAATTTGAATTATCAAAATATTAGAACAACTTCATCGATTTTATTTATTTATTATGAATTACAAATTTATAGATATTCCTTGCAAAAGGTACTTGGGTATTCCGGTCATTTTCCCTTAATCAGCTCATTTCGACTTATATTTAACAAATAGTCAGATTCGACTATATTCAGCCATCAGCCATCAGTTATCAGTCATCAGCCATAAGCAATCAGCCAGAACAAACGAGCCTACAATAAGATCATTGCTTGAATTTTTTTTCAAATAATTCTCTTTTAAATCATTATCTACCTAAATGACATTTGGGAAACTTTATATACCAAAATGACCACTTTTTGTGAAATCGGCATTGGCATTGCCGATTCAAAACCTTCAGCGTGCATACATATCCAACGAGAATGCCATATCTGAGGTAGAGGGATACGGCATACGCTCACAAAACCTATATGTTACCCGTGGTGTCATCAGACAATCCTTATCATCTATTAGACAGCAGAAACGACTGGATGCCCTCCAACCTCCTCCACCACCAGTAGATCGTGTTCAAGGGGTGCCACCGAGACGAAATCGGGTTCGTAGACGTGCTCAACACGTGCAGGATGATCCAGAGGTACATGTTGAGGAGGCAGTGAATGAGGGGGACAATGACGAGGAAGGGAATGATGAGGGCGGAGATAACGAGGATCCAAACACATTTACAGGACATGACGCTTTCTCCCAGGCAGGAAACTATGGATTCTCTCATACACAGATGGATTATACTCCAACTCCCCGCCAAATTTTGGTTTTACATCATATGGTTCGGAGAGTGGGAGTGGAAGTCGAAGAAGAAGCGTTGACTATGCTCCAAGTCGACCTCTAGGGACGGGTTTCACATCGTATGCTTCTGGGAGTGGGAGTGGAAGGCGAAGCTTTCAAATGGATTATACTCCAACTCTACCTCCGATGTCGCTTCCGGAGGCTACACCTTTTGGTCACATAGACCCAACTCAGGAACCATCGCCATCTCGTCAAACTAACACATCACGAATAGGTCGTGTAATTTCTCGCCTTATGCCTAGGAGAGGTGGAAGGCCACATAATCCTCCTAACAATTACACCCCATCTACATATCCCTGATGGATTTCCTATTTGACCGGGATGTGGTCAATAACTATTTGGATTGATGTAGTATTTATATGTATATAAATAAAATGGATATTTTGTGGAATTTTTGGAATAAATTTAGACCCTAAATATTGACATGGAATTTCATCACAAAAAATCAAACAAAGAAGGATTTACATAAACATCTCAAATAAATTTATCAGAACTGTCAAAAACGGCACTACCAATACCGTTTTTATCAGAACTGTCAAAAACGGCACTACCAATACCGTTTTTATCAGAATACTTACCCTTTAAAAGGCTTGGTGACCTCAAAAACAAATTCATCCATTTCTCATCCATCTCTCTCAAAACTAATCTCTCTCAAAAATTTCTAACTGTCATAATGGATCCATCGCTCCCCCGCTGGTATCGTGGCAAACAACCTCTTTATGGTAATCCCGTTCAACACTCCGATGCTCAATCTAATCTCTCTCAAATCGAACGAGAGTTAGAATCTCCACTGCCTCGTATCATACCTGGTCCCGCTGGTATTGCAGCAGAGGCCGTGCGGCGGCATCACTCCGGAAAAGCTCATGTCTCTCAGGATCCACCCCAGTCGACCCAAGAGGCCATAAGGAGAAAGCTTGAAGAGCCGGAGGAGGATGAAGATTTCCAGCGCAAACTATGGCTTTCTGCAATGGATTATCTCACTGCAGAGGGTACATATTTCCCGTTGAGAACGATCAAGGAGAAATGCAAACAACATGACAGGGTGGAACAGGTATAATATTTTACATTAATTATAGTTAAGGTTGATATTTAAAAATAATTGGTCGTTATGTTTTTGTTTTATTAGGTTGTTGTTGTCGTGAAGGAGTGCAAACCAACTGGTTATGGCTCTGTTTCGGTGACTTTGAAGGATCCGACTGACACAATTGAAGCTTTCATTGCTGACAATACGCTCAGGTATGAAAGTGACATAGGTGTTGGTGCTGTTCTAATACTTAATCAGGTATGAAATATTTTACTTAACATTACACTCCCTAAGGATATATTCCTTAACATTTTGTTCTAAATGTTTTGTTTTGTTGATCTATTAGGTTGTTGTCTTTGCCGTCACACGCTCCAAAAAACTACTTAACATTACACTTTCTAATGTTTCTAAGGTCTTCCCTAAAGATTGTTAAGTTAATGTGTTGGACATGTAATATATGGATTTGTGTTGGATTTACTACCTACCGGGATTTATGTAATATTTTCCTATGTGACCGGGCTGTGGTCACTGAATTTATTTGATTTTTGTTATATTTCCTATGTGACCGGGATGTGGTCACTGAATTTATTTATTTATGTAATATTTTCCTATGTGACCGGGATGTGGTCACTGAATTTATTTATTTATGTAATATATTCCTATGTGACTGGGTTGTGGTCACTGAATTTATTTTATTTTTGTTATATTTCCTATGTGACCGGGACAACAAATAAAAAACATTCACGAATAGTTAAATATATAACAAGTTCAAATATAATAACATCCACAAATACTTAAATATATTACAAGTTCAAAGTTCAAATAAAACAAACATTCACGAATAGTTAAACAAACATATTACAGATACTAGAAAATAACATTTAATCTTCCTCCCTAAGAGTTGGACATCTTCTTTTAGTGTGACCTTCTACCTTGCATATCCCGCAACGAAACTTCCTTTTCTCCACCTGCCAATCCATCCTATTTCTAATCCGCCTTGATTTAGGTCTTCCTTGCTTCTTATCACGACGGTGCATCGGGTTAGGATAAAAACTTGGGACAAGATGATCTACATTCCAATAAGCCTCGTCATGGATCGGATTAAAAGTGCCCCTCCATGTATTGTAGTACGCCTCAAGACTGTAAAAGAAATCAACATAATTCAAACCGTCAATATGTTGGGCTTTGAAGCAGGCAAGAGCATGCGAACAAGGGTAATGATATTGCACCCATTTGCCACAAGTGCATGTTCGAGGACCCAATTCCACCACTTGAACCCTTCTGCCCCTTTCACCGCGTCTCCCCGTTGTCACTTGATAAACACCTGATGCAGTATTGTTAAATCTTCTAACATTATGATACCCAGACTTCTTCAAGTTGAAGTCATACTTTTGTTGGACCCTTTGACTGAATAGTAGTCTCGCATTTACGTTGGGGTTACCAGGATACCCCCCTAAAGCCCTTATTGATCCCGAGAGTCTACTTTGAAAGTATTCCACACACCTATAGAAGGCCATCTCAACAATACTTGAAACAGTCATCCCACGCGCTCCTTTCATGACACCATTAAAAACCTCAGACAAATTGGTAGTCTTAATTCCGTACCTATATCCACCATCATGCGCCATTGACCACTTTTTAACATCCAAAAACTCAAACCATTTAACTGCCTCGCGATTGATGATACGAATCTGAGCCAAGTAATTTTTCATCTTCCGTTCCTGGGTGGCGCTAACAGCACGCCAAAAAAGATCTTTTAAGCCAACACCCTTATGAGCATAAAGGAAATTAGCTCGTAAATGCAACATGCACCACCTGTGCACAACATCTCGTGGCCATCCGTTTTCTCCCACAGTGGCAAGGATCCCATTATGGCGATCAGATATCAAACAAACTTCACGACCCCTAATAACATGTCGGCAAACAAGATGTAAGAACCAAGACCAGTTTTCATGGTCCTCTTTTTCAACAAGAGCAAAAGCAAGTGGAAGTAAACTATCATTCGCATCAACACCCATAGCAATAAGTATTACCCCTTTATATCTTCCATGCAAGAATGTGCCATCAACAGAAATGACAGGACGGCAATGAGAGAATGCTTCCAAACAAGGGCCAAATGCCCAGAACACGCGGTCAAAAGAACCTGGAGGACCAGCGTCAGGACGGTTAGAAAACTGCACAATGGTTGAAGGGTTCCACTTTTGAATAGCTGCTAACAAACGTGGCAACTTTCTATAAGATTCGTCCCAATCCCCATATGCTTGAGCGATGGCTTTTTGTTTACCACACCATGCCTTCCGATATGAAACATCCTTACCGTACTTTGATTTTATATTTATCATGATAAGCTTAATCTTGTACTCTGGATCAGCCTTGACAAGATTGAAAACTTCTCGTCCTATAAACTTAGCATCTAAATTAGGATGATCGCCGCTAACATCTGAAGCCAAGCAAGAATGTGGACCCTTGTACTTAGTTACTTCCCAGTACCCACCCTTCTTCAGACTCACATTCACATAGAAATTGCAGGGGGAAATCTTTCACCAAACACTCATAGCCCACTTTTGCGGTGTGCTTTTCTCACCTTGAACCTCAAATTCTTCATAATATGGTACTTCTTTATTTGGTACTGCACATCAATCTTCTCTGCGAAGCGAATTCCTTTGGCGATTCCATCACTCTCCTCCATTCTGCAAACTTGTATTCACTATTATCATAATTCTCTGACCTTTCACCAATATCACGGTAAAATGGATAGTCTGCTCTCCCATACATTTGATTACGCGCGTTCACCTTGAAAAGTAACCATGTGTGCTCCTACATCACCACCTCCCCATCATCACCCTCATTCTCGCTATCAGTTGGACTCGAACAATCTTCATATCCAGAATCAACATCAGAACTTATTGCAAGGATATGACCTTCATAGTCTGAGTCATCATCATTTTCACGTTCCTCTACCTCTTCCCCTTCCCCTTCCACTTCCGGTTCCACTTCCGGTTCCACTTCCCCATGTGTTTCAAAACCACCAGTATATCTCTCAAGGTAGTTAACATTATTATCAAAAACTAAAAAATCCATGATAATATACAACTGCAAGCTACCTACCCCACCTAATTGAGCAGAAACATCAAACATGACTTTCATACACATATCATTCTCGACTTCAAACGGAATGTAACTTGCAAACCCATTACCCATCATATGAGGATATCTACAAATAACTTTCAACTTAGCATCTCTTGGATCTATATCAATTTTCTTATATAACTTCCTAATCAATTTTCGTAACCCCAACGAGTTTTTGCCCTAAGTGGGAAATTTCGGCCCTGTTCAAGATTACTATCTGCAAACGGGTGTTCATCATCTCCTCCCCAGTAGCACATGAAAATAAGTGGAAGTCCACTCATATTTTCCCCTAAACAAATTAATTCAACAGTCAAAATATATATAAAAAAATGCAACAAATAACATCATTAAAATTTGTTACATTAAGAAAATTTCTTGATCTTCAAAAAATTTATATGAAATGTCAAAAATTTAACTGAAATATGCA
The DNA here is from genome assembly GCA_026119855.1 of Campanula takesimana. Classification (NCBI taxonomy): domain Eukaryota; kingdom Viridiplantae; phylum Streptophyta; class Magnoliopsida; order Asterales; family Campanulaceae; genus Campanula; species Campanula takesimana. The sequence continues at coordinate 862,279 of JAOWBW010000321.1, forward strand.
TGGAAATTTAACTGAAATGTCAAAAATTTAACTGAAATTGTAAGAAATGTTAACAAAATAACAGTAAAAATTGTTAATGTAATACATTAAGAAAGTGTAAATCATATATGCATGGAAATTGTAAGAAATGTTAACAAAATAACAGTAAAAAATTTAACTGAAATGTCAAAATTTACTGAAATATCAAAAATTTAACGAGTTTTGCGTTGGATGTTAAATGTTTAAAGGACAACACATCTTTTTTTTTTTTTTTACTGAATTATAGTTTAATAACTCTAGTTTGCATTCACATTATACAAATAAAAACATATAACAAAGATTAAAATGTACCTTAGATGCTTGAATCAAATTCACCAAATACAACTTTTGAGCTTTCAACTTGAAAGGGAGAGAAAAAAAAAATGAAAGATGAGAATCAGATATTAGAGAAGTTTGTGTTTTGAATATGAAACGACTGAAAACTTCTGAAGCCAGTTGCGGGTGTTTTATGGAGGCCTAAAGTCGGCATCCACAATGCCGACTTCAGAAAACCCTAGTCAAGTCGGCATTCCCATTGCCGATTTCTGCCAAATTGCAGACTCCCAAAATATTCCCACTTTGACCCACTTTAACCCACTTTGACCCTTTAAACCCTAATCCGGATTTTTGCTTAACCTAAAGTCGGCATTGGTAGTGCCGACTTCAACCCAAAGTCGGCAATGCCAATGCCGATTTCACAAAAACTGGTCATTTTGGTATATAAAGTTTCCCAAATGTCATTTAGGTAGATAATGATTTAAAAGAGAATTATTTGAAAAAAAATTCATCATTGCTTATTTCTTTTCACTTGAAGAAAAATATTTTAAAAAATTTATTTCATGTAAAAAAAACGCTTAATAAATTATCGTAAATGGGCCTGCATAATTATTTTGAGTTATAATCTAACATAAAATGTACTTATGTAGATTTTTTTTTATGAAAGTATATCTAATTCCTAATTATATTATTTTTTGAATATTTTAGCTTCTTTTTTTTATTATTATTTTTAATTATGCTTAGAAAAATAAATGACTTTGTAAAGAATACATAAATTGTAAGTACAAAATTAAATAATATATATGCCAAATATTAATTTAATCTATATTTTTAAACTACAAAATGAATAAGGTAAATAACAAAAGAAAACCTCACATGAGCAGCACATGACCACTTGAGAATTGACTAGTTTGTTCATTTAATAGAGATGTGCTAGTCACATGGGTGTCATTTGGTTCGAATTTTAAGTTGGTGTTAGTTTTGTAGCCACATTGCAAAATTATATAAAGAATAATACTAGGGGCACAAAAAAGTCACAAAATCTTGCTCACAAAATCTTATGTGTAATGATTTTATTGGTGTTTTAAATTAGAGTGTGGCGGGTCCATTATCGAAGCAACCAAATAAAATATCGTCACCTCATGTTGTGAGCAAGATTTTGTGAACTTATTTTGTGCCCCTAGCATTGCTCTTATATAAATGTTGGGATACCAATTTGCGAAATTAAACTGTTGGAGCAACATTGCAAACATGTGTAAATGTCAGAACTAAATTGTATTTTGCTAATGAGTGATATAACTTGTGTGAAGTTGTAAGGTTGTAGATATTGGTATGTAATGTTTGGTTTTCGGTCTTGGGTTAGTAGCTTTGATGTACTCAACTCAAGCTTTCGTATTGTATAGTTTTGATTTGGTTTGTTTATAAGATGAGGAAAAGTTCAGGTCTTATTTCGTTTTCGAATGATTATCGTTTTGTTCGTCACTCCTCGAGGTCCGTGCGACTGCAGATTTCGGGGCGTGACAACAAGCATTAGAGAGCGTATGAGGGATGGTAGAGGAATAATTCAATTTCATCACAACAAGTTCCAATTTGTGTAATAATATAGGACTTGCTCTTTTTAAGGGTAGACAATTTCAGAATTTTATTACAGGATGTATTATGTTACTATAACATGGAGTATATATTAATTATTGCTGCTACTATAGTACTTCCTTTATTTTTTAAGCAAACAACATATAGTTATATAGTTGTATTAATAAAATTTAAGAAGACGACGTTCCACAAACAACGGAGGCTCGTCTATTATATAATAGTTGCAATTAAGATTTACACATAGATTGCGAAACACATCTCGAATAATGATAGTCAACCCCAAACCAAATCTTCAATAAATATCCTTTGGAACCATAACATGCGATGCACAAATACTTCTCCAAGTAAAACTTGGACACGGCACAACACTGACCTTTAATAAACCCCCAGACGGTAAGAATTTGGCTTTGAAGACACAAGAAAGTGACACATTTGAGTCGGCAGTAAATACGCAATCAAACACCTCAAAGAACAAATATCAAAATCATTCTAGAAGAGAAGGCAGAGGCTCCCAACAAAGGGGAGAAGACAAAGGCTCCCAACGAAGAGAAGAAGGCAAATACTCCCGACATAATGGAGATAACATATAATACAACGAGAAGTAAGATAACATGATTTATTCAACAGTTTAACAAGGAAAAAAAACCCCAAATCTAGAAATTTTATCCAACCTAATTATTATTGAAAAGCAGGAAATTTCTCCTAATTTAAACATTAATCATTGAATTAATGATTAATTTTAAATTCAAAGATTCGAAAATACAAACTGGAAATCGAACGGAGATGGACGAAGGAAGAAGATCGGAGAAGGAAGAAGACAAACGGGAAGTAACTGCCTCAGAGAGAAAAGTAGTTATTCTGAATGTATAAATCTTGAGTATTAGTTATAAATTAATTTAATTACTTAAAACTGATAAATTGTATTAATAGTATTTATGGTGTATAAATAAAAAATTTATAATTTTCATTATCTTAGCTATTAACTTATTATTAATGCTAAAACTTTTAAACAAGACTTTTGAAAAAAAAAACATTAATCAAACAAAATAAAAGTGATACTACCTCTGTCCCTAAATGAGTGTCCAAATTTCATTTTAAGGGACACCGAAATCTCAACTTTTTGAAAATTTGGTAACAACGATTCATATATAATCTTGTAATCTCCTTTCCAAACCTTTAGTTTTGCACGTATAAAGAAACCGGTGAAAAATTTTTCGAAAAAAAACGTTTAGGGAGAAAGTTATGTTCAAAAAAGACACTTATTTAGGGACAAAGATTTCTTGAAAATTGACACTCATTTAGGGACAGAGGGAGTAATATTTTTCCGGACCCAGACGAAGGGATATATATTTCAGGAGAATACATGAAATAGCAATTCAAAAAAATGTTATACTCCCAATCTCCCAATCCATAAATGAATTTCATTATCAAGAATTTTCTTCACAAGGTATAATTTTTCAAAAGAACTTTTGAAATAAAATTTAAACATTTATTTAAAGATGGAAAGTAATTTATAGTGAAAATCTCAAGAAAAACTTGTTTTACACTTGTTTTAGTGTAAAACTTGTTTTCATCTTTTAATGTAAAACAAAATCTCTTCATGTAAGACAGGTTTTACACATCTCTTAGTGTAAACAGTAGCGTATCTAGGATTTGAGGTGAGGTGTGCATTTTCTTTGGGGGTTCGGGGGCGGAGTCCCCTTTTTTTTTTTTTTTGGTCCGGTCAGGCCGACACAAAACTTAATGCAATAAATATAAAAAAACAAGACAAAATAATATGCATCATTTTTATAAATAAAAATAAAGATTACAACGATATACGACGCACTGACATTTCCTGAAAGTGATTTATGACTTCATCAACGCTTACATCGTCGTCTAGTACATCTTTTTCAACATAAGACACTAAAGAATCATTAAGCATATCATCCCCCGTACGATTACGCAACTCGGACTTCACAATCTTCATTGTAGAAAATATCTTTAGGATTTTTAGAAAACACGAGACAATGGTAATCTCAAACCCGGATCAGACTCAATTTTAAAAGAGTTATCATTTACTTGTCGTTGAGAAGAAGTACCTTGTGCGATTTCTTGTTCATGGTTTTCAACATTGACAATATTAGGAATATGATCAACTGGAACCGAGGGCGATTGCTCACATCTAGGGCGTTTGGAGAAGAATCCATCAAGCTTAGATTGCTTACCTATCAAAAATGATAACAACAATTGTTCAATAAATCCCAAAATCCATCAAGCCAAAGCCGATTGCTCAGATTTTAAATCCCTAAAATTGAATTTCAAAAAAAAAAAAAAAAAAAAAACTTTTTGAGATTGAGACATTGAGGAAGGAAAACAGGGGCATGTGCCGTCTTGCCGAGTTGCCGTAGCCGCCGGTGGTCTATTCGAGTCGTACAGGCGTCGTCTCCGTGACTCCGTCGATTTTCCGTCTGTAGAGCGCAGAGAATCGGAATGCGGCGTAGAAAATAAAACTCGATGGTGTGTTCTGATTTCCCGTTTAAGTTTGGTTTACTCTCTTAGTAATAGTTTTTTTACACTTTGCACCCCTCTTCTTTCAAAAATCACAATTTACACCCCCATAGTTTTTTGTTTTGTTTTGTAATAACAATAACAAAAAAGAAACATAATTTCGACAATATAAATTTACTGTTATGATTATTATAAAATTTTTAAAATTATTATTTATAGTTTTTATTGTGGTATATCAGTAATAAGTTTTATGGAGTATTTTATTATTATAATTAAATTAATTATTGAAAATTATTTGTAATAACAAGAACAAAAAAAACATAATTCCGAGAATATAAATATACTGGTATACTCCCTTCATTCAATACTTATCGCTACTTATTTACATTTTGGGCGTCTCATACTTATTGCTATATACATACTCCATCCGTTCCGGGTAAGTTGCAACAGGAAGGGGAAGCACAAAAATTAAGAAAGGAGAATAATGAGTGGTTGGGAGGAAGAGAGAGAATGAATGTAGAATAATGAGTGGTTGGGAGGAAGAGAGAGAGAATGAGTGAAGGATTATAAAAGTAATAAAGAGTTTCCTTATTTAGCATTGTTGCAACTTAAGTGGAATGCCCAAAATGATAAATTGTTGCAATTTATCTGGAACAGAGGGAGTATATACAGAAAAAAGTAACAATTTTTTTTTTTATGTTTTCTTCGTTTGCCAAAAGTAATACTTACTATAACTAAAATGTAACGAACGTGTTACTTATATGTAACAGTGTGTTTATACATAATTGTAACACATATGTATAGAAAAATAATAATTCAACCATTTACACTTTAGAACTAAAAAACTTGTGTTGGTAACATTGTAAAAATAATAAAGTAACAATTTATAAAAACGAATGTTACATTTTACTTGTATAATAACATTGTAAAACAGTTACGTTTACTTGTATAATAGTATATCTATATGTTTCCAAATAATAAGTTACAATGGGTTCAATTTATCATGATACATGTAAAAGTATTACATTATCTATAGAAATTTGTTACAATTTCATCTACTAAATAAATTGTTACATTTACTTGTACAAATAATTATATTCATGTATATAAGTTATATTTTTCAAATGTTACTTTCTTTCAAAAAATAAATTCAAAACACTCAAAAAAAAATATATATGGAAAAACACTATTACATTTCAGTATAACGATAATTACATTTAGCTATTGTTAGTGTTATACGTATTTATAGTTAGTATTACAGTTGAAAGATGAGTAAAATGAGCTATTTTTTTGTAAAACTGGTGTTACATTTACTTATAAACAATTGGTTTTATAAGTAACACAGTTGTTTTATATTAGTTGTAATAAGTAAGTATTACTTTTGGCAAACGAAAAAAAACAGTAAAAAATATAAAAAGCTAAAAAAAAGAGAAAAAGAAAATGATTTTTTTTCTACGAAAAAAAATAAAAAATAAATCTTGGGCAATGGGTCGCCGACACGTGGCAGATTATGAGTGGAGCATGGGTTGAGATCCTGCGCTTCGCGGAGAATGCTGTACACGGGCCATGGGTCGACCCGTCTCTTCCATGAGACGGATCTAGGTGTTTTCACAAGAGACCACCTCATTTTCTAATCTCTGTGTTTTTATCGTTTAGTAACAATAAGTATAAGCCGGAGTATGTTTTATTATATACTCCTTCGTCCTAAAATGATCTTCTCATTTGTCATTTCTCATTGTTCCAAAAGTTATTTATATTTATACAATTTAGGCTTAAATGTGTATAAAACACAACTTGACTAGTGAAACAAGTGTTCATATCCTTAAAAAGTTTGAATAGTCAAACGTGAAAATCATTTGGTACGGATGGAGTAATAACGAGACTTACATTTTTTATTTTTATAGTCCGACGTCCGACGGAGTTCATAAAGGGGCCGTATATTCGTGTAATATATGCCTGGATTACGAAAATAAAGCGCACGCACGTTATAATGAGAAAAAAAAAAACAAAAAAAAACATAAAAAAGAAAACACAAAGACCCGTTTGGATCGCATTTCCCCGCATATGTTCCTCCTCCCTCCCCTCCCTCTCAACATTTTCCTTTTCCCTCCTCCAATTTTCACACACTCCTCCATTTCTTTCTCTGCAACTCCGCCATTCCTCTCTCTCCAAATCTAAATCGTAGCTGAGACCACCAAATCAGTCCTCACCCCCCAAAATTCATGCAATTTTGAATCTCTTCCGCCATTTTCTGATCACAAACAACAAATGGAACCCTCCTCTTTCTGTAGATACTCCCTCCGACGACACTTCTCCTCAACAAACAACCGCCGTTGACGCCGCGCCGTCGTTGAAGACAATAATCAAAGCGTCTACTTTGTCCCTTTCCGGTACTCTACTCAACCTCATTTTAATTTCCCAAATTTCTAATCCATACTCAAGCAATCCGTTGATTTGAATCTGCTTTTTTGTTTACATTCGTTTTACTGTTATTAGTTTGAAATTCAGGTGAGTGATTTTGGATAGTTTTTTTTTTTTTTTTTTGTTTGAACTATGTGTGTTTGTTCAGGTGGTGGAAGCAGGCGCAGGAGTCTGGTTGTTCAGCGCTTGATTTAGATGGAAGAGGGGATTCCCTATACGGCTACACCAGCATCTCTGTTTGCTGGGCCAATGAAATTAATCAACAATATATTTAATCCAGATATTTCTTTCAATCTAAGGAAAGACGAAGAGGTTCCATCTTTACAGGATAATGGGAATGGGGAAGTGGGTATTTCTGGTCGTGACTTTGCTTTGGTTCCTGGAGAAGTGTGGGTGCAGGCACTTAAAATGTGTGTATTTTGTTACAAAGCTTTTGTTCTATGTTCTTTTAGAAATGTGTTATTTGTAGGCAATGTATTAGTGGATTTATAAAAAGAAACATAAATTGGTTGCAATCTATGCTGTGAGTGATTTTTTTTTTTTTTTTTTTTTTTAACTTGTGCTTCATGAACTGATTCCTACTTTGAGTTGATGTACTGGAGCATGGGCTCATTTACTTGTTTGTTATAAGCTTATTTACTTGTAACCATGTTAGTTACTGTTCTATGATATATCTGGCCTCTCATAAAGAAAAAATGGATTTTTTAGTTGATGAATCTCATTGCACGCTGTCTTGATCTTTCCTATGGGAAGTTGCTGTATTTTTTACTTGGTTCCTAATTACCGTATCAGAAAGTCTCACATTTCACTTTGTTGTATGAACGTCAGTGTTTTCTCTTGGGCAAACCAATTCTAGACATTATATTCGTTTATTTACTGGGATTATTAGTTGTTTTCTTTATTTGTCAGAGCTACATGGTATGTATGAGCGTATGCCCGTGCGTGGGCATATTCTTGTTGGTATGTATGACTGTGAGACAGAGTACATATCACTCTGGATAGATTCGGATGGTTCAGGAATTGTTTAATCTCAGTTCTGCATTATTCTCTACTCCATGTAGGCACAGCAATTCTAAAGGTACAGTGAAGGATGGCCGGACATTTTCAGCTGCCGAGGATGATATGGCAGATGTTTATCCTTTACAGCTCAGGCTTTCTGTTTTGCGGGAGACCAATAGTTTGGGGATAAGAATAAGCAAAAAGGTGAGAAAGTAGTCATATATCTCCGTCTTCCTACTGCTTGTTGCTTCATTTATGAAGTGATATTACTTGCCGCTATCTGGTAATATTTACCCTTTTCTGTGGTTGGTTTTTATTATTTTGTTATTTTTCTTTTTGGATGTTCCTTTATGTTTCATTTTTTGGTGATTGTGTTTTTGTCACTTACCTTAAGTTGTGCTTTAAATGGCTATGTTCAGTTTAATAGTCTGTCAGAGAAAATCTGGCTCTGAGATTTTATACAACTTGCTTTATCAGTAAAACATCTATTGATAGGCACTGCTCACTATCTGCAAGCCATAAGCCTATTGAGCTACAGAGAGTCACACTTGAGAATCTGAAAAACCTCACACACTGTTTGCTGGTAGCAATGTGGATTTATGCTTAAAAAGATCGTTTACTAGGACTCTTAACCGGTTGTATTAGATATGGAAGAATATATACTTATAAACGGACTGTTAATGTCCAGAAATACTCAATCACCATGACATCTGAAATTCTACTTGAAACATTATGCCAACTTAATCGATGTAAAAGGACACGTATTGGAGTGTGCTGGTAAAATGTGGGTTTCAGCTTTAGAAGATTGATGTCTAAACTCTTTTTTAGGTTCCAGGTCATCCGAAAATTTTGCTAGAAGTACAATGCCAGCTTATAGCCCGTATTGTAGATATGGCATTTTTATATCAGCAAGGGCCATAATGCACTTTAAGGCTATAAATGCATATTTGTAGATATATGTATACACACACACGTGCGCACACACATATAAATATATAAGTATGCCGATCTAACTTTTCATTTAAAACAATTGGTTAAGATGAAGGCTCTTTGTTTGCCCTTATTTCGTATCATAGTATCAGAGAGTTCAAGCTTGCTGCAATACGGATATGGTTTTCAAAATGCACTGCGACTTACTCCTTTTGTTGATAGTAGTCATTTTTAAGCACAGATAACATCAACTTCACTTTAATTAGTGTATGGAAACAGGAATAATTGCTCACTTGTGTTTCACGTGCTCATAATGGCCTTTCAATAAAGATGGCGGGGATTGCGGTTGGTGGCAACAGAAAGCTTTGGCTAGTACTAAAGCATATTGGAACATAGAATACTATGAAAACAACAAGCAAGACATCCCTCCAAATGATGCTTCCTGTCTAATAAAATTCTTCTTTTAACAATACATCAACACAACCAAAAGAGAAAAAAGGGAAAAAAGAGGCAGGGTACAGTTCATTCAATACAACTTAAAGTGTTTGACCCAGAACATGTAGGAAGCTGACATGGGAAAATTGATTAGTGACTAATGTGCATAAATACATAGTTTGTGGGCAAGTTGGGGCTTCGATTAGGAGAGCTGCTTAGAACAAATAGGATAAATGCTTTGCTGCCACACTAGGAATTGAAAACAATGTTGCCATTTGAGGCGTCGTGTATGAAGTTATTGGCAGCATTTATTAGCATGTTTTTTGAAATCTAGGATTAAGGTCAAAAGCATTCATTGATGCACCTTTCAGTTGGTTCTCTCATGCATTTAAGTTTTGTTTGTGTTCTAACTTGCTAAACTCTTACTAAATATATGGAGATTGTTTACTTTACAAGGAAGGTATATCACCGAGAAAATCTCCTCAAAACCTTCTGGAGTTTTATGGGTAATAGAAGAATTTATTTTAGAGAAGAATGCTATTAGTGTGCCTATATATATATATGATCTTTAAGAGATTGAACAAAGTTGTAGCCACTTTTTTGCAATTACTCCCAACTTATATGGACTCTATGAAGTAAACCTGAAATCCAAAGGATCAAGAACTAGAATACCAAGCTGAAGCTGCATATACTACGCATCTTGTTATTTTTCCCTTAATGCAGGGTATTGCTTTTGGATCCTGTTAGAGATGGAATTGATTGTTGGAAGAGCTGTAGATTGATGAGGAAAGCAAGTACAACTGACAAAATTTCCTAAAAAGAATGCATCTGGCTCCAATTCATTTACTTTTTCTTGAGACAAGGACAAAGGACAAAACCGCCTACATATTCATCCTAAGATTGATGGTCAGCTTTCTCATTCTAGAACTGAAAGACACAACAGATTATGTCATTCTTCACATGACTTCTTTTGAGAATGTCCTCTATGAATAACCTCCTCGCTTAATCCAATCATGTTTTCATTTTCGTTTATGAGTTATATTGCGGTGAGCCCAATATTGAGTATACATCAAGGATTACGTTGAATGCAAGTAAGTGAATGACAAACTGAGAGGTGCCTCCAAATATTTGGTCTCCATCCTAATTCTACCCCGTAAGAACCCCCATTCATCTATATTTTCCTTTGAATATATATACTCCCTCCGTCCCACTCGAATTAGGATTCTTGGTCAATCTAATTATACTTTGACCAATAATTTGAAGAAAAATAATGATGCTAATAAAATTCAAAAATTGTTATTGTATAACAATTACTATAATATTCAATAAACTATTTTTAAATTTTCATTAATATAATTATTTTTCTTCAAATTATTGTTAAAGTATAATTAGATTGACCAAAAATCCTAATTCGAGTGGGACGGAGGGAGTATATCTTTACATATTTATATAAACAGAGAGAAATATATTCCCCTCTGTCCCATAATAAACTGCACTTCTTTCCTTTTCGGTTGTCCCATAATAAGCTGCACTTCCTAAAATGGCTAACTTTTAATACTTCTTTACTTAGTGGGCCCACTTGTTAGACTCACAATAGCCATCCCACTCACATGTCCTATCCCACTTACAATTCTACCTCACTTTCATACTTACAAACCCTTAATCCACTACAATATTATACTACCTCCGTCCCAGCTTAAGTTCTTAGTTTGTCCCAGTTTAAGGTTCTTAGTTTTTAGAGGCTTATTTGAAGGAACTTTTGAGCAAGTAATGAAAATTTAAAACTTGTTATTGGTACACCATTATAAATACTATCAATAACAACTTTTAGATCTTCATTACGATAATTGGATTAACCAATAATTAATGCTCAAAGTTCCTTCAGAGAAGCATAAAAAAAAACTAAGAACCTTAAACTGGGACGGAGGGAGTAATACTTTCCCTTAATTCCCGGTTTTCCAATCTGGTGCACTTTATTTTGGGACGGATGGAGTTTATATTTAATATCTAATACTCTCAGCATTATTATATTTCACATAAAAAGGAAAGAAACTTCTCCTGTCTTGACCGGTTGAACAGTGACAATTATTAATGCAATTTCTTGCATAAACATTT
>JAOWBW010000321.1:873655-1052227 GCA_026119855.1 Campanula takesimana
CCTCACACAGTCACACTCACACAGCCTCACAAGTCACTCACTCACAGAAGCCCACCCACGCCATGCCTATCTATCCTATGCCTTGTCAAGTTGTCTTGTCTGTCGAGCCTACTGCCCCCCCCCCCCACTAGCCCACTGCACTACTGCGGCACAGAGAGAGAGCCCAGAAGAGCTAGAGTCCACTCAGTTAAATATTTGAAATGTAGCTGTTAAGTCCCGTTAATTAACGGGACCTTGACCAAAAAAATATCCGTTTGACTGAGCTTTTAAACCCATTTTCAGCCTTAAAAAAAAAAAAAAAAAAAAAAAACAAAAAAAAAAAACATGTAATCCTAAGATGGGACGGAGGGAGTATGCACCTATCAAGCAAAGGTCCTCCAGCTCCACGACTCCACCTCCTCTCCCCAGTCCAAAATCATATATTGCACCACTAGTCAAATAAAATGGACTTATGTTATGGAAAATATGGCCATTTACTCAACTTGTTGATTCCGTTAGTTTTTTTAACGAAATTCGTTTGAAATTTAACAGTTAAAAAAAAAAAAAAAAAAAAAAAAAGGAGAGGAAACCCGTGGACCCGCTTAACCCGTGACGTACCCGTACCCGTGCCATACACGGTTCGGGTCCGGGTCCTTCATATTGAGTTCCGTACCCGTACAACCCGTCCCGTACCCGTATTTGGCCATGTCTACTTGTGTTGTGGGTCCAAAAAAGCGGGTTGGGTACGGGTTTCACGGTTCAGAATTGCGGGTTACACGGGTACGGGCCAACGGGTTACACGGGTTATACCCGTCGGGTCACGGTTTTTTAAGAACATAACCCGCAACCGGACCGGCCATTTAACGGTTACGGGTTTGCCGGTTCGCGGTTTGACCACGGGTCACGGGTTTGCGGTTCCGGTTTCACGGGTTGGGCCGGGTGCGGGTACGGGTTGGCCACCTCTAGCTGTAATATGGAATAATTATCAAAATTTGGCCCAATAACGAAGATAAAAATTTCTTTCCGTGTTAAATATACTCCATCTTTGTTTACTTCCTAGTTATGCATTTGGAGTCTCAGTTGGCGCAACTCACAAGTATGTATTTGATTTAGGTATTCATCGAATATGACCAAGCGCCTTAATTTCTTTGTGAAGTTGAGAGTTCAGTTGGAGTCATTTCCCTGCTTGAATTTCCACTTTTTTGAGTTGATGAACAATTAATATTTTCTCACCGGCAGATTGGCTTGGGTCATTTCCCTACTTGTTTTTCTGTGTTAGACAGACTTCAAATAACAGTCATTTTATGATGAAACAAGTATGCTAAATATACCTTCATGCTCCTCCATGTCATAAAAAAAAAAAAAAAAAAAACCCTGATTTGCTAAATTAAGTTTTGTAAGAAGGATATATTTTTATTTATTTGTATATCTTCCACAAAATTATTAATTATTTTTATCCCAAAAAAATAGTACTACTACCTGTTTTTGTTTTTGTTATTGTTTTTGTTTATGAAGGATATACCAGTGTTACATTTCGCAAGTGCATGTGCTTCACCGACTTGTTTAAGTGAACTGAGCTGTTGGGCCACCTTTGAATTCAAGTCCAAGCTTAGTTGTTGCGATGGAAGAAAATAATAATCAAAGAGTGGGCATGGTAGTGCCAAATGATATGGACAATCATCTACAATGTTTCTTCTACTAAAAGTGATTAAAAAAAAAAATCCCTCAATTTTTTTTTTTTTTTTTATCATTTTAGGTGATCTTTACCTAAAAATAATGAAATCTTGTTATATTCCAAAAAATAAAATATACAAAAATTCATATGCTCACTTTTTTCCGTAAACTTGATCACTGAATTTATCTTTTAAACTAACGCACTATTTTTTTTTTTTTTTTTTTTTTTTGCGTTCATAATCAATTTCACAAACACCGTAATATTGTTTCCTTAAATACTCATATGCCATTGAGTAATTATAAAGACCCTGTTTAGATTAGTAGTTCAATTTCATGGGTTGTTTTTATTTTATAATATCTCTATCTTAAAATGTATTAGCAGTATTTTTTTTTATTTCAAAATAAATATTTTTTAATTTTAAAATGTGTCTATAAATGATTTATTATGAAAAATATTTAAAGTTTATATTATATTTACAAAACTAACATTTTGAAAGCAAGTAACAAAGAGACTTATGAATATACTAGTAAAAAGTCAACTTTTCATAGTAAAAAAATTAATAGTAGAAAAAATGTTATCAAATCAACAATAGAAACATTATCTATAATAATTTTTAACTTTTTATAGAAGTTAATAGTTTAATATAAAATGTTAGTCAAAGTATAAATAGGTTTTATCAAAATTAACCATAAGTTTGGGATGGAGGGAGTAATAGATCATGGATAAATCTGAAAACAAATTAATAAGGTTAATATATAAAGGAAATAAGCTAGTTGAAAGGAAAATAAGATTGTTGAAGTGCTCTATTCACTTCAACCTTTATATATATAAAGATAATAAGGTTAATATATAATCCTTCCGTCTCATACTAATGGGCACTTTTGGTCAAACATATTTGAACTTTGACTAACATTTTATGCTAAATAATTTATCTCTATAAAAATTTAAAAATAATTAATGATGATGTTTCTATTATTAATTTAGTAACGTTTTTTAAATTTTTATTGAGATTAATAATTTAGCATAAAATGTTAGTCAAAGTTTAAGTTGGTTTGATCGAAGTGCTCATTGGTATGGGACATAGAGAGTATAAAAATAAGAACCTTTGGTAATTATAGGTGTAAATTAGAACTCGATAATATATGCAAGCAAGGCTAGTTATTCTTTTTCATCTTTACTATGAATTCACTATGAACTACAAAGTTTTATGACAAATTTAATGTTCTTTTTGAAGTTGCAGTTGTTCTTATAAAAAATAAGTTTTACACATGATAAAAAAACGGTTTTTTTTTTTTTTTTTTATAATTACTTCCTCTTATATTATCATATGCATGTTCTTGTGTTTAAAAAAATGTATGTTCTGATGTAAGATTTATAAAACATTCAACCGACAATTATAAATATCGAAACATAAATTTTAAGTGGTACTGTTAAAGACTGCCGGTTGTATTGTTAAGAATTGCTCGCCTTAGTGTTACAAAGTGCCTCATGTAGAATTGAAAAATGCCTCTTGACAACAAGTGCCATGTGAGTTTTTGTATGTTTCAAATCAAGTGACTGTCCTAGTGTTAAAAGTGCCTCTTGTAGTATTTAAAAATGCTTCCTATAGGTTCAAAAAGTGTTTCGTGGGTTTTTATAATTTTCGGTTATTTACATCAATGCCACCGCACCTTGTAGAACGTTCCGCTTATTTACAAAAATGTCATTCCACAATTTTTTTAAGTGTTGCACTACTTTCCATCACATTGATCAAATGCGTAGACTATTACATAGTTCCCTAATCTATTACATAAAATCTCTAAGAAACAGAATCCCTAGACTAGAAACTTGATACAACTTACAACTGAAATAGGAGTTTCCTAATCTATTACATAGAATCTCTAAGAAACAGAATCCCTATACTGGAAACTTGATACAAACTTACAACTGAAAAAAGTTCTCCACACCTCCGACATGAGTCGAACCCTTGACCTCCACTAAATGAGGCCCTTTAACACACCCACACATACCACTGAGCTATAAGCACTTAGGTCCATTCCACATTTTGAAAACACGTTTTACACTAATATGAGTGTAATTATTTTAGTTTTTTTAATTCTTTTTTTTTTTTAGATTTTCACTTGAAGTTTAATCAAATCAAAATTTTAATTTTCTTTAAAACGTTAATGTCTGCCGTTTATCTTTATATAGTATACATTAGTAATATAAGTATTATTCTAAAAGGTAAATATAAAATTTAAGAGAGATTCTAAGGAGGACAATACTCCCTTCTTCTCTAGTTAGTGTGAACCAAAATGTTGGGCGCACACATTAAGAAAAAGTAAGAGAGATAAATAATGGAATGAAGTGTTTGTGAGTATGAGAAATTAAATAGGATAGAGAATGAGTGAGAGAAATAGTAAGTTGATTAGTTTTGTGAGTGTAAAAGTAAAGTAAGAGAGAGAATGAGTGGGTGAAATAGTAAAGATTCTTTGCTATTTTCGGGCAGTTCACACTAACTTGAGACAAACCTGAGACAGACGAAAAAGAAAATAAGTTCACACTAACTTCAGACGGAGGGAGTATAATTAACCAATTTTATGAGACATCCCCTCCAAGGCTCCAACATTCTTAATTTGATCCATAGTTTCAATTAGTTTTATCAGTGACACCCTAGACACAAAAATTCATTCCATTTTTTTTTTTTAGTAAAAATCACTTCCAACGTGCACACTACATCCTTAACAATTCCCATTTAACAAATCAAAAGAGCAGAAAAGAAAAAGTTAAAAGTCATAATCATAATCATACAATTAATTTGAAAATGGAATTAAACAATAACATAAGCTGATTGTCTTTAATTTTTTTTTTTTTTTTTTATTAAAGATTTCGAAACAGATAAAAAGAACTATTTTGTCTCTCTCCTATCAAGCTCTGCAAAACTTTTCCTCGTACACCCAGTTACCCTGACCCCATATAAACAAAGAGGAGAGAGAGGGGGAGAGAATGGTGTTGAAGCAAAGCGAAAACCATAGACGACGACTGTAAGTCACAGTTGTAGAGTTTTTGTTTTAATATATAGAAATTAAAATTCAAAGAAAACAATGAAAACTAAGAAGGCTATCTTTCTCTTTGCTGTTTTTGAACACACAATTACAGAGACTGCAATGTTGGTTCAAATTTGAACTGAAATCAAACGATATGGCGCCCCAATTCAAGATCTCCGTCTTCATTTTTCTCTGGTAAGTCCCGATTCTACTTCCGTACCGCATTTTCATCGATTTTATTACTGGTAAGTTACTAGGGTTTATCTCATTGGCACCCGATTTTCGTGTTTCTACTTCACTTTTTGGGAGTTTAGATTGTTTCTGATGTGTTTGGGTGCTGGAGCGAACTAGAAAGTTTTGTATTTTACTTGTTTGTGACTTGGAAAAAAGGGTGAGGCATTTTGAAAATTGTTAAAATCGGATCTGATTGTGGGCAGTTTTTGATTATGGAGTTGTTTGATGTACAAGTAAGATCCCCAGACGAATTCTTGGTGCTCATTGCCTTTCACTTTCTATGCTGGTTTCATTTGGACCCATTATTTGATTTGTAGATTTGTTATAATTGATACCTTGCTCAACATTTCCCCAAATTTCATTAATAAATAGCCGTCTTATCTCATTTTATTAGCAAATTGTGCGTTTCAGTTACGAGCTTGACTATGGAAAGATTTGTTGGATTTCTGATATATGCTACGCTGAGGAGCTTATGTTTTTATGAAGAAATTCAAGAACTGATATTGCTTCTCCTTCCTAAAATTAAGTATGAAGTCTGACACCCTTGTTGATTATGCGGCATTCCAGTTGTCACCAAAACGGTCAAGGTCAGGACTTTAGGTCATAGGTTCAAAATACAATTTTCTTATTATTTCAGTTTGTGGTGCCGCATACTTATCCTTTTATTTTTGGGCAGATGTGAATTGTTTGTTTCATGTGATGGAAACATTGACAAGCTTGCATCAGGGTTGGTCAAACCGTTTGTGGCACATTTGAAGGTCGCAGAGGAACAAGTTGCACTTCCAGTGCAATTGATTAAACTTGAAGTTGAGAGACATAGAAATGCTGAAGCGTGGTTCACGAAGGGAACACTTGAGAGGTATTGATCTGTATTACTGAAATGTTCTTTGACTCTGTTTTTGTAACTAAATGCAATAGGTGCTGCTTGTTACCAGGTTTGTGCGCTTTGTTAGTACCCCAGAGGTCTTGGAATTGGTTAACACGTTTGATGCTGAGATGTCCCAGCTAGAAGCAGCCCGGAGAATTTATTCACAGGTAGCAACTTTCGATGCATCTATAATTTTCATTCAGATATGGTGAACCATATTTTCTTTTAATTAGATTTAACAATTATTTTTCAGGGGGCGTCGGACCAACTTTCTAATACTTCAGGTGTGTTTGCTGCATATCATCTCAATTTCCTCTATTTACAATTTTGTTGAATCACAAAGGGTATATAACTATATAATGTAAATATGTCAAGGCTAGTAGTTTAGCGCCCCAAAGGACAAATGTCAGGCGTGTTGCTCCTCCTGCTATACTTTTTTACTCCAAGAAACATGTTTTTGGTTATTTGCAGACGGCTTAGGTTAGTTATATTACCTTTTTATCCCTAGGAGATTGACTGTAAATGTTCAAGTCAAACTTGATTGGCTCTACATTGAAGAGTCGGTTCACTTACTCTATACCGTCCTTTAAAGCTGCTATAACGTCATCATAAATCATGCCAATGCAGTTCCTTGACCCTTTGTTGATTGTACTTAAAGGAGAAAAAGGGAGAAGTATGCATATAATGAATTTGGAGGTAATACATTTGAGTACGGTACTAAGGCATGATTAAGTGATGCCGAGTTGTCTTGAAAAATATAGGGCTGTTTGTAAACGTGCTAGTTAGAGATTCTGGAATAATTTCTTAGGGTAGACTACCTGGACTTTTTGAAAGTATTTACCTATGAGTGAACTAGCCAAGTTTACTGTCTTAAATGTTGGCGCATAGTATTACCTCTTGCCGTCACTTGCAATAAGGCTCTCAAGATAAAGTTGATAGAAATGTGTGGTTTCAGGCCCTCAGCCCTCCATTGTTTTTGCATCATGTATCTTCATTCCATCTTATATAAATTTGGTCATGTCTTTCATGTAGCCAGGGAATCAAATTTTAGTCTTCATCAATATCTCTTGGCTTGTTCGACACTTCTTTGGTGCTTCTAGAAAAGATGGCAACACAGATGAAAGCCAACGGAGAAGATGAGATTGTGATACTATTTGTCTATTCCAGAGATCCAGTTATAATACATACTCCCTCTGTCCCATTTTAAACTTCAAAAATCTCCATTTTGGGTGTCCCATTTTAAACTTCAAAACCCAAAAAGGAAAGATTTTTATACTTTTTTGTTTGTGGGCCCCACATGTCATACTCACAACAATAACCCACTAACTATTCTATACCCCACTTTCTCTCTCCTACCAACCATCTACACTCACAACACATCACCTTTTTCTTAATTCTTGAACCCAATTTCTTTTTTGAAGTTTAAAATGGGACGGAGGGAGTATGTTAGCTTAGGGTGTCTCTTTCTTAGGCTTTGATCCCATGATGCAAAAGGTTGAACAAGTTTGCATCATGCTGAAGGTGGAGTTACCATTGTATCTAGTAGCGGGACGAGGTATAAAAAGCTACGACCGCTTAGGAAAGACAATGTTGCCAAGTAACAATAAAGGCCCAGTCTGATAATTAATTTCAGTGTCAAGATGAAACTTAACCATGTAGCTATTCAGTTTTGGCCAACGTCTGAGAAAGGAAATCCCAACACTCCCAGAAACAATGGGAGTAATTTATATAAAACTGAAGAAAGTGATGTAGTTGGCATGCTACTCACATTCTCGAATTCCGCTTGAATTATTTTGTCTAAGACTAAATGCTACTCACTAATTTGGAAACTTTGGCTCACCACAAGATCTGCCCATCCACTTCCACCTGGATGAGGGTAATTTCAGGCGCAATTAGCTGAGTTAGTTGTGTTTGTGCAAATGCATTCATGTGTACCGTGCTTGACTGTTGCCTGAGTACTATTATACAGCCTACAGGGGCGGAGCTTTGTAGTGGCAAGGGGGGTCAACTGACCCCCATGAACTTTGATGAATTGGCCCACAACCCTTTAAGTTTATTATATTGCCATATTAATTTTTAAGAATTTTCAATGTGGTCCCTAAAGTTCAGTATAATATACTCTATCCATCCATAAATAAGTGTCCAATTATCCAAAAAAACAAAAAACAAAAAGAATGTTTTAAAAGAAGTTACTAAATGCTCCCTCATCATACAAAATGTTCTAACTCACACACTCATGATACAATATGGTGAAATCATTAAGGGTTTATGTACTTTTGTTGCAAAAAGATGCTTAACCATTTTATATATCTTCAGTAAAATAAGACATTCATTTAGATACGGAGGGAGTACATGGAAGTTTGACACCCTTATGAATTCTAGGGGAATTTTAAGGAGCCCCCTAAATTTAGAAAAGAAACAAGATTTTGTAAAAGTTCATAAAATTAAAGCAAATGGGTAATACTTTAACTTGGAAATTAGATTTAGTAAAATTTAAATTTGTGGTCACGATCTTTAAAGGGAATGTGAGTATTAAGGTTGTTTTTATATTTTGATTTAACTGCTGACTTAATTAATATATTACCTCTTCTATTTTGAGAAAAAATAAAATAAAATTATATCTAAAATTATCGAAAATTATAATGTAATTTTAGTAAGTTACAAGCAACTAAAAAATAGTTTATAAATAGTTTACTTGTTAAATAGGATGATTTTAAAGGAACGAGGCAATAGTAGAATTTTCTTATTCTAACTTATCGTAAGTTTGAACTTTATTAACACTAGCTTCATCTAAAAATATAGTCTCAATTTCTTTTTGTTTTTTCGTTCAATGAATAATCTCATTTTTTAACAGTGGCAATTTCTATGGAATTTAACAAGAGACAAACATCACTCAGTTTCAGCTACTCTTAGTACCTATATGACCCCCCTGAATTTGATTCCTGGCTACGTCCCTGGTTCTGTAGATATAGCAGATCAACTTAGTTAAAGAAGATTCAGTTGTTGATATAAAACCTTACATGTATCGTCAAAACAGAATTCAATGATAGTGTCTTTGCTAGTGCTGTTGTTGTCTATGTTGAGCATGTAAGGTAAGCATATGATTAGGAGGCCGACGGTCATAAAGTTTTCTGTAATACATATGATGTGAAGTTTTTAGCTGTGTGAACATTGGGACCTACATCTCTGAGTTTCGGCGTTCCTTCTGTCTCTACTGTATGCACTTCTTGCTATTGATGGACATGATACAGAAACTAATGAAAGAAAGAATCAATTGGGCTGAAGTACAGAAGTTCTCATATCTAATTAGTGGGTCCAAGCATTATATGAACTCTAAAACAATACAAATTTATTGATAATAATCATTTCATCATCTACTACTATACGATATACATTTGTGTGTGTGTGTGTGTGTATTGTCAGGAAGTGGGCGTTATATATCTATGCATGAATTACCAGATTCGAAATATAACTAGACTATGTCTCAAGTGATCTGAGGATGCATTTTATGGAATAATTGTTGTTTTCCTACCGCTGCAAATTAGAAGTATCAAAATTGGTAAATGTATCTTGTTTTATCTCAGTGCACTAGAATTTAGAAGAAAGTAGCATATTTTTGTTTGTATCATTATTGGTTTTTTATTATTGAAAAGAGGAGGCAATTGTGTCGTGTGATGCTTGTGACATCCCTTCTGCAGTAGTTTTCTGCTGTATGTGATCTTCTCCATCCTTCCCTTCTCCACTTATCTGGCCTTAATTGAGAAGAAAACTATGTCTTTAAACATAAATTAGTATTGTTGTACTTTTATCCGAATTTGTCATTCAACTTTATTCTTTTGAGAATTTAACATCGGAAGGTCGATACTGATTTCAAATTGGTTCTTACATAGTATTGCTACCTCTATGACGCTCTTGTGTACACTAACTCTATAATTTGCCCAGGTGGGGGTAAAACTGGCTTTACAGCTGCAGCAGATGCAACAAAGTAATGCCCCTCTCTCTCTGTGACTCTCTCAGATATATAGTTATATTATAATGATAAGTTTGTAATTCATGCATTTTATTTTACTCTTCTTTTTATCATCATTTTATATTTTGTTATAATTTCAAAAGAAAAAATGAATATGACTCAAGGTACTTAATTAAACTATAGTGTAGATTGTGTGTACTTGTGAATAATGTCTTATTTTTAGGAATAATGGATTGGTTCATCTATTTGAAAAAGCATGACAAAGTATCTTAATTTTGAGCCATGCCGCTTTATCTTTGTGTGTGTGTGTGTGTGTGTGTGTGTATTGTGCACCCCCACATGTCCTGAACTATTTTCTGATGATTTGAATTATCTATATCTGTGTTTATGCAGGAAGGAACTTTTGAGGGCCATTGATGTACGGCTTGCTGCAGTTATGCAAGACCTGACTACAGCTTGTGCTCGGGCTGCTGCTGCTGGGTTTAACCCTGAGACTGTCTCAGATCTACAAATGTTTGCAGATAGATTTGGTGCCAATCGCTTATAGTAAGAATTCTTGAAATCTCATTTTTTTTTTTTTTTTTATCATCTCTCCATGTGTGTGTGGCACCAAATGAAATGGGTGTATGTAAAAGGGTGTTGTCTATTCCGGTGGCATTTACCATGACCAAGGGGTACAAAAGCATGAAATTCCGGACGGTAAAAGGTTTTTATTGCTCCACTTGCGTAGGGCCTTTACTCAATATCTTAGTGGTGTCTAAAGGGCGAAGTTGATGAATAAGAATTGAACTAGCAAGTGACGATTCAGGGGTTGATGTGTGCGTACACATATAGTGATATAGCTGCCCGTTTCAACATATGTGTCTTGTTTGACCCAACATCAAATTAACAAGTGAACCAGTTTTTATTAGCATGGAATATTTTGAACTTCCAAAGTTACTCTTTTGGGATGGCGCGCTTTAGGCTTTATTCAAACTAAAATGGGAGCGATGGTGTTTTACTTGGGCCCCCACTGGAAAACCCCAATAAAATTAGTCTATCAAAGCAACAGGGACTGATAATTCTATGTCTATGCATTAATTATGACATGCTAGACCTGATAACTTATAATCTTTAGATTCAGTGGCTCATCACAATAAACTTGCAAGCTATTACAAAACTATTCTATTATTAATGTAAAATTAATAAAAAAAGAGAGTCCTGTCAGCATATGGCAATTGGCAGGTATGGCAGTTGCCGGGGTGTTTTCTGTTTTTATTAGCACAAGATTTTGTGATTCAGATCTGCAGTTTCCTGTTCATTTTATTTATTTAATGCTAATTTAATATTTTCTAACGTAATTTGATTTTGGTGCAGCGAAGCTTGTAGCAAGTACGTATCAATACACGAGAGACGGCCGGATTTGATCGGCAACTCATGGAAGACCACCGCTTGCGACGATCAAGCTCTCCGGTCCTCCTACAGCTCTGACATGTCCATCGACGATGACCCCACCTCTACAAACAAAGATCCCAGTGGGTCCCACGCCTTTCCGGCCCCAAGCGGACGAGACACACCCGGCCCGACCCAACAACATCTAGACCCGTCAAAACAACAACCCCAACACAAATTGTCCTCTTCCTTCAGCTTTCCAGTCCGACACACCAATTCTTCTACCAGCCGGGAATCAAGCATCGAGAAAGAGGACAATCCAGACGGAGGTTCCACCCATAGTCAATCATCTGCTGCTGCTGCAAGGAGACTAAGTGTGCAGGACCGTATTAGTTTGTTCGAGAGCAAACAAAAAGAAAGTGGGTCCGGAAGTGGTGACAAGCCGGCTGTTTCTAAGCCTGCTGTGCTCCGTCGATTGTCTTCAGATGTTTCATCTTGTCCGTCAGCTGTATTAAGGAGATGGAGTGGTGTCAGCGACATGAGTTTGAGTCTTGATTTAACTAGTGAGAAGAAAGACATCGACAGTCCCCTCCCCTGCACTCCTTCCTCCCTGTCTTCTTCATCAGCTGTATCTCAGGCCAAGCCTGTAATCCCGAAGCCAAATAACGATTCACCCGTTTCCCTGCCTGGGAAAGATCAATCTGATTCCCAAGCACGATTTGGGGTTACTGAAGTAGGGACAACTACTAAGGTGGGGACCATTTCTGGAATACCGTTGACAGTTTCTTCAAATAAGTTGGAAGATTCATCTCCTGGGTCCATTAATTCTAATTCTACTCTGGTAAAGACTCAGTCCTGGTCATCTTTAAATAAGGCTGAGGATACCAATTTGACTACTCCGGCTCCCACGTCTTCTCAATCCCAATTTAAAGAGTCGTGGTCATCCTTAAATAAGGTTGAGGACAACAATTTAAATATTCCAACTCCCACGTCTTCTCAATCCCCAAATAAATATTTGCCTATTGGTAGAGAGGGCCGTTTTGGTTTTGTGGAGCAAGGGAAATCAAAAGCTTCTTTAGGTGGTGATAATCAGGGTGGGACCCAAGAACGAGTAGGTTCCAAGACTGGAAATACTGGGATAGAAGAACGGCCAGCTCCTCGCACCTTTGGAATTTCCGCTAGTAGGTCTGCTGACGTCAGATCTGCCGGTGGACTATATCATTCTCCAAGTGCTGATTTTTCTGACCAAAGAGAAAGAGAAGTTGGGTCAAAAGGTCAATCTGTTTCACAATCACTTCTTAGGGCGCCTGTGAGGACATCAGTGGACTTGGGGCTCACAGAAGGTGTGGTTGAATCAAAGAATCGAGAAGCTATTGCCACCGTTGCGTATAAAGGGAGTGAGGTTGATTCATCTGAAATTGGGAGTTTGGTGAGCAAGTTGGAGGAACCTGGTATAGAAAAAATGAAGTTTCAGACAAAAAATTCCGCCCCTGAACAGATCAAGAAATCTCATGGTAGGAGGGTAGAAAGCAATTTTGGATATGCAAATAGTAAGAATGCTTTATCTGGCAAATCAGCTCTGGAGGGTCAGGATGGCTTTAGTTTGACAACAATGGCACCTCTTGAGCAAGTTCAAAGGGGAAGACAATCCAAGGGGAACCAGGAACTCAATGATGAGTTACAAATGAAAGCACACGAACTTGAAAAGCTTTTTGCGGAACATAAGCTTCGAGTTCCTGAAAACCAGTCTAACTCTGCGAGGAGAAGCAAGCCTAGTGACACAGAGATCGGTAGAAAACAAGTTGTAGATAGGCCCCCTTGTGAGTTTTCAGAAGACTATTCAGCAGTTGAACCTTTGGGTGGTTTCAGCGATGTGGCAAATTTGAATGCTAGTCCGGTTATCGACGTGGTTGATGGTGAGGATTTTGGTGATGCTCTGAAGCAAAATTTTTCGGGGGTTGGCTTTTCGTATGATTCAAGAGGAAAATTCTATGAGATGTACGTGCAGAAAAGAAATGAAAGATTAAGGGAAGAATGGGACTCTAAAAAAGCAGAGAAGGAAGCTAAAATGAAAGCCATGCACGATAACCTTGAGCGTAATAGTGCTGAGATGAAGGTCAAACTTTCAGGGTCTGCCGACAGACAGGATTCTGCAGCTAGCGCTCGTAGGCGTGCGGAGAGACTCAGGTCATTCAATAGTCGGGCTTCGATGAAGAGGCAGCAGGTATTTGTCATTTTCACACACAATAACGGTTACAATTTTTTGAATCTTCTTTTGGGAATTGAGTAGTGATTTGAATTATTCTTTTAGTGACTATTTCATGAAGATATTCTCCTTTTGATTGCAGCCATTAGATTTTGGGCAGAGTGATGATGATGATTATCCATCTGAATTCTTAGAAGGGAAGACCTTTGGTTTTGATAAGTCTTTCAGCGAGTCTCCTGTTGGTAATGGTGTTTCCAGGAGCTCTCAAAGTAAAAAGCCTTTACCTAACAGGATAGTGCCAACATCCACCCCTCGCCCCTCAGCTGCACCAATTCCTAGGTCAGCTGCCAAAGCCTCTAGTTCAGGAAGACGAAGAATGCAAGCTGAAAACCCTCTTGCGCAGTCCTTCCCCAATTTTTCCGATTTGAGGAAAGAGAACAGCAAGCCTTCCTCTGCAGCTAGTAGAACAACCACCCGCGTGCAGACTAGAAACTTTCCCCGTAGCAAAAGCAGCAATGAAGAAGTGCCTGTTGTCAAAGAAGAGAAGGCAAGGCGGACGCAATCCTTGAGAAAGAGTGTTGCAAATCCTTGGGAGTTTAAGGACACTATTCCTTTAAGTTCAGAGGGTGTTGTTTTGACACCATTAAAGTTTGAGGCGGAGCAGAGAGAATCTAAGCCTTTTCTTAGGAAGAATAATGGTATAGGACCCGGTGTCTCCAAAATGAAGACGTCAATGGTTTCCGAGACAATGAATAATGAAGAAGATTATGGTGAATTAGCATCCGAGGCAGAGAATATAGTGGATGCAGTCAAAGATGAAGACGAGGAAGAGTCAGAGATCATGACAACCGAAGAACAAGCTGGAGTGGACCAATCAGAGTCAAGATTGAGTCAAGAATCTGAGAGACTGATTAACTCTGGATCAGAAAACGGTGATGCCTTGCAATCTTTTTTTCAAGTAGCTGAATTGCCTACCGCAATGTCTTCCACTTTCCACTCTTTGGGATCCGTGCAAGATTCACCAGCCGAAAGCCCCATGTCGTGGAATTATCACACTCATCATCCATTCGCTTATCCACATGAAACTTTTGATGTTGATGTCTCTGCGTACTCTTCAATGGGGAGCCCTGCATCGTGGAATCTACACTCTCTTAATCAAACAGAGGACGAGGCAGCTCGGATGAGAAAGAAATGGGCAAGTACACAAAAACCAAATCTTGGACCCAGTTCTTTTGGTAACCCGTCACGCAAGGATGTAACCAAAGGATTTAAGCGGTTATTAAAGTTTGGTAGGAAAAGTCGGGGCACAGATAGTTTGGTTGATTGGATTTCTGCAACAACTTCTGAGGGAGATGATGACACAGAAGACGGACGAGATATTGCAAATCGGTCTTCAGAAGATTTAAGAAAGTCGAGAATGGGATTTTCACAGGGTCATCCATCTGAAGATAGCTTCCATGAAAGCGAGTTTTACAGTGAACAAGGTAACTAGCATTACCTTTAGTGCTCCCTTCCTTTGTGTGAACTTTTATTGCCATTACAAAATCGCTTCCATCTTTTGTGTTCAACCAACTATTCTTGAAAAGTCTCCAACTAAGAACTCACCAATTTTCTTAAGCTTAAAAATCTAATCAACGCTTCTGTTCTGCATTTGAATATTTATCACCCCTTCCATCACGTAACTCTATTTTATTCTGGTTGTTAGCTCAGAGTAGTAATGTCTCCCCTCATGCTCATAAATAGCAGGTACTTTATTAATTTATTTAAAAGAAAACTATTTGGTATGTTTTTATTTTATTTTAAAACACGTGACAATTAAACTAAACTGGTCCCTATGTTGCATGAGTCGAGTTTACTTAATTTGATGGAGGATATCCTGTATCATATGCCTGATAATTTGTCTTTCTTCATGCAGTCCAACCCCTGCGTAGTTCTATCACAGCACCTCCGGATAATTTTAGACTGAGGGATGATCATCTATCTGGAAGCTCAATGAAAGGTAATTTTTCCTTTCCCCTTCATGGGACCCCCTCCCCTTTATGCTCAGCCATCCGTTTAAATATGTATTTGAATCTCAATGTCAGCCGTTTGATCTTATTTGGCATATCAGTATTGTTGCTTTACAAGTGATTTTGCATTCTACAGCCCCACGATCATTTTTCTCTTTGTCATCATTCCGGAGCAAGGGAAGCGATTCAAGGCCCAGATGAGCATTGCAGAGATGAAGTCCACCACCGGCTGGATATTTAGGAACGTCCGTCCTTATTGATAAGTTTTTATACATATAAATAGCCGAAGTTTGAGATTGGATGCATACAGCCAATCTCAATGCATATAAAGGAGTACAATGATTTGGTAGTTAAGATTGTTTATTTTCCTTCATCTACTTCAGCTTTGTCAAGTGTTGTATATCATATAGTATACTCTAAACTCTCTTGTTATAAAATTAGTGATTTTGTGGCCAAAATTTTATTATTTCTTTGTATTTGACATCTTCATTTTCTATACGGCAATGCCACTAGCGCGTACCTGTGCAATTTTATCAAAGTACAAGTACGATGTAAAGGATGTTGTGAAACAGTTTAACATGTAAACATGTGAAAACATGATACTCCCTCCGTTTCAAATTATCTGTCGTTAGGAGTAAAAAATTATTTCAAAATATCTGTCACTTTACTATTATCAATGCACTTTTACCTTTTTGTCTCAATTATACCCTTATTAATGATGGTGAAAGTATCTCTCATGCAAGCATTTAATCTCTTAGAAAGTTGAATTATTTAGGGACAAATGGGTCTTCTTAACATGCATTAATTATATTTCTTAATATGTGTGAAAAAGTTTAAAGCGACAGATATTTTGAAACGAGTGATTAATTTAGTGACCTCAACACGGTGAATTCTATTTACAAGGCATCACTGCCTACAAGGCACGATAATGCCAAAAAAATACCCTTACCCGGATACGCGTGTTTCGTGTACACGCTCACGAAATAATGGGTTTATTTCGTATAGTTTTACACGAAATATTCAAAAGTAGAAGTTGTTAGTTTCGCATGATTTTACACGAAATATTGCGATGCGTTTCATCCAAGTTTACACGAAACATAACAGTGCATTTCATAAATATTTACACGAAATAAAGCCATGTTGTTCACCTAATTTGACACGAAATAAACAAGTCTGATGCATAATTCAAACATCCAAACAAACAAATTTCATACAAACTGGATAAACAAGTCTGATGCATAATTCAAACATCCAAACATCCAAACAAACAAATGTCATACGAACTGGATAATTCAAAAACCAATACATGATACACACATACTATGACCTATTTCTTGCAATTCTTGCTTCGTTCGCCGCATTTGAGAGTCGATTGAATGTGTCTATCCGAGCTCTATAGGGCATGACCAGGTTACTTGCGCTTGAATCACGTTCATTCTCCCAATATATCGCAGGTGATGGTATTGGGTAATCATTATCTGACATGTGCAGCTGCAAAAGTAATAAAATAGTTAAATATAACGAATTTAAATAAGATACTTAAATATAACGAATTTAAATAAGATAATTAAATATAACGAATTAAAGTATCAAGCCAATATAAAATGGTTTCCCACATGTCCCAACACAAGTGTGTCTGTGGGTGGTCCTGTTCCTTGTGGTACAGTCACTGGAAGGCATGCAAAGCTACTGGTTTGCGTGTACGAGACGAACACCACATTATACCTCGTGGCAATGATGTTCCCTATCTCTGGGAGTATCATATAATTATATTCAGGAGCCGGGGAGGTATAACAAGCAATGCGATTGTAGAGCTCGTCTACAGTTCTCCAACGTATAACTCTCTGATAAAGCGCGCGGCGACTATACAGCTCAATGCAACAATCTGACCGCACTTGATGCCACATGTCCTCATTTCCGTATATCTGAGCCGGTACGGCTCTATAGCCACAATGTCCATCACCACTCACATCTGTGATGCCATCAATAAATGGGACAATGAAAGGCATAAATGACAAAGTATACCCAGAAGTATGTAGATTAATGACTTTGAGTTGCCCATTTCCCTTTCCACGACCCCGTCCTCTTCCTCGTCCTCGACCTCGACCTCTCCCACGACTTGAAGCAGCTAGTGGTGGAAGAGACGTAGGAGTAGTAGGGCTAGATGGTGTACTGTTTGGAGCTGATTTCCGATTGGGCGTGGACTTCAAACTCGATTGGGTTGATGCAATGAATGAAGATCTAGACATGCTGCTAGTGGATGGTGGTGTAGCGGGGACTCCAGAATATCTGTCAGTATGCTCCCAATCTGACAGTATTCTGGAACTGGTGGTCCGGGGTTTATTTGCCTTTGAAATATGATCTGGCTTAGAAGCATCTCTGGTTTGTGGATGTAGCCCTTCATTTATCGTTTGGAATAACTTTATCTTCACTGGCTCAGGTGCGTTCTGTAGGTCATTCCACATAGCTTCAAAAGAATTTTTATTGATTGAAGGCTCAGTTAGACAGTAGTCTAGTTCAATGTCCAACTTCTTCCAAAAAGCATGAATCGAGGACAGCTCAATCCGGCCCCCATAGTTTCGTATGCATGCAATCTCGTGACTACATGGAAGTCAATGTGTTCGCCTGAAGTAACACCCACAGTCTGAGGGATCCATGACATTATCCCCACTACGAGTCCGCTCTGCTTTGATGATGTCCAAGGCTACCTTTGACACTCGCCCCAATATGTCGTGATACAGATTACAGGTCTTCATATCATTTGGAATCCTGCTCTTTGATTTCTCCATACTAGCTTTGATTTTTGTTATTTGGATTTCCATGATCTCATGAGCCTTTTTGAAGATTGTGTCAAAAGTAGAAGAAGCACTTCCCAAGGCCTTCTTCAACCTGCTATGCTCACTCTCAGACCTGTTCGTGGTGTGGGTTCCAAAGTGTAGTAACTTATCCGTGTGCATGGACAGAACATTCGGAGAGTATGGAGTAATCCATGTATCGCGGATGTAGCTCAATAAATCAGGATAAGCGGCGAAACGTTCACAAAATCGTTGCCAACGGGTGTTCCATTCTTCGCAAGTAGCGGCTGATATTGCTTCATTGAATTTCCTCATGAATGATTTCGCGAATTCCGGGCTACCAGTTTTAGCCAACGCTCTCTTCTAACATTGACTTCGATATGCCTTCGACACAAATGGTGTGGGGTCTCGGGAAATACTATTTGTACAACATTAATGAAAGCCAAGTCACGATCAGTGAAGAAAACTGTTGGCATATGGGGAGGTTGAAAAAGACTGTGCAAATTCCTGAGTGCCCATGTGTAATTATCAATCTTCTCATTTTGGAGGAACGCATACGCAATTGTGAAATTCTTCCCCGTGGAAGTAAATCCTAAAATCTGAAGGAATGACAGTCCATAGCAGTTGGTGTTGTAGGTGCAGTCACCTTGTATCATTTAAAGATAAATAAAGTTAGAAATGAATAAAATTGCAATTAAAAAAAATGCAGTTTGATATTTCGTGTAATATATTACGAAATTTACCTTATATATCGTGTTACTTTATACGAGTTAATACCATACAACTCGTGTAAAGTCATACGACTGGGTTCACAACAACTCGTGTATTTCTACACGAAATACTTTCAGAACAGTTTGTAAAAAACAGAGTCAAAAACAGATTCAAAATAATTACCTTGTACTACATATGGGAAACAGTTTAGCATATTCGATGCTAGTGGGTGAGAGAAGAATATGTCGCCGATGATGTCACTCTCATTGGCTTTCCTCATGAAGACGATATATCGATGATCGTCGAGTAATTTTATGAATTGTTGTAGCGGGGATCTCCTTTGACGTTCTTGTCCTCTAAATTTTAGGAGGGCATTGTGGACGTGTGTCTGAGTGCTCACGTTCTTCTTATCATTTTTCTTTAACATCGTGAGAATGTTATTTGGACGCATTGAAGATTGACTTGCGGTACACACCTCCTCATATTCATAATTTGTCAATTTTCCGAGCGGATGACCTTCTGTGTATTGTTTAATTGGTTTCGTACACGAGATGGTGTGCTTCAAAACGTGTATTATCAAACGAAATATTTCATATATGTCGTGTATTTTCATACGAGATATTTGTTTCAAGGTGCTCTTCGATGATTTGCCACACGATGTTAATGATACGCATATCCTATGTTAAATTATTGAATTGTGGTGTTATTTTGAGCAATATATTGTACATTTAGATTATGAGTGACGTCATGGAGGTAATTAAACATGTTATAATAAGTTGGACGTACAAATATGATTACATATATGAATGAACCATCATACAATATCATATAATCTATCACATTTATTTATAATCAACTTTCTTGTTTTTAATAACATCTCCCCGTTACACACGATATCAGGGGTTATATACTCGTACGTCATACAGTCAGAACTCCAGCAAGTAAACTGAGCATAATATACTTTAGAGACGGATGAAGAGAATGAAAAAACTCGCATCACTTTTGAAAGAACATATAATATACATAATAAAGATATATACATAATAAAGATCCAGCACATCACCAAACCATAAACAAGATATCACTGTTCCAATATACATAATAAAGATCCAAACATGACTCATCATCTAAATGTGATCTCCTAACATCTCGTGGACCCGTGTGATAGTAGCTCTGGCATCCTCAAGTATCCTCTCATCCGTCAGCAAGGGAAGAAGCATATCTCTGATGCCGGGTAGCGCCTCTGCAAGCCCAGGTCGAGGTGGAATGTCAACTGCGGTCTAATGTATCGGATTACTAATCCGAAACCATTCCATCCGAGTCATATAGTCCGGAGTCACAAGAGAAGATGCAGTCACTAATGGCCCAAAACGACGATGTGGATCGTAACCATCCATGTCGTACTCAATCCACTCTACCCAAATATCATCCCGGTCACCGTATGCCTTCTTGTACCCCTTCTGACCAGCCATCAAAGTGCACGTCGAGTAAGGCAAGGGCTGCTGTCTGGGGATCCTCTGCTGGATCGCGAACTGCCTGGTAACCCGGTCAGGCATATACGCCTCAGTGATGTCTAAGAAGCGTATAATCCCTCTGAAGTAGGATACCGGCAGAAGCGCGTCCACTCCGGTACCATAAGGAGTCCAACAAACCTATATAACTCACTTTGTTAGACAACGTCAACAGAATACTCCCCCCGTCCCAGTGAAAGTGGCACTAGTGCCACTTTCACTGGGACGGAGGGAGTATAACAATTTATAGCAATTTAAATATAAATAACTCACCCTCTCAACAGGCATCGGGTGCGGCGATACATCAGCAGATGCTCCATCTCCCTCCCAGCTCTATCACTACGTGCCCATCTAAGGGCTCTCGGCTGCCCCTCCTGCCATCGTGGGTTCAAAAGTCGCCGGAAGTCAGGGAAGTACTCGTATATCCAGCCCTAAAATGTATGTAAATAAATTAGTGAATAATGTTACAACAATATACCTAGAATATAAGTGACGTCATGGAGTATTAAAGAAATATTAAATATTACCTCCAGCAGAGTCGAACAACAACCCATCTGAGCGCATCCGGATCTGGACACCTTCCCCAACTCGCGGTACAAGTAGGCCAAAGCAGCTGATCCCCAGGAGAGATGCCCCACTCTCGGCAGATCCATGCACAAGGAAAGATAGGCTGCAGGCATCTTATCCTGACTCTTGTCCACGAACAACGTGCAACCCAAGAGGAACAGGATATAAGTAGAAGCCCGCTGGTCATCAGTCATGGCTGAACGGGCCTGAAAGGCTAGCCGGAGGTCATGTAATGAGTAGGCCGTGCCCCTCAGACAGCCGATGAGGTGTCTCTGGATCTCGCTCAGGTTAGGCTCTGGATCCGCTATCCTAACCGGAAAACCTATACAGCTGATACCTATAAATTGAAAATTAATAAATTTGATAAAATTTATGAAATTGATAAAAGTAAATAACAACAATATACCTAGAATATGAGTGACGTCATGCATCGTGATCGTCATCTCCCCCCACGGCATGTGGAACGTGTTAGTCTCAGGAGACCACCGTTCCACAAATGCCGTCAGCAGCGCCGAGCTAGTCCGGCGAATGGTGGTATCATGCAAGTGCTGGATACCCGATGCATCAACTGCAGTCAACCAAGCTCTATCATCCTCCGTCAGACTAACACGCGAGAACCTGATTATTCCAAACAAAACATTATAAATAACACAATAAAAACAAATAATAAAACTATTTATAAACAAATTAAAAAAAAACTATTTATAAACAAATAGCTTACCTATCCAGATGCTGATGTCTGGTATGGAACTTCACCACTGACTGACAAGTGGGGTCGCCCCAAATCTCTCGGGCTCGGTGGTGACCGAACCCGTACAACAGCTCACAAACCTCTGGGCCACCACCCTGGTCGCTCTCAATCTCCCATGGTAAAACACGTCTCCTCCCCCTGCGGCCCGTGCCCCCCCTCTACCCACCTGCCGACCCTGCCTCCTGCGAGGCCTCAAAGCTGCATCCTCCTCCTCCTCCTCCTCATCATCATCATCACCATCATCAGATGCTCGTGCCTCCGCATCTCCCTCGGGTGCGTCTGATGCCGTCTCATCAGAATCAGAAGATGACGACTCCGCGTCTCCCTCGGGAACATAAAGGGCATCACGTGTACGCTCCTCCTGTCGTACATCCTCAATCTGTACATCATCAGTCTCATCAAGCAAGACATTCTTGTCATGCTTCTTTTTGGTGCGCAAAGCTGCCTGCTCGGCCTTCCTCTTTCTATTGGACGCATTCGAACGTTCACGTCCCTACAAAAAATTTAAATAAGAGACAATAAATAAGCAACAATTCCACAAATAAACAGTGCTACAAACAATCTACAACAATAAATCATCAATCTACAATTTTTTTATTTTTTTTTCCAGTTACAGACTACATTTCGTGTTGATATACACGAAATATTGAGAACAATCTCGTGTAAAAACACACGAAATGGTACTCAACATTTCGTGTAACTGTATACGAAATACACAAAATGGTTTAGAGTTCATTTCGTGTTGTTTTACACGCATTGTTATTATGTGTTTCGTGTGAAATCACACGAAATGGTTGGCAACATTTCGTCTGAAATCACACGAATATTGAGACTCATTTCGTGTGATTTCACACGTAATGGTGAGAACCAACTCGTGTGTGTTCATACGAAACACATAATACAACTCGTGTAATACCACACGAAACCAACCAAGCATTTCCAGATTTTTGCAAACCACGAATTCGTACACAATTCGAAAAATAAACTCCAAATAAAGCAATAAAACACAATTACAACAATGTAGGATCAAATTTAAACAACAATTACGCATTATTAGGATCGAATTTAGGCATAAAAGTCTAGTTAGGATTTTAAATTGAAAGTTAGGGTTATGGGATTAGGAATTACCTGTGTGCCGGCAGTAGAAAAGGCGGCGCCGGCGCCGGACTTTCCGCCGACGGTGGGTAACTTCTTCATTGTTTGCTGTTGTCGTCGAAGTGGCGGAGGAGGTGTCGGTGTCGTCTTCGTGTGCGAGAGAGATGGAGGGAGTGACTGTTAGAATGGAGGGAGGGAGGAGGATGGTTTTTTTTTAGGTATTTATAAGAGGGTAATATAGTCAATTACTCATGCCTTGCACCCAATATGCCTTGTAAATATGTATACCCCCTCAACACCCTTAAGGGGGCGTTTGGTTCGGATGAATTTTTTTAAATGAATGGAATGGTCAATGGAATTGAATTCCTTAAGAAATTGGAAGGGAAAAAAATTGGTCAAACCTTGTGTTTGATTGGCACGGAATGGAATGGAATGGAATTGTCATTCAATTCCTTGGCAATTCATATTTGGTTTCACGACAAAACTATTGGAATTGAATTAATATAATAATAATAAATATTATCATTATTATAATAACAATAATAAATATAAATATAATAATAATAATAATAATAGTAAATATTATTATTATTTTAGTATTATTATTATTTATTATAAATAATAATACTAATATAAT
This sequence comes from Campanula takesimana, assembly GCA_026119855.1. Classification (NCBI taxonomy): domain Eukaryota; kingdom Viridiplantae; phylum Streptophyta; class Magnoliopsida; order Asterales; family Campanulaceae; genus Campanula; species Campanula takesimana. The sequence continues at coordinate 897,061 of JAOWBW010000321.1, forward strand.
AATAATAATAATAATAATATATTATTATTATTATTATTATTGTTTATTATTATTGTTACTATATTTATCATTATTTTTATATTATTATTATTTATTTATTATTATTATATTTATTATTTTTTATTAATATACTTATCAATATTATTATTTATTATTATTTTTATATTTATTATTGTTACTATTATTGTTATTATTTATTTATTTATTATTATTATTATTATTTATTACTAATAATAATATATTTATAATTATATTATGTTTTATTTTTTTATTATAATTGTTTATTTTTATTAATATTATTATTATATATACTATTATTATTATTTATTTATTATTATTATATTTACTATTATTTATTATTATTTATTATATCTATTATAAATATAATTATAATTTTTTTTATTTTGTATTATTATATTTGTTATTATTGTTTATTATTATTATTATTATTATTATTATTATTATTATTATTATTATTATTACTCTAATAATAGGTTTTCTTAATTTCTTCAATTCCATCAATGGAATGAAATGGATGGAATAGAGCATTCTTCCCATTTTAGGATGGAATGATAAATTCCTTCATGGAATGGAATTGAACATTCTATTGGAATGAAAAATTAGGAAAGAAAGAACCAAACATGGCAATGAAAATAGTCAAACGAAATCCGTTCCCTCAGTTTACTACGAACCAAACGCCCACTAACTGTTTTCTAAAATTCTAGCCTGCCCTTTGTGACCTAACTTTACGTTCCTTCCGTTCACAAGCTGTTGCGCTAAGAACACCGCCTCTAACCAAGCTCCAGTCAGTGCACTGCTGATGCCACCGTTGCCAACTTAATTGTCGCCGTGGATATTAAAGATGACGGCCGCCAACCACATAGTCTCGCTCGCTCTGATTTTTGTCGCCATCGCTGGCCTTTACTGGCAATATTTTTTTAGCGCACCCATCATTTTCGGTCTCGATTGATGATCCAAAAATAGTCTATCTGAAGGTGATATTTTTTAGTAGAAGATGTTTAAGTTATATCTACTTGAAATTACAGCTTCAAGACTGAGTCAAAACATCAGGCTCAACTGTATTATACGGATTAAAAGGTTGAGGAGCCGTCGTCCCCATGCTCAACTTCCAGCACCTCCACCAACTGTTCGATGAAAGTCCGCAATGAACCCATAAAACCGTCATCACTGTTGATTAAACCAGTGAAGAAGAAGAAGTTTAGAAACTCATCCCAGAGTGTTTAGAGGTCTACCCAAAAGAAAGCATCACGGATTGTGGGAATAGAGGCTGCCATTGAAGCATTTGAGACGAGAACCAATTGAAATAAGCATAAAGATATGGCCCAAAGCCGTTCTAGAAGATCTAGGCGATTGCTATTCAAGCGAATAGCTGGAGTCGCATCTCAAGGTCTGTCCATTTCTTTTAAGAGAATGTTGTCAACCTTAACATAATCACAAGCGAAAATGAGTGTTCTGTTTTTCTACCATGAAAGAAAGAAATGAATATTGAACTCATATATACTTCCATTAGATAGCTTTATGAAAAAAAATTAATGAGCAGGGCTCAAGTGTTGACATTATTTTAGCGGATTTTCAGTATCTCTATTTCCATTAATCAACATCATAAGAGCTCATGTGATTAGAAACCATATTTCTTTGATTTATTATGTACTAGAATGAAATAAAGAAAACATTATTTGGTGAATCAAGTGTGTAGCAATATCTTGAAGTCCTTAGAATGCGAAACCAAGAGTTCTACTTAGACTTATGGATGCCACTTGGAGATGGGATAGAAGTACTATATATATATATAATATTTCTAGGGGCATAAGAAGTTTTGTTATATTAAAAGCAGGTTTGGGCATTCTTTTATGTGGTCAAACAACTAATTTTTGTTTGACCAAATAGAATAACTCACACATCCTAGTTAGGACATATTTTTAAACTTTAGAGAGAGAGAGAGAGAGAGAGAGGGGATCTTGACTGCAAATCAACTTCATGAAATCATCTTGATATCGTAATATTAAAATGGTGGAAGATGCCAAAACACCAAGAAGAAAACGTTGATGCTAGAAATCATCGCTAAGTGTCGTTAATTCTTACATCAATCAGCCGGCAGATTGGTCGTAGTCACATTTTTAAACGATTGAATTAGACAGCCGACCACCCACACTTAATCTCATCATATTTGACTAATATCCAAAATATCCTTAGTCTCACCAATTAACTTAAAAGAACAACTTCTGAAGCTGTTCGTCATAAGTTAACAACGTGGAATGGTTATTACTTAAATAGTTTATGGGTCCGGGTGTTGAATGACTAATGCACCAACGAATAGCTGCTATTCGAAATTTCGCAAACAATTTTTTTTATCACTTTTTAGTGCCCTGCCTGTATGAATACTTGGTGCAAACTTGCAACGATAACTACAACAAAAGGGAGAAAAAGGGGACACTTAATCTTTTCTTGTGAATTTCACATTTGGCACATTAGGGCATCACTGTGTTGTTTACCAAGTCCTTTATAGTATTAGATAGATACAGGGAGGAAATTACAAAGCTGTTACTTAAGAATCAACTTCATTGTGTTGCTAGTCGCTGAGGTGGCTGTGTTCTGTTCCCATTCATCCCTATATTCCTTCATTTTCTATCTCTCCATACATTCTGCATGTTCTCTTAACACTTCTCACTTCCCAGCTCTATGGCTAACACCCCTTTTGAAATGGAGTACTCATCCTCTGGTCGTTCCGCTTACTCTCCCCCACGAGGCCACCACACAACACCCGCTATGTCCGAGCACTTCCCTTCATTCACAAGCTCATCCAACTTCTCTCGGTATCCTGCTTCCCGCAGGACACGCACCCCTTTGCCTCCCACCACTCCATTTGCCTCTGACACCGACAAGTCATGGCAAGGCGAGATCTCGTGGAGTTTCGAGCCAACCGGTTGGCGTGACAACCGTAATGGCTTTGGTGCAGTGCTGAGTCCGTGGACCACCCCTGCAGCTACCCCCTCAAGTCGTGTCGTTCGTAGGACCGCTAATGACTATTACCTTTCACGGACTTCTAATGGCAACTTCCATGGCATTAGTAATTCAAATTATGATCAGTCTGGCTACGTGGGTTTGCCTTCGGGTAGGCTTGAGCTGCAGAGTTATATTGCCAGAGATTATGTTCACGACAACTCTTTTCTTGGAAGGGGAACTTACGACGCTAGTGAATTGGGCAAGTCGCCTACATTTTCAGCCATGGTTACTGATAACGAGCGAAAGACTACTCGTCTGTCCCATAAAAACAATGAAATAAGTGCAATTAGTTATCACGATATCAAAGAAGATCCAAGAATTGTGATGGATGCTGAAACAAGGACTAAGCAAAATCAAGACCCTCGATGGGCATCCGTGTCACGTGCGTATGCAGACGATGGTCATGGTCATGATAGCCACCATAAACACGGGACCACACTTGTAGATCATGGCCATGATCACGGGCAGCACAGCCACCACATCCATAGTAGTCATCAATACCGGAGTGATCATAATGGGATGATCATCGATTATGCTGACGAGGAAGAAGACCTTGATGATGATGATGATATCCCGCCACCACGGACAATTGGACTGGTTGGCCTATTTAGGTATGCGACAACGATGGACATAGTTCTCGTTATATTTGGGTGTTTAGGAGCCTTGGTTAATGGAGGCTCTCTTCCATGGTACTCTTTCCTTTTTGGGAATTTTGTGAACAAAATTGCCAAGGACAATGATGACAACACTATGATGAACGACGTAGAAAGGGTAAGTGGTTTCTTTATATGTATAAATACTCAATGTGAACAAGAATTGGTCTCTTATATATGTTTTTGCTCTGCTGACATACGATAATCCAGATATGTCTGCTTATGGTTGCACTGGCAGGGCTTGTTGTGGTTGGAGCATATATGCGTAAGCCACAACTTTCTTTGTAGTTGTTGTCGTATTGTTGTATTTGTTGTTGGAGGAAAATCCTGTACTGACTGTATTATATGAAACTTTATTGACAGAGGTGACTTGTTGGCGACTAGCGGGTGAGAGATCCGCTCATCGGATAAGAACAGAGTACCTGAGGGCCGTTTTAAGGCAAGATGTTGGCTTCTTCGATACAAATATTAGTACTAGCGATATCATGCATGGAATCTCAAGCGATGTTGCTCAAATTCAAGAAGTTATGGCGGAGAAGGTGCTTTATCTTTCACTTTGACTCATTGGATAATTTGTGTTTCCACTCTCTCCCCCTCTCCCCCCCCCCCCCCCCCAAAAAAAAAGGTCACATATTGTGTTATCAGATTAGTTTGAATGCAACAATTAACTTTATTGTTAGTATTAGAAAGCGTGTTTTTTATTTTCTTTAATGCAGAACGAAGGTCCTTGTTTCTAATATTAATAGATGAATTATGATTTATGCAGATGGCGCACTTTGTTTATCACATATTTACGTTCATTTGTGGCTACTCAGTTGGATTTCTGAGGTCATGGAAGGTTTCTCTAGCTGTATTTGCTGTTACTCCATTAACAATGTTCTGTGGCCTCGCATATAAGGCAGTCTATGTTGGTCTAAGTTCAAAAGAAGTGGTAAGGGATGCAAAAAAAAAAAAAAAAAAAAAAAAAAACATAAAAACCTTCACATGATAATTTCTTTCTGGTTAGTATAATTGTCATTATTTCGCTATAGGATTCCTATCGAGAAGCTGGAAGCATTGCACAGCAGACCATAAGTTCGATCCGAACTGTGTTTTCTTTTGTAGCAGAGGAGAATCTAGCAGCAAAGTACGATGAGTTGTTGGAGAAATCGGTGCCTGTCGGTGCAAAGCTCGGATTTGCAAAAGGTGTGGGAATGGGAGTTATTTACTTGGTTACTTATGCAACATGGGCATTGGCTTTTTGGTACGGCTCCCTTTTGGTTGCCAAGGGAGAGATTACTGGTGGTGCCGCCATTGCCTGCTTCTTTGGTGTCAATGTAGGCGGCAGGTAATGAAAATCAATATCAACTGACATTAATTTCTTGTAGTTCTTGAAAGTTCCACCTCCCACTCGTTTCCTTGGCTTCTGGGGCTGGAGGAGGTAGAGGATATGGACCGAGCCACTAGTAGTTGATTGAGTCTTGGGAAGTACCCTCCCTCCCAAAATGGATGTCCAAATATTTTTAAACTTTGCTCTTGATCTAGAGCAATTTTTTTTAAAAAAAATTGGACATTCATTTTGGGACAACGGTAGTAGAATGTAATATGTTTATGTATTTTGCAGGGGGTTGGCTCTGTCGCTATCATACTTCGCTCAGTTTGCACAAGGAACTGTAGCAGCGGGTCGAGTGTTTGAAGTAATAGACAGAATACCAGCCATTGATCCCTATAATCCTGCAGGGAGGAGGCTGTCAAATGTACGTGGAAAAGTCGTGTTCAAAGATGTTTCTTTTGCTTACCCATCACGACCTACAGTCCCGATTCTCCGCTCCCTCAGTTTGGTCGTTCCGGCTTCAAGAACGTTAGCATTGGTCGGTATAAGTGGAGGTGGAAAGTCCACAATGTTTGCTCTTTTGGAGAGGTTCTATGACCCAATTGAGGGTAAGTCTGCCACATTGTTTTAGAAGGAGACAAGTCATGTAGAATTGTGCAATCACCTAAGTTGTGTTGTATATGAATCGCAGGTGTGGTGTCGTTGGACGGTCATGATATAAGGACATTACAGGTGAAGTGGCTGAGAAGTCAGATAGGTATGGTGGGTCAAGAACCGGTCCTTTTTGCAACCACAATTTTGGAAAATATATTGATGGGGAAGGAGAACGCGACCACCAAAGAGGCGATAACGGCTTGCGTTGCCGCCAACGCCCACAAATTCATTTCCGAGCTTCCACAAGGCTATGATACCCAGGTATTGATTTTGCACTAGCCTAGTTTTTATAATTGTTTTGTTTGTCTTGAGGGAGTGTGTGAAGGGATCAAACTTGAGCCCTCACGTTTTGTGAAACCACATTTATTCAACTATGGCATTACTATGTGTCTTTGGGTTCTTTCTTGACTCGACTGATTCATAATGGCAGGTTGGAGACAGAGGAACTCAACTCTCAGGTGGTCAAAAACAGAGAATCGCGATAGCTCGAGCCATGATCAAAGACCCTAAAATCCTCCTTTTAGATGAGCCGACAAGTGCACTTGATCCCGAGTCAGAGGTTATTGTCCAACAAGCCATAGACAAGATTTCGAGTGGCAGAACCACCATGGTCATTGCTCATAGGCTTGCAACGGTGAGAAACGCTCACACGATTGTTGTCCTCGATCAGGGCTCTGTCATTGAGATTGGTAACCATAATCAGCTCATGGAACAGTCAGGAGCCTACTTCAATCTCATCAAACTTGCATCAGAATCAATATCACAACCAGCATCCAAGCAAAATGATGCGGACACAAAGTTCTCCATGTACGAGAAATCAGTTCAAGAGGTTTCAAAATCGAAGCACGTGTACGAGATTTCAAGGACAGAGTACTTGAAATCGATGCAAGAGGGAAACCAAGTTGAAGAGAAAGAAGTGAAACAAAAGGGGTTCAGAGTTTCTGATGTTTGGGAACTTCAGAAACCAGAGATGAGCTTAATTTTGTTAGGTATCATTTTGGGCATGGTAGCAGGTGCCATCCTCTCAATTTTTCCGTTGGTTTTAGGCCAAGCCCTTAATGTATATTTTGACCCGGACAAAAAGAAGTTGAAAAGGGATGTCGGGTACCTCTGTTTGGCACTTGTTGGTCTCGGGTTTGGGTGTATTCTGGCAATGACAGGGCAGCAAGGTTTCTGTGGCTGGGCTGGGACAAAGCTCACGAGGAGAGTCAGAGGCATCCTTTTCCAATCTATTCTAAAACAAGAACCTGGGTGGTTTGATTTTGATGAAAATTCTACTGGAATACTTATTTCGAGACTCTCAACAGATTGTCTCAGTTTTAGATCAGTCCTCGGTGACAGATTCTCTGTGTTGTTTATGGGATTGAGTTCAGCAGCAGTGGGTCTTGGCGTCTCGTTTGTTCTTGAATGGAAATTAGCGCTCTTAGCTACTCTTTTAACCCCATTCACGCTCGGAGCGAGTTATTTAAACTTGATCATCAACATGGGGCCAAAGTTGGATAACGATTCTTATGGCCGAGCCAGCAGCATTGCTTCTGGTGCAGTTTCAAACATACGGACAGTGGCGACATTTGCAACCCAAGAAAAGATAGTTGAGAGTTTCGATGAAGCTTTGTCCGAGCCGAAGAAAAAGTCATTTAAACAGTCACAACTCACAGGGATAGCATTGGGGTTCTCTCAAGGTGCAATGTATGGAGCTTATACTTTAGTGCTTTGGTTTGGGGCTTACCTTGTGAAAAATGGCCCAACTTCCTTTGGGGATGTGTATAAGATCTTTCTAATCCTCGTTCTGAGCTCGTTTTCTGTTGGACAGTTGGCTGGGCTCGCGCCAGATACTTCCATGGCCCCTACTGCAATCCCTGCTGTTTTTGCTATCCTTAATCGCAGACCCTTGATTGGAAATGGTCGAGGTAAAATTAAGAAGATCGAACGGTCATCAAAGCCATTTGATGTGGAGTTCAAGATGGTGACATTTACTTATCCATCTAGGCCGGATGTGATTGTCTTGAGGGACTTTAACTTAAAGGTTAAAGGCGGAACTATGGTGGCTGTGGTAGGAGGAAGTGGGTCCGGTAAGTCAACGGTGATATGGTTGACCCAGAGGTTTTATGATCCAAATCAAGGCAAGGTGCTGATGGGAGGGACAGATTTGAGGGAGCTCGACTTGAAGTGGTTGAGGCAGCAAACAGCTTTGGTTGGTCAAGAGCCAGCGCTATTTGCTGGAAGCATACGAGAGAACATTGGATTCGGAAACCCTAACGCTTCCTGGGCTGAAATTGAAGAAGCTTCAAAAGAAGCTTACATTCACAAGTTCATCTGCAGCCTCCCTCAAGGCTATGAAACTCAGGTATGTCTAAAGTAAATAATGATCCCTCATTTTTTTTCAGTTATGTTAAAAAGGGGTCTAATCTGAGGTACAACATGTTAATGCAGGTTGGTCAGAGTGGGGTACAACTATCAGGAGGTCAGAAACAAAGACTAGCAATAGCAAGGGCAATACTCAAGAAATCAAAGGTGTTGCTACTAGATGAAGCCAGCAGTGCGCTGGACTTGGAATCGGAGAAGCACGTCCAAAACGCTTTTAGGAAGGTCTCTAAGCGGGCCACCACCATTGTGGTGGCTCACCGGCTTTCCACCATTAGAGAAGCCGATGTCATCGCGGTTATGAAAGATGGTGTGATGATAGAATACGGAAGCCACGATAAACTTATGACTTCCCATCTTGATGGTGTCTACGCTAGTCTTGTTCGAGCTGAAACAGAAGCCAACGCTTTCGCTTGACGTATTGTTCATGTGTAACTTATCTCAACACTTACTCCTGGCTTGCATTCTACTTTAACGTAGTTTTTCGACAAGAGTATAATTTTTATTTTTTCAGGAAAAACAATAACCAGGTCTGTAACTATAGATGTAAATTAACTCTTCAATTCCATCTTTCCGAAATTCTTTTGCATGTACAATCTTAAGAATACACACTTACTTCACACAGTCGCGGTTACTTGTTTTCACTCAAGATTTCAACTTTACGTTGCTTACATTACAAGCACACTGAACCTTGGCATGTTTTCCATTTGTGATTTATCTCCCTTCATTTAGTGGAAGCTAGAAGAAACCCAATCTAGTTAGATCAATGCAGTAGTATTATATACAGTACATTTATATACTGTATAGCTATCCATATATTGACTATTCTACTCTACGGTACAATATTTGAATGCACCAAAATAAATTTTGTTTATATCCTGTTTACATATCATTTTCCTGTGCAGAACATAGAATTGTAGGTGAAGGCACATTTTTAAAGTTTTTTTTTACACAATACTGGATACTCCCTCCCTCTGTCCCAAAATAATCTTCACGTTTGACTATTCAAACTTTTTAAGGATATGTGCACTTGCTTCACTAGTCATGTTGTGTTTATGCACATTTAAGCTTAAATTGTAGAAATGGGAAGAACTTTTTGGGACAATGAAGATGGACAAATGAGAAGATCATTTTGGGACGGAGGGAGTATTACTTTTGTCCATAAAACATAGTGATTTCCTTACCTTTACCTTGTCCAATGGTTGCATTCACACTTCCTGGAAAGGGACAGACAGGGGACATAAAGATTGTGTCTTTGCTTCAAAGGCAAGACAAAAGTTGATTAGAAAACGTAGCGTGACTGCTATCCAAAGCTTTTAAAAAGGTTCGTGTGCTCAGACAAACCTCGTATTATTGTAATGATTGATTTGATGTCATCCTATTTTCTTGTTTGCTCCTGAGAATGTTGGTCTTTGTCTATTTTGTGTCAGCATAATTCTTTTCATTCCCTCCAAAGACTGGCTGATTTCTTGGCTTGTTTTTTCTATTGTAACCTTGCTTCTTGGTGTTTTCTGTGTGCTTCGTTTCCATCGGGTATGCATCTTTCTTTTTGTATTTTAAAGTTGTGGCAGAGTATATATTTATATCCTGTGCAGCTTAGGTGTTTGTTATTATGTCACTGTCGTGAAATTATACTGTACAGATAAAAAAAAATTATTCCCAATCTTTTGTTTACCATGCAATATTTTCATTGTGTGTTCTCTTCTGTTTTTTTGTACAGTAATAAAAATAGATAGCTGGCACCCAAAGTAAAGAATCGTTTTGTAATCCAGTTTTATTTTCGTTGATTTTATCACTATCTGTAATTTTGGTGTATTGAGTGGGTTAACTGGCCGTTAACAAAATTTACATCGTGACTATAACAGTTGCTGGTTAGCTTGATTAACGGAAATATGTTGGACTAGTCACTAATTTTTGGATATATGATCGGGGAGCTTATCCATCTACTTTATTAGGCCCCTGTTTAATAGCTTAAGCTTTTGATAGGATTGGGTTCTGGAAGTTCTACACATGAATAAGATTTGACAAACATGGTTTTTGATGCCCCCAGGACCTTGAGTTTATGATTTTGGCCATGGGAAATGAACAATTGAACATCATTCCCGTATGTGATATGTGCAACAAAGTATTTGGTGCATATTTGTTGAATGAGCCCATTTATAATTTTTTACCTTAATGTAATGCTTAATTTGTATGTTCACCAACGAATAATTTTGATTTAGTTTGCCATATTTGCAGTGAAAATTTTTGATTTGAAGGAGGTTGATTTGCATTTTGTAAGGAAAGTATGGCTTCCCTCATACCGGGACTGCTTCTTAAGCTACTTCAAAGTATTAATTCCAACATAAAGGTTCGTGGTGAATATCGGTCCATCCTCTTACAAGTAATCAGCATTGTTCCTGCCTTGAGTGGATCAGAGTTGTGGCCAAATCATGGCTTCTTCATCAAAGTCTCTGATTCTTCTCATTCAACGTATGTTTCCCTATCTAAAGAAGACAATGACCTTATATTAAGCAATAAGCTGCAGCTTGGTCAATTCTTGTATGTTGACAGAATGGAGCCCGGAACACCTGTTCCAAGCCTAGTTGGGGTTAGACCACTTCCAGGGCGACATCCATTTGTAGGCAGCCCGAAAGATTTGATGCAAATGTTGGAGCCATCAGAAGCACCTCTTCAAGTTAACCAGGAAGCATTGAACAACTTGAAATTGAGCGAGACTGTCGAGACTAAAAGAAAACTTGTAATTAAAGAAGAGAAGACAGCTGTTGCTTCAAGGTATATGCAGGGTGTGATCTCGTCGTCAAATGCAAAAGTAATTGGAGCTGATTTAAGTGGCGGTGTAATGAATAATGAATATGATAGTGGTGGAGCTGGTAAAATGGTTAACACTATGAAGGGCAAACAGATTGAGATAAAGGTCAGGTACGATCATTTATTGTTAATTTCATTGATATATTAGTCGCACAACATTTGTTTGACTCCAATTTTTGACTACTTGCATTGCAGCCACGCCAAGCGACTGCATCATGTAATCCTCCTGATGCACCTGCACAAGAACTAGACATTTCTATGTGCGATAATAAGGAGGCATTGCTACCCTTAAGAACAAAACGCTCGGTAATTAAACGAGAAAACATCGACTTAAATTGTGGGTCTAGAAGGAGAGACAAGAATCACTCTTCTGAGACAGTATACTGGTCCTCTCTCCCTGGCAAGCTTTTGAAGCCCGCAAAGGTATGTTTCTTTCTAGTAACTCAAGCGTTTGCTGTTTGCCTAATAAAAAGCTGATGAAAATTTTCACCGTTTGACTTCTTTCACGTTGCAAATATAGTTTCACTAAACAACCTAGAGGCTAGAGGTGTATCTGTATTCGTTACGTAATCGCAGATCTTTCAACGCTAATGAATTGATTAGGCATTTACATTTCCGTAATGTACGGCAATGAGGTCTGGAAAGGAAAATCATTAGAAAATAATGAAAACTGTCTACTCATCTTCTATTTGTATTACAAGGGAATGCTTAGAAGGAGAAATTTAGCTTCCATTGTCGCAGAAGAAGCTCGAAAAGAGGCATCCACAGCAGCAACTCTCGTGAAGTGCCTCGGGTAAGTGTTAATTCCGGTTAAATAGACCCTTTCTATCCTCACGTAATGAAAACCAAATTGAAAAATGAAAACTACCCACCTTGACTTTGGGTAATTTTTGTGCAACAGACCATTTACCCAAGTTCTTACTCTTTAAACTTTGTTTCAGAATGTTTGGTGATCTTTGCTCCTCTGCCTCACCAGAAACCCCTCATCTTTCTCTCTCCAAGTTCTTTGTACTTTACCGACTCATTGAACATCCATACGTCACAGGCCCCACAACAGAAAGCTTACATAATCGCTCTATTAACCCATCTGGACCAGAAAGAGGCAAATCCTGCAAAAAGATTGGTCTCACTCAAGTCAAAGATACAGTTGTATCAACCAAGCCCTCAATAGAGCTTAGTGGGGTCGATAAACTAGAATGGGCAAAAGGGGATGGTCTAAAAGAGGCAAAAGAACTAAGAGATGTCATGTTGACTGAAACTCAATCTTGGTTCTTGGAATTCTTGGAAAGTGCGCTTGACGCTGGGTTTCGAATGGGCAGCCAGGAAAAGAAAGGGAAGAACAATGTTGATAAGCAAATCCAGCCAAATGGCCAAATTGCAACTGCATTGTCTCAGCTTAAGCTAGCAAATGAATGGCTGGATGAGTTCAGAAGTAACTTGGGTGCGGAGAAAAATGGCTTAGTACATACTGTTGATCGGTTGAAGCAGAAAGTGTACGCTTGTCTTCTAGTTCATGTGGAATCCGCTGCGTCAGCTCTGGAGAACAGATCAAACCGTGGCTGATTCAACAATATCAGACTTTCCTCATATATTGAAAGTATTTATATACGGAGTATAATTTATACTGTACTATTTAATGTGGTTTGTGTTCATACAGAATGTTGAGTATACCAAAGTAATGTCAAGCTCGGTCAACCCTGTAAATGCAAGTTAATTTATGAACATGTATATCAGAAGAGCAGGTACGTTGCTGGCATATATTGCAGATAGAAGCATAATTGATGAATGTACAAAAGCTTACCTCTACTTGAGCAAGCTCGATTTTTTTTATTTTTTTTTACGAAGTTAGCAGAGGATCCAAGATGGAGAGCTAGAACACATGCGAAATTACCACCGGGGATGAAAAAAAAAATCCCGATTAAGTTAGCATGTGCCCTGCTTCTCCAGCATGGGCCGACTACTATGAAAATGTCTTGCAGAAGTATTGAAAAGTCCTTGCTTGATCAATGTATTGGAGTGGCTTTTAAATAGAATCTGCAAGGATTTAAGCTTTGTTTGAGGTGGATAGATAATCCACATTTTTGGTGTTGAAAGGATTAAGGGTTTGGTGATTATTGATCAAGTTTGGCTGCCAAATAAAGCAACTTGTATTTCAAATGCTGAAATTGGCTTGCACTAAATTCCAGAGGCAATCGCAACCTAAAATGTGTACTGGAGAGGAGGAAGCCACCCACCAAAGGGGTTATTTGGCTATTATGCATGTCGTGTCCGGTCGGGTACTTTTCAAATATTTTAAGGATAAGTTTAAAAAATTCAGTAATTTATTTTACAACTTTCATTTTGGAAATGAAAATAACTTTTTGAGACAAATAAAAAGAATAAATGAAACTATCATTTTATTTTAGTACATAGGTTAAGCTGAATGTGTTCCCTCAATTGCATGCAATTGAATTAGGTCAACTTAAAGGATAACTAGGTTAACCAGTAAGGACCATTATATTTACGCACTTATAATATCATGAAACGATTAGGGGCAATTCCCATTTAGTCCCTCATTAGAATCTAAACTACCACCTAGTCCAAGGTATTTTCAATATTACCACCTAGTCCAAGGGATATTAAAAGGGCATGAATGCCCTTACTAAATGACTGGAAATTACATGATTACCCCTCCCTCCTCAACCTTTCACCTTCTCACCGGTCAACAACTTTGACCGACCGGCCACCACCTCCGGCCGACCACCACCTCCGGCAACCTTTTTCCGGCCAGTTTTCCGGCAATATTTTCCGGTGACATTTTCCGGCGGCCAACTCCGGCCACCATATTCCGGCGCCCACCTCCGGTCACCATTTTCCGACCACCGTTTTCCGGCGGCCACCTCCGGCCACCATTTTCCGACGGCCACCTCCGGCGACCATTTTCCGGTGACCACCTGCGGCAACCATTTTCCGGCCACCATTTTCCGGCTACCGTTTTCCGGCGGCCATGTTCCGGCCACCATTTTCCGGCGACCACCCCCGGCCACAATTTTCCGGCCACCATCCCCGGCCACAATTTTCCGGTGACCACCTCCGGCGACCACCTCCGGCCACAATTTTTCGGTGATCACCTCCGGCGACCATTTTCCGGCCACTTTTCCGGCGACAATTTCCGGTCACCGTTTTCCGGCGACCATTTCCGGACACCTTTTCTGGCGACCACCTCCGGGCACCTTTTCCGGCCACCTCCGGCGGCCATTTTCCGGTGACTACTTCCAACCACCGTTTTCCGGTGACCATCTCCGGCCACCTTTTCCGGTGACCATTTTCTGGTGACTATCACCGGCAACCATTTTCCGGCCACCACCTCCGACCACTTTTTTCCGACAAACATTTTCCGGTGACCACCTCCAACGACCATTTTCCATTGTCCATTTTATTTTTATGAAAAAAAACAATAATTCTTTATTTAAAAAACAACTACACATTTTCTACAAGAACAAATTAAAAGCTCTTAGCAACAAATTCACATTTTTTTTTAAAAAAAATAATTTTTTTCAAGAACAAATTCACAGTTGTTTCAGAACAAGTTCACAGTTGTAAGTTCGCATTTGTTCCAAGAACAAATGTAAATTTGTTCTTGTTACAATTGTAAGTTCGCATTTGTTCAAAAAAAAAAAAAAAAATCACATTTGTTCTTGTTCCAAGAACAAGTTCGCAATTATAAGTTCGCAATTGTTCCAAAAACAAGTTCGCAATTGCAAGTTCGCAATTGTTCCAATAACAAGTTCGCACTTGTTCCAAAAACAAGTTCGCAATTGTAAGTTCGCAATTGTAAGATCGCACTTATAAGTTCGCACTTGTAAGTTCACAATTGTAAGTTCGCAATTGTAAGTTCGCAATTGTTCCAATAACAAGTTTGCACTTGTTCAAAAAACAAGTTCGCAATTGTAAGTTCGCAATTGTAAGATTGCAATTGTAAGTTCGCACTTGTAAGTTCACAATTGTAAGTTCGCAATTGTAAGTTCGCAATTGTTCTATTAACAAGTTCACACTTGTCCAAAAACAAGTTCGCAATTGTAAGTTCACAATTGTAAGTTCGGAATTGTATGATCGCAATTGTAAATTCACAATTGTAAGTTCGCAATTGTTATGAGACGGAGGGAGTATACACGAGTTGAGTGGTTCATGTACATACATGTCAAATGTTCAGTTTCTTCTCAAACAGTTTCTATATGAAACTGTTCTATGCTTGTCTCAACTTTTCATCCATCACATAATTGAGACAAAAGAAATCAAACAATTTAACATAAAAGACAATAAGCCGTAAGAATAATATTAGGGGCACAAAAAAATCACAAAAACTTGCTCACAAAATCCAAAGTGTAATGATTTTATTGGTGTTTTTAATTAGAGTGTGGCGGGTCCATTATCGATGCAACCAATAAAATATCGCCACCTCATTTTGTGAGCAAGATTTTGTGGCCTTATTTTGTGCCCCTAGCATTGCTCTAAGCCGTAAATTTATGTAACTAAGTAGTAACTGACACCATAAAATGACGAAACTGAACATTGTCCCCAAATTCAAAATTAGGGCTTAAATTTAGACTTCATTTACATTTACAGTAACAAATTTCAATTTGAAGCCTTTAAACTTAAAGCAAAGCCCTAATTTTTAATCAAGAAAAGTTGAATTTGGGAAAAACTAGCTCTTAGCTGGACTTGGAGGCTTGCTACGATAATGGCGTGTGGGGTAGTAGTTGTTGCCGTTGGATCCGGGGAGGAAGACAGTTGGAGGCGGACAAGGACGAGAGAGAATGTGGGGAGGGGTATGAATAGTGTTTCTGTAGGGGATGAGTGTCACTGGGTTTAGGGAGAGTGATGTCGGAGGTGGGGGGGAGATGGTCGCCGGAGATATGGAAGGGAGGGATCGCTGGAGATTGAGGAGGGGGGTCGCCGGCGATGGGGAAGCGACGGCTGAGTGTTGAGAGAGAAAAAGAGTGTGCGTGGGCTAGATCTATACTGAACGGAGGTGGGGAAGGGGTGAACGGAGGTGGGCTAGCCGGATCTACAAAAGTCGATTGTTTGGCTCAGGGGAAGAAGACGACCGGAGTATTGAAATGGGGGATGGGAAAGGTGGTCGGAGGGGAAGAGTTCGTCGGAGTCGGAGAAGTGCCGGAGGGGTTCGCCGGAGGTGGGGAGGATTTGCCGGAGATTGGGAGGTGAGAGATCGTGTGCGTGTAGAGAGAGAAAGAGACGTGTGAGGGTGTGTGCGTTGAATGGGAGGGGAGGGGAGGGGAGGGGAGGGTTGTATTTATAGGTGGGTATTTTCGGGATTTAATAACTCTAAAGGACTACGTGGTAAACGAAAATATTGGCTTGGATTTGATGGTAAACAAAAATATTAGCTTGGACTAGGTGGTAAATTCACTTAGGATGAGGGATTAGGTGGTAATTTTCTCAAACGATTACTCATTTTGAGACATTATTATAAGCCCCCCCTTTTGTATTGAATATTGTCAAATTTCTCCCTTGTAATTTTGAAAAAGTATGCTATTTTTCCATTAAAATCATAAATTCATCAATTTTTTCCCCTTTTTTATTGAGACAAAGTTCCACTACATAATTTTTTTTCCTCCCGTTTTACCACATTTATATTTTATCATGTAATTTGCTCTCGTTTATTTAAAATTTTGTCTCCGCCGTTAGTACAGAGATTGCGTAATGCGAAGACAAGTAATATATACTAACTAGATGCAATCATGCATTTGCCAAATAATGATTTTTGGACATGGCCCGTACCTAACATACATGCTTGTTAACTCCCATTCAGTGGTGGATCTATATGTGCCCATTATATATGGCTGTATGGGTGCAACTGCACCCATTTAAAAAATGATATGGATCCGCTACTGCTCCCATCGATATCTGTTATTTACTGGACAAGCCCGGAAACAGCATGGAAGAAGCCCCCAAGCAGATTAGGTGACACAGAAACAACCCTGAAAGGTATGTCAGTGAAGACGAAGCCATTTGGTAAGTTGGGACTGCACACATTAGGTGGGACGGACACAGAGAGATGACAGGTAGTGGCGTTAAAGAGCAAGGCATTAGCAGCATTTAAGACGATGAAATAATTACCGAAAAGATCCGTGATCCCCGTGCCAATTACCACTTTAGGAGTAGATTTGTTGCCATTTCCACACACCACTTGCACCGTTGCGTTGGAGATCACTGACGACGATGAATCTGACAAGGTCCGGCTCGGGCATTTGATGGTGCCGGTTATGATCCCTGTATTGACACCAAGCAAGGCTTCTGAGAATGGAATACTCATGAAAGTAGCTGCAGCAATGGAGATCACAAGAGTTGTGATCATAACACCAAATGAGGAAGAAGCCATATTTGATTTTTTTTATTTTTTTTACTTGCCAATTTTATAGGGACAAATGTCAACGGGAATGAAAGGGGATTAAAATTATGGGCTAGATGCTTTAACTTGTGTGTGGTCCATATTTTTATTCTTATTGCAAGTTCATTCGCATGTGATTTATTTAAGTGCATTAAATCTTGAGTTAGTCTTATGAAAAACCTGTTTTACAATAAGAGAGGTGTAAAACATGTTTTACATTAAGAGATTTTGTCTTACATTAAGGGATGAAAACAAGTTTTCACTAAACGAGTGTAAAACAAGTTTTTCTCGAGATTTTCACTTTAAATCTTGCATGCACCTAGAATAGTTGTATATATTGAAGCATATATATAGAAAAGTTGTAAATGTTGCATGATTTGAGTACCTATTTACTATTCTGCCATTTTAAGTAAACAAATGATTTGGGTATTTAGAAGTATTTAATTTACTCCCTCCGATTCCTATTAAATGATTTTTAGCCAAATTCTCACAAATTAACGATGCATTTAACAAAATCTGCTTTCAAAATTGCATAATAAAATACACTGGATTTCTGCACCACCTCAAAATACAATCCAACTTCATATGTACAAAACCCCAAGTTATACATGCAACAAAATACTAGAGAGTTCATCCCACTCGCTACAAAATCAACTACGACACCATCAAAGGCTATGAACTGAGTCTATAATATTGTCAGTACTGCCTGAAAGTAAGATTCAGCCGGCCTGGGCTACGGAAATCCGTGGCTTCAAGCAGAGTCTTGGGGGCTGTATCTGCAAGAATATTGGTGACTCCATGAAAAACGCGCCTTGATTTCCCACCAAATAGCAAAACATCTCCTGAAGCCAGTATGACCTTCTTTGCCTTTTCAGGATCTTTATCATCTCCGTATAAAAATTCTGCAGAATCACCAACCGATAAAGAGACCACCGGTAATCCCTTATCAATACTTTCTGGACTTTCATCCTTATCCTGGAACAGACGGAAAGAAAATTGAGTCAGGCATCTGTACTTGATGCATACAAGACTGATGGTAAACTAGGATTATTGGTCAAATTAATGAATTCTGACGAGGATTGAACGAAAAGAAAACTCCAAGCAGTAGGGAAGCCAGGGAAAAGAAAAAAAAGATTCAAAGAGAAAATAAATATTCAAAGAGGTCAAGAATGCTTATGGGAAAAAATTATAACTTCCAAATAAAAAATTTAGATAAAAAGAAAAGAGGGTCAAGATGATATCGTAGTAAAATTTTACCACAAGTGAAGAGGGTCAAAATTGACAAAAAAAAAAAAAAAAAAGGTACTTTTAGTGCCATTTAAAATTTTAAAGGTACTATGATGACATTTTCTAAAAGTTAAGGAGGTCGAGTGACCCGAATCACCTAAAAGGGGCTTCTCCACTGATTACAAGTGAAGTGAATGAAAGGAAAGGGTCCAAACCTGATGAAGGCCAAGCCTGCCACTTTTTGAATAAAAGTTGACAATGCAGATATTTGGTGACATCGAGGGAAGGGTTGCTTCGACATTTTTTGAGGTTGATTTTTGTTTCTGTAGATAATCGTGGGATTCTTCTATTGTTGCTTTAACCAACTGCTGAAATTCATTAGGGATAACAGGGGGTTTGACATTGTCTGTTGGTCTTAGGTTTCCGTAATTACCAGTATTAGGGTCCCAATTCATACCAAGGCACATCATCTTCAAATGTATCTCCGCTCCATCACGATAACAAGGTTGGTAGAAACCTCCAGCCCCAAGGCCAAGCTTCCGACAAGCTTTGATAATGTTGACCTGTGAATAGAATGACCGGTTGTCAAATTATAGGGTAACAAACTTGTGATCAGCTAGCTAGAAAGTTACTAAATATGCTATTCCAAAACTTTTATAAATAAATAACTAAAAGAAACCACCGATTTTTTCAAAATGAAGTAAAGAACCTGATCTGAGATAGAAATATAGCTTTTCAAAAGTATCATCCCGGGCCTTAATATGTGAATGTCTGCCCCTTTTATGGAGCGTTTCGTTTCATTCCGCTTTTCCCTGTTTATCAAATGTAGAGGCCGATTTAGCATAACAAGATTCCCTGGCTTTTCTGGGCAGATATCAAAAGATTTCTTCATAGATGAGCTATCAGATTTTTCAGATTTTCCAACGCTACCAACATTCTCATCAATATTTTGGCCTGACAGCTTTTCCTTCTCAGAAATTTCAGATCTTTCAAGAAGAGATAATGTACTGATTTCTGCAACCATATCAGTGGGCTTTGCCAACAGCCTAGTCCCTACATTCTGATGTATATAACCAGGATCAGACTGAGGAGACAAAGATGGAAAATCATTAGATCCAGAATTTTCAGGTTTTCCCCCTTGTCTATTTGCTGCAATCGGATGTTTCATGCCTGGATCAGATCGAGCAGACCTAGATGGAAGGTTCTTAAATCCAGAATTCACAGGTCTTCCGGTACTACTACTTCCTGCTTTCTCATGAGGATTTTGGGAAAATTGCTCTTCCTTATTACAAGGTTCAATTTCAAATCCATTTTGAGTTGGCATAGCTGACTTACGAGGAGTGATTTCAGATTCAACAAGGGATGTATTAGTTTCTTTGGCCTTTTCTACTGGTATCCATTTCTGATCTTTCAAAACTTTAGGATAATTACTTTGTGATGACTTTGGCGTCACTTGAGAGTTTCTGATACCAGATGGAAAGTGGCGTTCTGACTGGTGGGGATGGGTAGAAGATGGTGTACGATCAAAGTTGTTTGAATTACCCCTTGATGTTGGCCATGAGCGGCGGTTGCGAAATTCTGAGGAGACATCCATGTCCTCCGTAGGAACATCGGAAGAACCATATGCTTCACACTGTAATTTTGAAGATAAGATTATTCAAGTGCAAAGAGAGGCGCACACACACAAAAATAAATACATACGTCGTGAATAAAAATGATGATAAATCCCGGTGGAAGAAAGGTAAATGGTGTGTAAAGAGAGTATCAGTTGAGTAAGAAGCAGAAGCATTAAGCTTTTATAATTTCTCCTCATAAACAAAGTTCTTAATAAGATTGTACGAGGCTTAACACCAAAGCATGTATGATAACACAAAGAAGACAACTGTTAGCTCGCTGAAAGAAAAACAAGAACATACCTTCCATATCATCCTTATTATTCCATTTTAAAATCAAGATTATTAAGACAGACGGTAAAATAAAGAAACTGTAGCCTTGGCCGGAATGGAGAGCATAAACTTAAAATGATGAACAACGTTGAAACATGATACCCGCCTTGAATAAGACTCCCGGCAAACCATTGTTTCCCTAAATTTCCCTCTCATGTGTTGTCCACGTTTCCCTATAGCCCTCTCTAACATTTCCTTCAAGATACTAATTTTTATAAGAACCTTACATTGAACTTTTTACGGAGATCACTAACATTTATACTTCATTTTAGAAGTATGACTCTTTTTTGGACTAAAAAAAAAAGTAAAGAGTGACTCTATTTCTTGGATAGAGAAGTAATACACACCAGGTGTCATTGGGTCTTAATAGCTGTCTTCAGACTTCAATATCCTCTCAGTGAAAGAATCAATGAAATATAGGATTACGGACTTACAATATTACTCCCTCTGTCCCTAAATGAGAGTCCATTTTCAAGAAATCTTTGTCCCAAAATGAGTCTTTTTTTAAGATAACTTTGTCTCTAAATGTTTTTTTTTTCGAATTTTTTTTCACCGGTCTCTTTGTACGTGCAAAACTAAATGTTTGGATAGAAGATTACAAGATTATATATAAATCTTTGCAACCTAATTGTACAAAGAGTTGAGATTTTCAGATGTCCCTTAAAATGAAATTTGGACACTGACAGAGGTGGTACTAAATTAACATAAGCATATAGTCTACGAATGAACATCCTACCCTTTTTGGAGAAATACGAGGCTAACATCCTCTACATGAGAAGAAGAAAAAAAAAAGGATGGAAAAAGCAAAAATAAATGGACGAATTAGGACATGCAATAGCAAGTATATCATCTCAATTTGAAGAAAAATCAAAGAAAATTAAAAAAAAAAGGTAGAGTGAGAAAATACTTACAGGTGAGGGGTGTTGGGAAGAAGAAACAGGGGAGAACCGTCCTCTTGAAGTAGAATAAGTGTTTCGGCCTCGGCCTCGGCCTCGGTCTCTGTTCATGGTGTTGAATTGAAATTCGAACGCGACCGTCGGAGGAGAAAAATGGGTTCGGAATACCGGAGATTGATTCGATTTTCAGGCTGGAAATTGGAGACGATTTTATAGCAACATTTTTGTTGGGGGAATACAAAAAAGGCAGACGCTATTATGACGAACGAGACTCGTGTGTGAACTGCACTGCACCACTTTCGTTGAGTGGGTTTTGAACGAAACTACTAAACCTAAAACCCTAAAGAGGTGGTCTCCCATGAAAAATGGGGGATCCGTCTCATGCATGAGACGGGTCGACCCATGACCCGTGGAGCATGACCCGCCACATGGCAGTTTCTCAGAGGTTTAATTTTTTTGGTTTCTTTTGAGTTTTTATATTATTTTTTCGGTTTTTCAGCCGTTCACCAAAAGTAATAGTTACCATAACTTAATGGAATGATTGTATGCATATAAAGTACTCCCTCCGTCTCAAAATACATGTCGTTTTGAGAGTAAAATTTTGTCTCAAAATACTTGTTGTTTCACTATTTTCAAAGCTTTTTTATTGCTCTATACCAATTATGCCCTTAATAATGATAGTGAACTATCTCTTACCTAACCATTTAATTAACTAGGTAGTTGAATTACTTTAGGGGTATTTGAGACTTCTTTACATGCATTAATAACATTTTTTAATATGTGTGAAACACTCCAAAACGACATCTATTTTGAGACGGAGGGAGTAACATTGTTCATAAGATAACGTAACAACTGTTTTACAAAAACAAAACCTCGTTTTACCCATTTTTTCAAATGTAATACTAACTATAATTACATGTAACCCAAACAATATCTAAATGTAATTATCATTTATACTGAAATGTAATAATGCTTTTGAAAAAAATGTAAAATATTGTGTATTTTGATTTAATTTTTTGAAAGAAAGTAACATTTGAAAAGTAACAACTCATATATGAATGTAATTGTTTGTACAAGTAAATGTAACACTTTAATAAAAGAAATTATAACATATTTCTATAGATAATGTAATACTTTTACATGTAACACTAATCAAGTGTTTTTAGCTCTAAAAATGTAAATGGTTGAATTATTACTTTTTCTATACATATGTGTTACAATTATGTATAAACATTATTACATATAAGTAACACGTTCGTTACATTTTAGGTATAATAAGTATTACTTTTGGCAAACGAAGAAAACATAGAAAAAAACACTGTTACTTTTCTGTATATATGTATTACTTTTATGTATACAAACTGTTACATTATATGAATACAGTCATTACATTAAGTTATAGTAAGTATTACTTTTGGCAAGTTTGACCCCTGGGTCCTGGAGCCGGTTCGTGGGTCGGGCGGGTCAAAAACCAACCCGTCTCATGGATGAGACGGGTTGTGCTGTTCGCACATGAGTTTTAGTCAACCCTAAATCCTAAACTTAAACCCTAAATCCTAAACCTTAAACCCTATAAAAACAGGACTTTTTTATAATTTATGGAGAAACTAGTTTCCCCCAAAATTTTCTCACTTTTGTATCGCTTTTACTCCTCAGTCATTATTTGCAAAAAATTGACTTTATTTTATAAAACTAAAAATTATTAATGAGAGTATTATTAATAGTGAAATAATACAAAATTTCATTTAACTTTCGGTCAAAGTATAACTGAGTTGACACTTTTTGCTTTGCTTTGCTTTGACTTTGTGGATTAAAGTGGGACAGAAGGAGTACTACCTCCGTCCCAAAATGATGTTCACGTTTTTTTGACGTTACTATGAAGAAACTTTGAGCAATAATTTTAAGTTGATTTAATTATCCTGAAATATAAACCTTATTATTGAGAGTTTGTTAATGATCTATCAATTACAAGTTTTAGATTTTCATTAATATAATTAAGTCAACTTAAAATTATTGCTCAAAATTCATTCCTAATAATAGCAAAAATTGTGAATCATTTGTGGGCGGAGAGAGTATACTGTAAGTAAAAATTACTACACTAAAAGCAAATGTATTTAAGTAGTGATACAAAAACGCAATTTTCAGATGTTTCAAAAACGTGTTTTTAAATGAACAGTGATATGTTTATTAGTAGTGAGACTTTATACACTTTGCATTCTTGAAAAGAAGTGAGCACGATAGAAGACGTCACTAAACAACACTATCATGGATACTTATAAACATTTCTCTCGACACTCAAAAGCACTATTACTAGCATTCAAAAACACTATTATAAGAGCGTCGGTGGATGTGTCCTAAAAGTGTCAGCGGTAGTTTTTAAGAGAGCCAGTGAAGGTGTTATAAGGGCATCTTCAACACGGAAGCCATAAATATCAAAATCAAATTTTAATACCTATGGAGCACTATTCACAATGTACCAAATATTTATTTCTAATGGAAGGTATCAAAATGAAATTTTGATATCTATTAAAAGATACTAGAATCTGCTATTAGTCAATAGCCGGTATCAAAATCAAAATCAAATTTTTATATTGTTATTTTATTTTACATCTAAAATACTTTAACTGACTAAATATTTTTTACATAATAATTATTATATAATTTGAATAAAAATTAATAAAGTTAAAAGATTATTTTTAAAAAAATATATATATAAAGTCATGAATTGAGATAAAAGAGTTCAGCAAGGTACTAATCCCTTAACTCTCTATCAATTTTCGGTACCTACGCATTTTAGGATTGGAGATGTTAAGTGTTAACTCTTTGAAGTGGGTTGATTTTGATAATCATTGGAGTTGCCCTAAGAGTGTCTGTAGTATTGTTTAAGAGTGTTGATTGTAGTGTTTAAAAGTGTTAGTTTATGTAATATAGAACGATAATGCATGTGTTTACAGAGTGCCGGTGCATGTAAAAGAATGTCGTTTATTTACCAAAATGTTACAACGCATTTTTAAAACAAATTTCACTTATCTACAAAAATGTCATCGCACATTTCAAACACATTTTTCCAAGTAACTTCCTAAGATTTTGTGTTAATTTTCATCTTTCAAAGACTATATATTTTTGTTTCAAAGAAAAATAAACAAATATTAAGGGCTTGTTTGATAGAGCGGTGCGTTCAAAATGAATTAAAAAAATCAGTTTTTTGCTAATTAAGCATATCAATGAAGAGTTTTTAAGTCGAGATTTTTGTTTAAAATCTTAGTCTTTTTTAACTGCTCCAAATAGTAGTGTTAAAAAAGAAGCTATGTTTTAAAAATTATCCCTTTTTATAATTGTGCACAAGACAAGTCCTGATTTAAACATTTAGTATGAGGATATTTTTGTTCCTCTAACTATTTTTGTTGTGAAATAAAGATAATATATGTACTAATTTAGTTCACATTTCTAATATGTGTAAAAGAGGTTAATTTTGCTTATAATATTTAAGACCGACTAGTGAGTAACCCGTCGAAATTTGACAGGAATAATAAAGCTAATTAATTAAGAAAAGCTGATGCAAGACATTTTCATACTGAGATAGTGGTACGAAATCAAATAAGTGATCTAGTAAAATACCATACCAGTCCTAATCTCAAATAATATTCAACAATAGTAGATGCACTATTAGGCCTCGTTTGGTGCACGGGAATCTGAGTCCAGGAATGGGTAATTGATTCCCATGTAACACTTAACTCTGTTTGGAATAAGCATGATACTAGATAAGGGATCGGGTATTAGTATCCCGTAGGAATCAAATACCCATTATATATGGTCATCTGAATACCACAATGGGAGATGGGTTTTTGATATCCATTCCATTGGAATTTTTAAGTGTGAAACAGATTCAATAAAATCCTAATCCAAATAAATCTCATATTCAAATATACGGATAATCTAATATTCATATTTGCTTAATGTCTTTCTCTTTCCTTAACTAACACCACAATATTAAACTCAAAAAAGTCTTTTCTTTGTTAAAACGAATGTTCATGTCAGACTCCTAAGTGCCTTAATTTTTCGTTTTTCATATTCAAATGTGCAGATAATCTTATTAATATCTTCCTGGGTTTATTTGTTTTCTCTATATTAAGAACTAAAAGGTGTTCAAAAAGTTTCTTTTCCAGAGGTAAAAGAAGGTGTAGTTAATTGATGATTTTTTTTTTTTTAATTTGATTCATCCATCTCAAAAATGAATTTCGATATTATTTCTTGATAAAAAAAATATAAAACAATATTTTTATTTTTGTCAAGAAAAATTTTGACATTCATTTTAAAATTAAATAGTAAAAAAATTAAGTTAACAAAAAATTAATTTTTACGTTTATGTTACCCGTAGACATGCAAACCAAACGTGGGAATGGTAATTAATTGTCCATTCCTTTATTTTGACAAAAAACGCATGCCAAACATGAGAATGGGCATGTTTAATTCTATCATTCCTGGATTTTAGATACCTAGGTAATGGGTGCCCTTTCCTTTACATTCATTCCCGTGCGCCAAACGAAGCCTTAGTAGTAGGAGACACAATTACATGTAGTCAATCACACAAAAGGCATCCACTTCAGCAACTTGAAACCAACCATACAAAAATCCATCCACTTCAGCTATTAGGAATATTAATATACTATTCAAGTAAATATTTTGTATTTATTAACTTACCAAACTTAGGGATATTGTGTATATTGAGTAGGAGATTTATATCTTGTTAACCAAGTTAGATTAGTCTAAAATGTTTCATGTAACCCTATAAATATGTAACCTATTGTTCATTAATAAATTGAGTCTTTCATATTCAAACATTCTCTACCATGTATGATTAACTCCGACTATCTCTCTCTAATCCTTGACATGCTATCAGAGCTATGATCCATAATGTGACTTCTCCACAAATTTTTTTCTTTCTCAATCTCCTTTTGGCCGACAACCCTATAAACCCAGAACCAATTGTAAACAACCTTCCACTCCTACTTTCTCACCACTCAAATCCAACCCTTCTCTCTTGTTTCAACCTTATACCCAAATCATCATCTTTCATGGAAAAAAAAAATTCAAATACCCAATTTCAAATAACTCACTCCCCTAAAAATCAGCACCTTAGACCATATCCCAATTACCCGATCTACCCCCTCCTACAATTCTTCTTCTTCTTCTTCTTCTTCTTCTTCTTCTTCTTCTTCTTCTTCACAGGCCTTTATAATTTTCTTTCTTTTAAAGTCTTTTTCTCTCTTTCTTGAAATAAGTAAATTATATTAATATTTCAAATCTTTTCCTTCTTCTTACAATCAATTTCTATTTCTTCTTAAAATCAATGTTTTTTTCTTCGCCATTGAGGCGTAAAATAAAACCCTTATCATCCGTCATTGCGACGTAAAGTCAACGTCATTGCAACGTAAAATCGTCTTGCGACATGGTTGCGACGTAAAATAAAAGTTTTTTTTTCAACAAATTTTTTTCTCAAATACCTCTCTCAAATATTTTTTTTCCTTAATTCTTCTTCTTCTCTCTAAATTTTTACCAATCTCAATGTCACGTTGAGTATTATTTCTTCCCTTCATAAATTCTTCTCGTTCTTAAATTTTCTTTCCCAATCTTAAAACAAAGTTGTGTCTTCTAAATTCTTCTCATATTATATTCTTATTCTTACCCCCCCCCCCCCTTCAACCTCAATTTTCTTCATTTTTTCAGCTAAAATATAATGTTTTCTCCTCCCAAATACAAGTTTTTCTTCAGAAACCACATGCACGTCCGGGAACAAATCCGACTCCACTCGTTTATCAACACGCGACTCGTCTCACCAATATTCAAGATTGGACTTATCCAAGGATCGTCCATCTTGCGAGGGCATATTAGGAATATTAATATAATATTCAAGTAAATATTTTGTATTTATTAACTTACCAAACTTAGGGATATTGTGTATATTGATTAGGAGATTTATATCTTGTTAACTAGGTAAGATTAGTCTAGAATGTTCCATGTAACCCTATAAATATGTAACCTATTGTTCATTAATAAATTGAGTCTTTCATATTTAAACTTTCTCTACCATGTATGATTGACTTCGACTCTCTCTCACTCTCTAATCCTTGATATCAGCCACTTGAAACCGTAGTCACTCTTGAAAAAAAAACAAAACAAAACCAATCGGATACTGCCATAAACTTGAAGGTTGCACACAATATTTAGTAATGTAGCAAGCTGTTAACTCCAAGCAATTTGTGGCATGTTTTCAAACGCGCATTGTGACCGATGTTGTTATTGCTGCGATCAAATAATCGGAGTAGATGCCAACATGTTAAACGCAGTCAAGAAAAAACATTAAAACCTACAATTTAGCTTAAAATTTTACATCCACATTAAATTCCATGGATTTTTGGGTTAAACAATTGAATAAGGTCAGCCAATGGGTAGCTTTACTTGTGGCATGTTTGACTTTAATATTTTTTTTATATACTACTCCATCTGTTTCACTCAAATTAGGATTTTTGGGTTGGGCACTGGGATTAAGGAAATAGTGTAGTGGAGTAAGTGTTGTGAATATGAAAAGTGAAGTAGGAGAGAGAAAGTGGGGTAGAGAATAATGAGTGGAAAGTTGTTGTGAATCTGAATGTGTGTCCTATTAAATAAAACACTTCTATTTTTGGGTTGTTCTAATTTGATGAGGCTGTCTCCTGTACACCCGCCGCACAGCGTGCGACGGGCCAGGTCAACCAATTTTTTATTTTTTGCCACCCCCAACTTTTTTTCCTCCCAACAAAAGTAACACTTGTTATAACGAAATGTAACACTTTTTTCTTTCAAATGTAACACTTTTTTTAAAAAAAAATGTACCACAAATTTGCTGCAATAGATTAAAGATAACCATAAAGATTGACAACTAAACTAATGTCACACTCTTTTAAAAGGAATGTGACACTCTTTTTATCAAATGTAACACTTTTTAAAAAAAAAATTAACATAAGATTGACAAACTAAACTAATGTTACATTTTATAAAAAATGAATGTAACATTTATTTTTCTCAATTGTAACAGTTTATATTCTTAAATGTAACATTATATCTGAAATGTAACAATTTTTTATTGAGAAAGTAACAATTGAAATGCAAACCCAATTTTTTATTTTTTTTTGTAAAATTGATGTTACATTTAACTGTAAAAAAGTGTTACTTTTTGAATATAAAACTGTTACTTTTATTAGATTAAAGATAACCATATCATGACCTATGTAGTTTTATTTTTTATTCGTCTCGTCGAGACGAACACAACGGTATTTTTATTTTATTTTTCTGAGTTATAAATCTCAAGATATAGCATTTAAAAGTTTTTGGGGTTTTTTTTTAAAAGAGGACACGTGGCAGCGCGCGGCTGGGTGAACCAGCGAGTGGCTCACAGCGCGCCATGTGTCGCTCTGTGGATGGAATCGGTCGGGTCGGACGGGCCGGCCCGTCACATGGCTGTACAACCGCCGCATTTGAGAATTGTTCTAATTTGAATGGGACACCCAAAATAAAAGTTTGTCCTAATTCGAGTGGGACGGAGGGAGTATATGACATTTCGAATTCTGTATGATTTTTCTTACCAAATAGGGGCACATCTTAGATTTGACAGCCAATGGGTACTTTTACATATAGAATGTTTGACTTTCTTAATTTTAGTAATTAAGGAATACGAATAGTTTATGTCATACTCCCTCTGTTCCAAAATAACTGTCACTTTTGGTCAAACAGATGTAAGTTTGACCAATAAATTTAAAGCAAAAATAATAATCTTAATAAAAATCTAAAAATTGTTATTAAAAGTATTATTAATTATAATACAATGACAAATTTTAGATATTTATTAATATCATTATTTTTTATTTAAATTATTAGTCAAAGTTACATCTGATTGACTAAAAGCGACAGTTATTTTGGACCAGAAGGAGTACTATATAAAGTAACGTATATTTGTAAATAAGGAATAATTTGTGCTGCAATTTATTGAACCCGTTTTTTTTTTTTTCTTTCTGTTATTTCATCTTGGAAGTTCATTTTGAAATTCAAATTGCATTTTATGAATAGTTGGTTTATATAAGGAAATATTAAATAAGGAAAAAATTTTATACTCTTTAATAATGCACCCGTTTTTTAATAGAATTTGCTAAAAAAATCTAACTGAATCTAAAGTTACAAATAAATTTAATAACTTTTGAATTTTACTTTTGATAATTTTCGTTGTTTTTTTTTTTTAAATTTTGAATCTCATATTTGATAATTTTCGTTTTTTTTAGAAAAAATCTTTCCGATCTTTTGAAGCTACCAATTACAGGCTGCCACATGGATTTATGATGTGGCATTATGACGTGGCGCGCTGTGAGGCCTGAAAATGTTCCTGCTTTTATATATTACTAGTGAGTAACCCGTCGAGATTCGACGGGAGCATAGTAATGCTAAGAATCAAAAAAATAATATAATTGAAGTTATAGGATTAAAAATATAAGATTATTAAATTGTATTTTATTCTCACTATTACTAATTGGTCAGTTAAAAAGAAGTGATACGATTTAATTTTATTCGTCAAACATACAAAAAAAGAGAAAGAAAGGATGACATAAATAAATATAATTAGTCTCGTTTTTACTACTACTTCTGTCTCAAAATGAATTTTTAAACTAAAATTAAAATTATTTATGTTGGGAAAGAGAGATTAACATCTTTGTCAAATTTAAAGTTAGCTAAGATAAATTGCAAATGCATGCACGTGTTTATTGTATTTGAGTAAGAAAGAAACAACCATTTATATCAGTTGTAAAACTTCATATTGAATGGGGGTAGTATATGTTTGACTCAACTTGAATCATTTCTTTGATCATAGTTCATAGGTTCACTAACCCAATGTCAATAAAATTTAAAGCTGAACCACGACTGAATTTACACTGGTAATACCTTGTCAGGTCCCATAGTGTTACTCCTGATTGTATTCTAATAGACTTCGAGAATGGATCATCTAAAGAACTACTACCTTTGTCCTGAATGCATAACTATGCAACTAATATGGTTAATGAATCAAAAGTTTTTAAACTTGTTTAATAACAAAGTGTGAATGCAAACAACTAAATCATCCACTTGATGGTTTGTATCATGTTTAATAATATAATTGAAGTTATATGATTAAAAATATAAGATTATTAAATTGTATTTTATTCTCACTATTACTAATTGGTCAGTTAAAAAGAAGTGATACGATTTAATTTTATTCGTCAAACATACAAAAAAAAAAATAGAAAGAAAGGATGACATAAATAAATATAATTAGTCTCGTTTTTACTACTACTTCTGTCTCAAAATGAATTTTTAAACCCAAATTAAAATTCTTTATGTTGGGAAAGAG
The DNA here is from genome assembly GCA_026119855.1 of Campanula takesimana. Taxonomy (NCBI): domain Eukaryota; kingdom Viridiplantae; phylum Streptophyta; class Magnoliopsida; order Asterales; family Campanulaceae; genus Campanula; species Campanula takesimana. Next base: position 927,751 of record JAOWBW010000321.1, read on the forward strand.
AGATTAACATCTTTGTCAAATTTAAAGTTAGCTAAGATAAATTGTAAATGCATGCACGTGTTTATTGTATTTGAGTAAGAAAGAAACAACCATTTATATAAGTTGTAAAACTTCATATTGAATGTGGGTAGTATATGTTTGACTCAACTTGAATCATTTCTTTGATCATAGTTCATAGGTTCACTAACCCGAGGTCAATAAAATTTAAAGCTGAACCACGACTGAAGTTACACTGGTAGTACCTTGTCAGGTCTCATAGTATTACTCATGATTGTATTCTAATAGACGTCGAGAATGGATCATCTAAGGAACTACTACCTTTGTCCTGAATGTATAACTATGCAACTAATATGGTTAATGAATCAAAAGTTTTTAAACTTGTTTAATAACAAAGTGTGAATGCAAACAACTAAATCATCCACTTGATGGTTTAAATGAATCAAAAGTTTCTAAGCTTTTTTAATAACAAAATGTGATAAGAAGTGTACAAATTAGAACCTAAATGCACTCCTTGGTTGGAGCAATGAGTGCGTGAACCCATAATCCTCTTGACTTTAGATTGATGACTGTCATTCTGATGTTCATTGCGACACTGCTGAATCCTAAAGGCTCGAATAGCCATATGCAGTTTTCACAGCCTGAGATTAAATTATGTACAATTTAGAAGTTTGACGTTAGAAACAAAAGGATGCATGCGTGTTTACTAAATTGATTATGAGTAAATACCACTGCAACAAAATTAAATTACAGTTAAGATATTGTTCTTCAATCTGTACAACCTTAATTAATGGTGAAATCTTGACTAATACATGGGCTTGAGGAGCTATTCCATGTAACAACAGTCAGTTCAAGTAATAAACACTCATAACTGGTCTCATCAAATCACATGGACGCAAGTAGACTACTCTTTACTTCTCTACTCTATCGAATTCTCCATTGATGTGCCTTTCTTTCTAGAACGCCATTCTCGCTTTGTCTTATCCCAAACAAAATGATGCGGAAATTCATAACACTTGTGGTGTCGAGCCTATGGATTCTCACGATTGATCTTCATCCACTGTAAAAATTATGATTGACTAACAGTAGGCTTACCCCCACAACATCCGGAAGATAATCACCATATTTGAAAGGAAAGCTTTGGTCTCCTTCCAAATGGAAAGATAAGTGCTCTACAGAGGGTGTCATGTAATAGATATCAAATCCAAATATTCTCCACATCGCCTCACATGCAAATAAATATATGCAATCAATGTACATTTTCACTTCATCATACGCACAAAACCTCACCTCTGTTATGTCACTTCCCTTACTGATATACTTGAATAAATACTTTATTGATTTGCTTTGATTACAGTATTCCACTTTGATGTGAACCTGATACTTCAACAACAACTCTGCATTATAAGGCACAATATACTTATTATCAAGCGAAATTCCACCATTTTCTACATTGGCACCGATGTCTCTCCTCTGATAAACATGATATCCGTTCTCGTCAATGGATGTGCCTTAATTAAATCATTTAAGGAAGTTCTTTGAGCACATTTTATTGTCCATGCAAGGGGATTTTCAAAGACCATGTACCATATATTCTTTCACAACCTCTTACATTTTAGGATTAGTTTCTTTATCAGGAATCTCAGCAGATATCCACTTATCAACATTCTCGGTTGTTCCTGCTTGGTCCTTACTTTTGAGAAAAAGAAGAATATCAGCAGGGGAAGACCTCGCTTTTTACCATTTTTCTTTCTTCGTATTACTCTAAAACCTGCAAAACAAAAATTTTAGAAGGTCAGAGGAATATTTACGCATCATAATGAAATTATAAACATGTATTAATATACCATCAAATAACTGACAATATTATATTTCATGGAAAATGATAAAATTTCATAAATTATGCTGAAATTCAATCACAGTGATACAAAAATTAAAATATAAGAGTTATATTGGGTTGAAATATGAGACATATAACTACCAATAGTAAAATTCTCCCTTTGTTGCAAGATGATAGTCTTATTTGACTTTTCAAGCATTTTAAAGTTACGCTATAAGTATTTGAAATTTAGTCATTTTAAAGGCTTAATTGTTGAACGTGACTAACTTTTTAGGACAAACAAAAATTATAAATTGGACTACTATTTTGGAACAAAGTATCATATAACCTACCATTAATTGTAAGGGCATATTCAATTCAATCCAACATTACTTCATAATACATTACATGCGGTAATCTCTAACAATACACTGGAAGAAGCCACAGTTTCTTTTTTATGCCCAGTAAAAATATATTCATTCGTTATTTGATAAAAAAAAATTATTTTTGGAACCATTTGATAATGATAATTTAAACTATTATGTATACTCTTTAAATAAATTATTTTCTCATCCTAATGCTTATTTTTATTCCTAATAAAAAGAAAAAAACGATATTTATTTCGAATGCAAGAAATTAATTCTAAATGAAATAACTTTTTTTCTGTCTAGTAATCCTATTTCTGATCACTTTTTGAGTGTTAAGTATTTTGGACTGGGTCTTAATAAGATTGTATTCTCTATTGCTCGAATCTTGAATGCGTAAAAGAGAAAATAATCAAATATAAGATTCTCATTAGTTCTGAATTTCATAATTTCGTTTGCAAAATAGTATGTTATAATTAAGAGTCAGTCTTATGAAAAACTTATTTTACATTTAGAGATGTGTAAAACTTGTTTTACATTAAGAGATTCAGTTTTATATTAAGGGATGAAATCATTGTATCTACATCTTATCAACATTATTTTTTCTAAGTAGTTATTTTTAAATGTTTAAGGTCTTCATAATAAAAATTATTGAGATTCAAAATATCAAAACTAAAAATACGATATTTGCTTTGAAATTCAAAAAAGCGTTATAATTATCATTATCATTATCCCCCATTATCAGATGCTAGAATTTCATCAGTTTAAATTTACAATATGAGGTTTAAAAATTTACGATTTTCTTATCAAATAGGGTACACCATGGAAAACAAATGCATAACTTGGTTTGTATCATGTTTGATTTTGTGCTTAAATATAGCAAGAGCGGGCAAAGGGGCGATCAAGCTTAAGATAATAAGTAACTATTAAACAAAATTAAAAACATAGTTATAAACATAACATTAGAATGATCTTCTGTGAATAACGGTCATGTATAGAAAGCAATGAAAATATATTTAAGGTTCAAAATAATAATTACTGACTCCATCCCAAAATAAATTCATTTAAAAAAATTAACTTTGCTTTTACTCAAAATAAAATTTAAATATATTTTGAGTAATCATTTTGAGAAGGAGGTAGAATTACTAACAAAAATTATAAACATGGCATTCAAAATAATGTTTCGAGAATGACACTCACATTAAGGAAAGTAATTAAGGAAAATACTTGCAAATAAGGAAAAGATTTTGTGGTTTAATAATTAACCATTTCTTTCTACAATTAGCTTTTGAAATATCAAATTGAACTGTATGCATAAATGGATACTTACTGATCGTTGCCACCATTATATAGAAGGAAAAAAAAAAAAAAAACCCTCCATTCCAGAATAAATGTCAGCTTGCTTTTTTTTGTACTTTTGTACGAACGAACTTTGAGCAATAATTTTAGGTTAATTTAATTATCCTTATAAACATTTATTATTTTTATATATAGTGGTGTATCAATAATAAGTTTTATAATTTCATTAAAATAAAATAAATAATGTAACATAAAATTATTACTCCAAGTTCCTTCTTACTAACATACAAAAAAGGTCGACATTATTGTGAGACATAAGGAGTAATAAGTACAATAAAAATAATCAATAGTAACTAATCTCACGTAAATGAAGCTTCCAAAAAAAATCTCATGTAAGTGAAACTTATAGAAGCATTCGGTGTCCAACGGTTAGCCTTTATTCATAAACTTAGTGAGAAGTAATTAATAAGATTTACCTTGGGTTGTTAGAATACTATACCTCACTAATTCACGCCCATTAACTATTGATTTGGCTTTCTTAAGAGACAATGGGGACCTTATATCAATTAATTATATACTTTTTCATCCCAAAAAATAAATTTATACGACATTTAGTACATATTATGAGACACATGAAGTATTCCGTAATAACTACAAGTATGTTAAAACTTTTCTACCTCTAATCTAAAACAAAAAACAATTAAGATCATCATCTGGAAAATTATATGGTTTAAATCACCATAAAAAGAAAGACTAATAAAACCATTGTTTTTGAAGCAACACCTTCATTAATATATTGACATTTGGCCATTACAACATGATCTTTTTCTTTTTCTTTTTCTTTTTCTTTTTCTTTTTCTTTTTCTTTTTCTTTTTCTTTTTCTTTTTCTTGTCATTAGAATCTACATTGATCTATTTGAGCATTGACATTTGGATACATCCAAGTTAATCACCTTTCAAGTATTTGATCCCTAAAACTGGTGTTCTCAGTTGGACTTTGCATCTTGAGGTTCCCCTCTCCAGTGTTGTTTTCTCTTTTGAGTAATGGAAGCCTGCACTCGAACTTTTTTTATGACAACGTCAAAACAAAATGATCGTATAATAATTTCAGAATTTTAACAAACCGTATGTATATGTATAATGCATATGGAATAACAAAAAAGAAAAAAAATTACTTCAACAAATGATTAACACAATTGCCCCTATGTTTCATCTTTTTCTTTCAAACTTTCAAGACAGTACCTGTTAAGATGCTAGCTAGCTAGTCCATATTCCTTGAAAATAAGAATAAATGCCAAACAATTTGATTATATAGGCATACATATTTCTAATATACTATAGGACATATATTTTAAAACGCTGTAATGAAAAGAAAGAAGACAAGGCTTGAAAACTCAATGCGAGTCTTCCATTCTCAGTATGTTGATATTTTTAAGGAGTAGTACAAGATCCTATGTTATTTGTACATTTGAATATACCTATCAGTAAGCAAGAGATATGATTAATTAGAATCTCATTTACACAAAATATTCAAATAGAAACTAAGAGATAATACAATCAGTTGCCTATAATAATGCTAACGGGGTCCGTGTTTGACTCGTTTACAGTATGAACCTAAGATGCATGATACGAAATACATATATTGATGGTTGTTTAAGGCAATCAGATTGGCTTTGCTTCTTTATCCTGCATTATTCAAATACAAAATATGATCTTCAAAATTAAGGGTATATGTAATTGATAACCTTGTCTAAATTTATTTGAACATTAAATTTAAAGTGTAATCCAGCTAATGTTCTTCTCGATTTTACAATATATAAAAAATGGATTTTTAAAATAATTATTGATACTATTATTAATGAATATTTTGAATCAGGAAATCAATCAAAAGAATGCAAAGTGTTTTCTTCGAAATATATATGATCACAAACTGTATATTAATTAAACAATTTAAATATGAGAGATATGGAATAGACTTTTAAGAAATTAAGTGCTAAATTTTAGGAAACTTTCAATTTGAATTAGGAAAATCAATCTCTACACTTGAATGGCATAAGCCTATGAAACAACGCCATGTGGAATTCCACGTCACTATTCCACGTGGCGGGATGAGATGCCTAGAAATGTTTCTGGCTTTATATATTATATAGATATAGATAGATAGATGAGATTTTTTTTTGACAAGCTAGTTACATTCCATTCATTCAAGACAATTGTCATCGTGTTACAAACTCCTATTAAGTCTATTACAGATCTATTGCCTAGTCTAGTAGGCTTATTGTAGTTCCATCGCCATCTGGTGGTCTCTTCTCCTAGAGGGAGGGAGTCGAACATGCGATCTCCACCTAAGTGGAAGCCATACCCACCCGGATAACATTGGGCCAAGAGGCCCCTGGTAGACCGAAGAGATTATTTTGGTTGAATATTATAAATGATGTTCGACTGATAATAATATTATTAATAATATACTCCCTCCGTCCCATATCTACGTGGACAAATTTCTATTTTGGATTTCTCATTTATAAGTTACATTTTTCTAAAATGATAAAGAATCTTTACTATTCCTCCCACTCATTATCTCTCCTACTTTACTTTTATACTCACAACGCCAATCAACCTACTATATTCCCTACCTCACTTTCTCTCTCACACTTTACTTTTCACACTCACAACAACTATCCACTACTATTCATCCCTTAATTCTCGTGCTGTAACACCCCGAAAAATTCTAATTCCATAAATATCAAAATGTCACAATTTACATCTCTAAAATATTATACAAATCTTCACTAGAAATCTTTATGCTCTATAAACTGCTCCGAATCAAATCCCGTCCCGAACTTCGGTCAACAGTCAAACTGCACAAGGTCAAACTGGAGGGGGGTGAGCTGGGGGGGCTCAGTAAGAAAGGGGATACACAATATCACAGAAGCCAATGGAACACAAACACCAAATAACTTTATCCATGAAATTATAAATATGGACATGCCAATAAGGCCTGTTTCATAAACCGAATAACCGATCAATCATACTTTACAGTTCCGATGCACTAACTATGTTCAGGCCCAGTGGGATATCAAATAACAACCAAATTGTTGGCCGCCCTCTTGGAGTCGGACCCAACACAAAGATAATAACCGAATCCACTGCAACAGTCACATAGTTAGCTACATCGAAACCATTTCATATAACAAATCTCATTTTTTAGAACAAATAACACATAAAGCATGTTTTTCAAATAACAATGATATTAACCGAGCAATTGCAATACCCAAAAAAATTATCAAATTGGACCGAACAAATGAAATACGTAACAATAAAATGGAGTACTACGATAAGACATATATAAAAGAATAATAAATGACACAAAATCGATACTGCATAATTTTCCTTACCTCAAAATAAATAATAACAGATCAGTAAATAATTCAACGGTGAAGCCACGATCCATAAAAGTACTCGGCTCACTCATTAAAATTTGATGTGCTCTCGGGTAGACACAGATGAATATAGTGTCTACTAAGGCTTTAAATAACAATCAACTTCGGTGATGAGTCGCAACAATCCACCTATACTAAAGTTTACAGCTCTTGCTATGTCCATCAAAAAGCCACGAGATTTGATGAGTCGCCAAAACACCTCAACATAGTTTTCTTTTCGGGCAAATAGCATATTAGGCTCCGTTTGTTTCGCGTAAAACAATTTCCGAAAAATGATTTTCCGTAAAATGTTTTCCGGAGAATGAAAATGTTTTCCGAAAAATGACATAAACATGTTTTTGGTTGTTTGGTAAATCTAAGGAAAATGTTTTCCGGAAAATATTTTCATATGAAAATAATAATAATTTAATATGAGGAAAAGAATAATTATGAGAAAAAATTGAATGTGGGTGGAGATTTTGGGTTGGGGTGGGGATGGGTGGTTGTGGGGGGGTGGGGTGGGGTGGGGGGTGGGGTGGGGTGGGTGGGTGGGTAGGGGGTGGGTGGGGTAGGTGGGGGTGGGGGAGGTGTTCAAAAATAATTTTAATATGAGTTATTTTTATTTTTTTTTGGGGGGGTGGGTGGGTGGTGGGGGTAGTAGGGTAGTTGGGGGGGGTGGAGGTGTTCCTTTTTTTTTTTTTTTTTTTTTTTAAATGAGTGTGAAGAAGTTTTTTTTTTTTTTTGTGGGGTAGGGGGGTGGGTGGGTGGGGTGCTGGGGTAGGGTGGCGTGGGGTGGGGTGCTGGGGTAGTTGGGGCTGGGGGAGAATGGAGATGTTCATTTTTTTAAATATGAGTGAAAAGAAGTTTTTTTTTTTTTTTTTTTTTTTTGGGGGGGGGGGTGGGGTAGGGTGGGTGGTGGGGTAGTTGAGGGTGGTGGAGATGTTCATTTTTTTTTAATATGAGTGAAAAGATTTTTTTTTTTTTATTTTTTTTTTTTTTTTGTGGGGTGGGTGGGGTGGGGTGGGTGCCTGGGGTAGTTGGGGGTGGTGGAGATGTTCAATTTTTTTTTTTTAATATGAGTGAAAAGAAGTTTTTTTTTTTTTGGGTGGGGTGGTGGGGTAGGGTGGGGGTGGGGTGGGTGCTTGGGTAGTTGGGGGTGGTGGAGATATTCATTTTTTTTAAAATGAGTTAAAAGTTTTTTTTTTTTTTTTTGGGTGGGGTGGGGGGGGTACTGGGGTAGGGTGGGGGTGGGTGCTGGGGTAGGGTGGGGGTGGTTGCTGGGGTAGTTGGTGGGGGTGGATAGGATGGATGAAGAGGGTGGTGTTAGAGGTGTAGTGGGTAGGGTGGGGTTTTATGGAGAGTTGGGTGTGAGTGAGAGAGTTAACATTTTCCGGAAAATGATTTACTTAGTAAAAATCCGTAAGTCATTTTACTTAGAAAAGAGGGAAAACCATTTTCCGGAAAATATTTTCCTCACTTTCCGGTGCGTAACAAACACCGGAAAATGGGGAAAACATTTTCCGGAAGTTATTTTACGCGAAACAAACGGAGCCTTAGTGTACTTAAGTTTTACCATAGTTGTAATGTGGCTTTCAACGTTTCATTTTTGGCAATTTAACTTATAATGTTTACATTTTGTGGCAATGTGACTTAAAACTTGACGGATACTAACGAAAAGGGATGAATGCTAACGAAACTAGATAAAAGTTAACAAATTGAACGGGAAATATAACGACCTATATGGAATACAACATTATCCACCCTCTAAATATAAAAATTATCAGTATCACTATTTTATTAATTATGTTTACAAAACAAAATAATAAAATTATTTCATACATCCAAAAAAAATATTACCAACGCCCATTTTTCAAACCTTTATTTTAACAAATTATCTCATCTTCCTTAATATTAACTACTCCCTCTGTCCCGGTTTAAGGTTCTTAGTTTGACTTTACACGCTTATTAATAAACCAAGGCAAATTTGGGTCAAACATAGTAGTGTGTGGTAGTGTGTGAAGGATATAATTGTCAATTCACAAAGCAAGTGGGTGAAAAGTAGATAGAGTAATATTCTATAAAGGGCATTATTAGCTCAATTTGTTAACTTTCGTCTAGTTTAATTAGCATTCATTTCGTTTCGTTAGTATACGTCAAGTTTTAAGTCACATTGCCACAACATGTAAACGTTATGAGTTAAATTGCCAAAAATAAAACGTTGGAAGCCACATTGCAACTCTAGTGAAACTTAAGTACACTAATGTGCCATTTGCCCTTTTCTTAATTTGCTCTCGGGTAGACACAGATGAATATAGTGTATAGGAAACTGGTAGGTTCCACCTATGAAAATATAACATTGATATGTCATAAATCCAATCCGTCCCAGATTTTCTTTTTCTATTTTTTATTTTTATTTTTCAATTCATCCCAAAATGTCGTGCTTAATTTCAGAGTATTACAGTGCAAAACTCATTTTATCCGTATAGTTATGGGATGGGGAGTATTAATTACACTCGTTAAATTTCACAATAGTAATTAGATTGATATTGAATGATGGGAATTCACATTCACCCATGCTTATCATTAAAAACTAAACAAAAAGGGATTTTCTATTCACACTACTTTTTTTTCCTTTTACACTAACACACTAACCAATGTAACTGACACACAAAACTAGTATGGGGTAAATGATATAGAGGTATTTTGATTGGGTAATTGACCACTAGCATTTATTACTCTTACCTTATTAGCACATTCCTACCAAAAGTCAAATACAAACATAAAAATTTGATAATTGATCTTTAAAGACCGTGTGGGGCTTATTTTCAAGTAAAAATTTACTTCTTTTGAAAAATATAGTTTGACTACAATTAAATTGGATCAGTTTATTTTTTTATAAATCCTCATTTCATTTCAAAGATCATTTTGGCCTATATTTCAAGTTAAATTTTCATTTCAAATTCATGATAAATATAGTATCAAAGTGTTGTTTTATATGTTAGAAATATAATATAATCTTTGAGAAAATGGAATATTGGAGACAAGGTGAATGGTTAGATGAATCAAGTGATGAGGTAATTTTAACTTACATTTTTACAATTTATTTTGAAATAGTACAATATATTTTATGAATTATTAAATTGATTCTTATTTATTTTCACTTTTTTAGGAAGATGATAAACTAGCTCAAGATGATAATAATGAAGACATGAATGAAATGGATGGCAATGACACATGCAAATTTTCTACAAATAAGGTAATATGTCGAGTTATTTTTTTCTTTTCCTTTTTTTGGCTTTTTTTCCATGTCATATTATATGCAGTTATAGTGTTTTTTCTAAAAATAATAATTAATATCATTGTCTCAAAATAAACAATAAAAAATAAAATTTATTCTTGATTTATGATAAAATATTTTATTGAAAAAAAATGAAGATATTTTTTGAGTAAAACATTTTTTAATGCATATAAATGAATGTTTCAAATAAAAATAAAAATAGATGACGATAGTTTAAAAAAAAGATAAGGTTTTTTTTTTTGAAGAAAAAAAAATGATAAGGTTAAGATCTAATAAAAAAAATTAATGCGTATAAATTTCCTAATATAACAGATTAAAAGTCAACATTTATTATGAGTAAAACGTTTTAAAAAGTCATGTTGATCATGGATTTTTTATTTGATACAAATGCTTTGAAATAAATTATCTAATGCTTTGAAATAAATTATCTATTGCATAAATATTAATCTGTACACTTTCATTAAAAATAGTATTATCAGTTTCTAATAAATTAGTATGAATTTAGGTGTTTCATTCTCGGGAAGAATTGATTAATTGGGTGCAAAGTGTGGGATTTTCTCTTGGGTATACTATTGTTATAAAAAGATCAGTGAAAAGTTCATCAGGAAAAATTCCTAGAATTGTATTTCAATGTGATCGAGGTGGCATCTACAAAAGTAATAAAATCTCCACAAGACATACCGGCACAAAAAAAATTGGTTGTCCATTCGAATTAGAAGGAAATTTTTTACGAATTGGTGATTGCTGGAGTTTGAATGTTATATGTGAATTACATAATCATGACGCTGCATTACATATGGAAGGTCATCCATATTCAAGAAGGTTGTCTGGAGATGAAGTTAGATTAGTGGAAGATTTGTCAAGAAAGAACGTGAAACCACGTGATATCTTGCCAATAGTAAAGCAACAAAATCCGGATAATGTGTCTATTATCAGAAACATGTACAATGCACGCCATAAGCTTCGAACTGTGGAAAAAGGTGGTAAAACTCAAATGCAAGTTGTCATGGATTTTTTACAAAAAAACGAATATGTTTTTGAGTTTCGTACAAATGAGTCAACTAACGAATTAGAAGATTTGTTTTTTGCTCATCCAAAATCTTTGGAGATATGGCGTGCATTTCCACATGTTTTGTTGATAGATGCAACATATAAAACCAACAGGTATAAGATGCCTCTTCTTGAAATTGTTGGTGTAGCTTCGACAAATATGACCTTTTGCATCGCATTTGTATTTATGCATAGCGAAACGGAGTCGAGCTATACTTGGGCATTGCGTTGTCTTAGAACAACAATGTATGGATGCACTGCTCCCCGTGTTATTGTCACAGACAGGGCCTTGGCTTTGATGAAAGCATGCAACAATGTGTTTCCCGAAGCTAAAGGACTACTTTGTAGATGGCACATCAACCAAAATATTTTGAAGAAGTGCAGGCCATCATTAAATTCAATGGAATCTTGGAATTCATTTTATAAAGCATGGAATATGTTGGTTGAATCTGAAACTGAGGAAGGATACTTGTTCAATTTGAAACAACTTGAAGCAACATTGCTTGATTTTTCAGGTATTCTTAAATTAAATATTCAAAAAAATGTTTATAAATAAATATTCATAAAAAATATGTTTATAAATAAATATTCATAAAATTGATTTTTGTTTGTTGACTTTTCAGGTGTTCTTAGTTATGTAAATGCAAATTGGTTGATACCTTATAAGGAAATGTTTGTAGCTGAGTGGACAGATAAATTTCTGAACTTTGGAAATCACACAACTAATAGAGTGGAGAGTCAGCATGCCAAGTTAAAAAAATACTTGGATTCCCCACGATCGGATTTAGAAAGGTCATTGTCGTATATTCATGAGGTCGTCGATTCACAAGTTATATCGATTCAAGGAAGTCTTGAACAGAACAAAATTGTCATTCGACATCGATTCAACACACCACTGTTCCGAGAATTGCTAGGTTTTGTTTCAACTTATGCACTTGACATAATGTTCAAGGAATTTGAGCGGTCCAAAGTTAAAGGATTTTTTTCCAAGAAATGTGGATGTCAATTATGCACGAGTCATGGGTTGCCGTGTGCGCATGAACAAGTAGAATACTTCAAAGGAGGTCGTTCTATTCCACTTGACGCAATGGATATGTTTTGGAGGAAGCTTGATTTATCACCGTGCACATCCTTAGAAGATGATGATTTTGGTTGCGAACCGGAGTTACAAATGTTTAAGGCACAGTTCAAGAAAAAGTCGAGATCTGATAAGTTCAGTTTTTTTGAGAAAATTAAGGGAGATAATCGCGCCGTCAACAACTTCAGTTCGTGAACCAGCTGTTCACAAGACTTGTGGTCGTCCCTCATTAAAGGATAAAATTTTCAAAAAAAGTCATGTTGATCCGCATTTGCCTTCTAAAAAACCTAGTAGACATGGTTTTTCTTCAGCAAGATTTGTTGGTGTTGATCCACCTGTGCCAGCTCAAAAACCCAGTAGACATAGTTGCTCTTCAAAAAGATTCGTTGATCTGAAAAATACTCAGTATACGGAACCAACAAGACATAGTTACTCTTTTGACCAACAGTACTCTTTCCATCCATTTATTTTTCAGTTTCCGACTATTTTTCATCCTTATATCACGCAGGTGCACGATGTAAGATCTGATGGAAATTGTGGATTTCGAGCAATAGCTGTCTGTCTTGGTCTTCATGAAGATGCATGGCCCACTATTCGTTATGAGTTGATAGAAGAATTATACAGGTTCAAAGATGAATATGTCGAGATGTTTGGCATTGGAGGATGGTTTAATGTTTACAACTCCTTGAATTTCTTCAAGTCAAATAGAAGTGCACCTCCTGAGCATTGGATAACCATGCCTGATATGGGTGTCCTGGTTGCTTCGAAGTACAATGTAATGCTACATGTTCTAAGCATATCAGGTAGCATAACGTACTTGCCGCTCCGATCTAATCCTCCACCATCGCATCAACATGTTGCTATTGCAATTGGACATGTTAATAATAATCATTACGTCAAAGTAACATTGACAGGAGGGTACCCGGTGCCGACAATCACGCCACAGTGGATTCATTTCAGACATGACTGCGCAGCTGAATGGGTTACTCCATATTTTGATCGAATTAACATTTATAATGAATATTTGCGTGTGCGCTCTAACTGTACTAGCAAATTTGTTGTATTAGATTGACCGAAGATATGTAATGAATTAAATTATTTTGTATTTTATATTTAATGTTATAACTTGTTAAATCCCTTTATAGTATAATAATTTTATTTATAATTCCACCTAATATACTTATTTTTTATTCTCGATTAAAATGAATAAAACGAAAAATTGAATTAGGCAAAATGGCAAACATTAAAATTACACAGGCTATATGAGTAAAGTACATATTGAGAATCTATTTATTATTGTTTTTATCATATTAAGAGATATTAATATTTATATGTTAAGAATTTAACAATATTTATTAAGAAAATATCAAATAAGTGATAAATTCAATGACGAAGGTGACTAATCATAACTGCAATTATAATGGTTTTATCATATTAAGAGATATTAATATTTATGTGTTAAGAATTCAACAATAGTCATTTAAAAAAATTGTTGAATACATTCATTAACTAATTAAATATTTTATTTGAGATTACATATTAATGAGAAAACATACATATTCATTGAGAACAAAAAATTATATTCATTGTTAAATGGGGTATGGAAGGGAGAGGGGTATGGAAGGGGAAAAGTGATTGCATTGCATTAATTAACCAAATTTCGAGGTAAATGGTATGTTGACTTTTAAGAAACCAAGGCTGTTTTCACTACTTTTTTCAAATCAGGTAGTGGGAATAGTAGCTACCAACAAAAATAAGTTTTGCACTGTAAAATTTCCGTTTTCCCAATTCTCCGTTTATCTCCCCGTTTTCAAAACCCCATTTAGATTTTCCCTGGCTACATTCCAAACATTTTTCTAACCCTAGCTCAGATCGATCGCGATTTCGAAGAACAGGCTTCAATTCAATCAAACGACGAGGAGATCCGAAGTACGGTTAATCCAATTAGGAGGAGCATCGCATGAGAGGTATCTCAACATTTTCTCGGCAAAAATCCTTTCGTCTTTTGTATTATGTTCTTGTTTGATTATACTTTATCCTTGCGAGTTCGTAATTTTGTATTCTCATTCAATTGATGTATTGTTTTCATGCATCCGCTCATTAATTTGCTTTGGAAGTATGATCTTTCGCCCAATTTGTATTTTTATGTTTTAGCGATCTTGGTGAAAAGGTCTTTCGGATTGATTCTTCAATATTTTTCATGAGATGATTTGAAAACGTCATACAATTTTTATTTTGAATAATCTTCATGCATCAAATGCTAATTCGGAGAGATGTGCTGATTGCAAAGTAATACTCAGTATTACATTTGTGCAGATGGAAAGGTCAAAACAAGACGCTTACTAAAAAACTGATACCAGAAAATGTCTGTACAGAATAATACAAGTTTGACTAGGGAGTATAAGTATACCTTGTACTCCAACATAATAAGCGATATCCATGTGACCACATTAGACTATCTGTTAAATCGTCTGCGCTGTTTCTATGCTCTTATAACTGCGTATGCCATGTAATAGAGAAAATTTGAGTTCCATTGTCTTGTGTGCTTGCTTGGTGTGTTGTAATAGTCAATTCCATTCCATGCCATTTTGTACATTTTCATTCAATGAATGTCGATGAACATAAGGAGTAACAACTGATGTCTACCAATGTAGTGCCAAGTTTATTGAGACAGCGAGTGAATCAAAATTGCTTTTAGTATCTGTAATTAATTAACAGTGTTTAAGTTACTCGTCTGGAAAATTTTCTGCTGAAAATCTGTCGTCGATTTTCTTAAGTGAAGCATGCTTTTGATATTCCTTTCCCATATTGGGACCGAACTATGATTCTCAATTTTTCTCATAGACATCTACGAGTCAGACCCTATGACCTGCCTTATCGTCATTCTGCCAATGTGATATTACCAGTCTCCTATTTTCACAATTGTTACTACTTTTTCTAAAGGTGTTGCAAAGTATTGCCGGCAAGTGTTGCAACAATTAGACTACATGTTATGGCCCATGTCTTCCCCATCCCCCCCCCCCCCCCCCCCCCCGCGTCTCTCACGTGCTCTTCTTTCCTCTAACCGTTTCAAAAAAATCAATTATTGTTTTAGGTATCGTGTATATTTTCAAGTAAAGCTGAAATCTAATTCAGCTGTTTGAATGGACCAGTGGCAGCCTCTCATTTAGTTATGTACAGTTTGAGTCTCGGCTTAGATAGCACTCGTCAATGACATGTATTTCAATTGTTATTTTGAAGCTGAGGCTCCTAAAAGTAAAGATGGTGAAGTTGACGATGATTGCTCGTGTTACTGATGGCCTTCCTCTAGCTGAGGGCCTGGATGATGGCCGTGATATACAGGATGCAGAGCTCTACAAACAGCAGGTCAAGGCTTTGTTCAAGAACTTATCAAGAGGCCATAATGATGCCTCAAGGATGTCTGTAGAAACTGGTCCATATATTTTTCAGTATCCTTCTTCTATATAATATTCAAATGGTACCTCCTCACTCCCAAATTTTGCTGTTTATGCAAGGGAAGGCTGCTACATAAGCCCATGCGGGTCCGGTCCTTCCCTGGACCCCACGCGTAGTGGAATCTCTTGTAGCAACATGTTGCTCCTTTCATGCTTAAATAAATTTGTTAGCTTTCACATAAGTTTTTTTTACGGCATTCATAAACTGGCACTGTATGCCTCTTGTATTACTCCACATGTCCCGGAAAGTTAGTCCTTCTTTTTTCGTTGTTACTACGAATAAATTTTGAGCAATAATTTAAGTTACTTTTAATTATCTTAATGAAAATCTAAAAATTGGTATTGACAGTATTTATAATGATGTATCAATAACAAGTTCTGAATTTTCATTAGCAACTAAAAGTCGCCTAAATTATTGCTCAAAGTTCATTCGTAATAACAACGAAAAAGAGGGACAAACATTCCGGAACAGGTGGAGTATTATTTTGTAACAGAGAAGCTGCTGAAAAACATCTTAACTATTATCAATCACTCTGTAAATGCTTTAAAATAAGTAGAGTCTATGTAAGTTGTCCCTCCCATGCTGTTTGTGATAATCCTATTACACCAACCAAGTGACCAACAGCTTATGATGTCTTAAGTGAGTGAGTGTGTGTGTGTGTGTTTCGTCTCCTTGCAAAGCTACTTGTTTACTATAACTTCAATTAGATTCATCTCCCTTGAGGTGAAAACTTCTAGCAGTGACATGAATGTGAGAAGGTTTAGGAACTTTTACTTTCTCAGTTCGGTATTTGTTTAGATGAGATAGTATGGACAGAGTCACAGCCTCACAGGTAAGTTTATTTATTGTGATGTATAGTGATACTGTGATAGAAAGGATGTGTTTGTAAATTTTATACGGCGAGTGAACTTCTTAGGCTCTTTAAAAATATAATAATATGCTGCATGACTGCGCTACCTCGTGAACTCAATCACCTGAAGGGAAAATAATGCTAAATTATGCCAATTCATACTGTTGTTGGTAAGCTGTATTATCCCCAGTGTTGGTGAGTGCTATCTGTACCTATGCAAATATGCATCTCTGGCAAATACTTTCTCTACTCTGTTTGAAAAGTAAAATTTTGCAGAATAGTGTTTTCTTAACCTAGATTCTCAGCTATATCATTGAAGGGCGAGTATGCTACTTGACCATGTGTGATCGTGCATATCCTAAGAAACTTGCCTTTCAGTACCTGGAAGATCTTAAGAATGAATTTGAGCGTGTCAATGGGAGTCAAATTGAAACTGCTGCAAGACCTTACGCTTTCATAAAGTTTGGTAAACCTCCTTTTACTTTGTTTATGAGTACTCCTTTTGACAGACACATTTTTTTGTGCATGTATTAACTTTCTTCTATTTTATGCTTAATAGATACATTTATACAAAAAACGAAGAAACTGTACCAGGACACAAGAACACAGCGGAATATTGCAAAGTTGAATGATGAACTTTACGAAGTTCACCAAATAATGACTCGCAATGTACAGGAAGTTCTCGGGGTTGGTGAAAAGTTGGACCGTAAGTTATTAATTTCTTGCAGACTGAACTCGGATGTTATTATCCAATCTGCTTCAAAATTCCTAGTAATTTAAGCTACTTTTGAACTGGTAAAACTAATAAAATTTGTGTAGTTAAGTGCAAATGAATTTGGTTTTGCAAAGTAGTCGGAATCATTGCACGGGCTGCTACTTTGTACATAATAAAAGTTTCATATGCTTGGGGGAGGGGGACTTTTTACCTACGTTATTAAAATATTACCTACCTTGGCTTGACCTTGCTTTACACCTAAAGCATGGTCTTTTCAGGATATTTCATCATGCTCCTTGATGAACGCAAGGGCTGACTTGGCAACACACACTATATGAAACATAGGTGGAAAAAATGATTCTTAACTTGCAACATAAATTATGCAGCATTGGTTAGATTGAACTTCTCCATGTGTTGTAAAGACTTAAGACTGCCATGCGAGCACAATGATAAGTAGTAATTTGATATTCTTATTTAATTGTATTCATACAAGTGTCAGGGTTTCTGAATTTGTAATCTGTGTGATTATGTAATTGTCTTCACCTGTTAATGGTATGATAATATAAATTCTTTCTGATGCTCGGACTCTTTGGTTTATCCCGCCGTACCCATGTCGGACACTCCTATTTTAGTGTAGTCAACACGAGTCCGGCGAGGTCAACCAAAGAGTCCGAGCACCTTAGTAAATTCTTACATACTCTGAAGTAGCTAATTAATATCCACCCCATATCATTTCTTTTTCCTTCCAAACAAATGTTATGCTCCAGTATGCATTAATTTCATGTTATAATTCTTGGCTGAATATATTGGATCCCTGCAGAGGTCAGTCAGATGTCTAGCCGCTTAACATCCGAATCTCGCGTATACGCTGATAAGGCAAAAGATTTGAATCGGCAGGTTAGTAAGTCAGAGTTAAACTTGGTACATGTAGCTTAGAGAAATGTTTCATTTACTCATCTTATCTTGTTTATTAGCAACTCTTCATATGATGGTGCTAGATGGTTTTACTTTTAGTATAGCTGGGCAACTAACAATTTCTTAAACATATTTCAACCTGTAAGATTTTGACTGTTGTTCGCTCTTGAACTTAAGTTCATGGGATCCTATTGGAGAACTTGAGCCATTGAGAAGGGAGGATACATCTTATATTTTCTTACTTTGCTTTACCGATAACGAATATCTCGAGTGACCGTAAATCTTCCCTTGTGCATCAAGGCCAAAAAATATATTTGTACACACACGCACGCATCGTATGTGCCACAGTTACTTGTGTGTGTGTGTGTGTGTTTTATTTATTTTGGTGCTCTTATTATAACGAGATTGATCTGTGCCTGCAGTATACTCCCTCCGTCCCATAAAAATGCGCACAAAATAGAGTTTTCACGGGAATTAAGGGGTGAATAGTAGTGGGTAGTTGTTGTAAGTGTTAGAAGTAAAGTAGGAGAGAGTGAGGTAGGAAATAGTAGTGGATAGTTGTTGTGAGTATGACAAGTGGGTCCCATTGAATAAAGAAATATTTCCATCTAAGGAAAATGTGACTTATCAATGGGACACCTAAAAAGGAAATTTGTGCACATTGTTATAGGACAGAGGGAGTATGAAGTTTTATTCTGAATCTCTCACAATTTGTTTCCCCATCTCTTATTTGTGCAGGCTTTGATACGGAAGTGGGCCCCTGTTGCAATTGTAGTTGGAGTTGTCTTCCTACTCTTCTGGGTCAAAAACAAGATATGGTGATGGTGTCTTCCTGTTTACAGCCCATAGATTAGCTTGGGGAGTATTTACTTAATTGTTCTGCCACCAAAAGTATTCCATTGGATGCTTCATCCACATGAACATTTGAACCGTAAACGTCCTAAATGGCAGTGTTCCAACACAATGATAGGCTATCTAAAGATTTTTGCAAATCAAGCTGTGGGAATTTTATAAGAACGACTCTTTAAATTTAGACAAGTTTACCGCACCCAAATAGTATTAACAATTTTGAGGATGTCCATTTCCTTGTGGATACTTATACAGGATATGTTCCTATCTATATAATTTCATTCTATTTTATTGTTAATTCTATTATGTTGTGACACAATTGAAGGCAGTTTCTGCGGAGTTATAGAAATCAGGTCTGCTGTCAACAGTTCTTGTTCTTGACTAGGTGTCTCACTCTTCATCCAAGAAGACCATTGAGTTGCTGATGCCAAGGTATGGTGTTCTCAAGTTTGTTATTTTTTACGTAAGACTTTGCTAAATTTGGCTTCTTATTTGAAAGTGGATTATTGCAACTAGTCGATGTTATATTGCTATGATGGTAGTTTTACTTTTAGTACCCTGTCAGCTAGTCTTCATTAGTTCATTATAAGGTTTTCCTCTTTGATAATAATGGTTTCTTGTGCTCCCTCTTCCTTCACTGAAATGGCTATCATATGACAAATATGTTTTAGTTGTGCCAGGCGTTTCTTATTATGGAATGATTAGTATTTACAATATACTCCCTCCGCTCCAAAATGATCTCACATTTGACTATTCAAACTTTTAAAAGATATGAACACTTGTTTCACTAGCCATGTTGTGTTTACGCACATTTAAGAAGCCCAGATTGTAGAAATGGGAAGAACTTTTTGGGTGAGAGTTGGGTGGGGTGGGGTGGGGTGGGGGGTGGGATGGATGGATGGAGGGGTAGAGGTGGATGTGGAGTGGGTAGCGTGTGGGGGTATGGGGAGTTGGGTGTGTGAGTGAGGGTGTTAACATTTTCCGGAAAATGAAATGCGGAAGAGAAGTCTGTAAGTCATTTTACTTAGAAAAGTGGGGAAAACATTTTCCCCATTTTCCAGAAAACGTTTTCCCCTCCAAAATAAACGGAGCCTAAATATCAATAGGCGACCAAAAACGCGCATTAGTAGCACAGAGATTAGAGTTTTAACCTATGATGCTTGGACTTTTCATTTCACCCCGCCACACCCGTGTCGGATCTCGTAGGCGAGTCCTGACACATGGCTATGTTACACTACATTTAGTTTAAAATCCTTTTTTTGTCCCCGAATCCGACACTCGGATACGTACCCGTGTCGGATACTCCTAGGCGAGTCCGAGTAACATAGGATTTAACTGCTGTTGACATGTCTATGTATTTCTTGTTTCTTCAATATATATGCACTTTGTAAGGGACAAACAAGATGAACAAACAGGTTATGCGTAGACTTTACCTCCGGATTGTGCCCCAAAACAATGAATATAAGGTGTCATATTCGTTCTTATCACCAGCTTGGGATGATGAAGCATGAGCGTTTTAATTGACCTCTTGCCTAGCCACCCCAGATTGAGCCAACGCCTTCTCCATGCAAAGAACAACGCCCATCCCTGATGTCAACAAGTCAAAATGAGTACTTGCAAGCAACAAAACCTCCTATTCCTATAGGAATAAACTGCAGCATCAGAACGGCCACAAAGCATCATGTCCTGCAAGTTCTCGCCCACTTCAGATGACTGGAAACACACACACACACACACACACACACACACACACACAGAGAACTCGAGATCGGTGCTGCAATTAGAGAAGGCTTCTTACACTCTCACCTCTGATAAGATGATTGGCTGCATTCAGTTTATAGAAATTGCTCATAGCACAAGCAGTAGATATAGAATAGTTTGGTCCCATCCATCCCTATGGTTCAAAAAAGGCGATAACCGAAACAAGGTTATATCGGAAAAAAGATTTACCCTCATATCGTTAAACTTGTATCTTATCAGAACAAAATCGCACCAAATCAACTGCAACTGCAGGCATAGCTGAACCCATACTAGTTGTTGCAAATGGTACACAAAACGGGTTCATCTTCTTGTATGAAACCCCTAATTCATCTATAGCGTGAGTTATACATAACATATCAGAGACGCACATTTTTGTGATGTCCCCAGTCATTTAAGCTTGAACTTATCAGCCCTCTTCATCAGTTTTGGTGCCACCTATACGCCAGCTGAAAGGACTTGATTTCTCCCGCGATTTTCTGCAACAAATTTAACGACCGTAGCATTATTTTATGCTCTTGTACGCCAGAAGATAAATGTTTTGAATTCTATAAAAGTTTACGTACAGTTGGAAACTGAGCAGTGCCCGAAAGCTTCAATACTAAAATAAAGGGATACTATGTTTTTCTGGTCTGAACTTTTGCATTGCCATAATTCCAACCTAAGCATACTAAACAAGCAATATTGCAGGTTATTTTAACTAATATTCTAATACTGTGCTAACTAAGTCTAGTACTCCCTCTGTCCCTAAATGAGTGTCTTTTTTTAACATAACTTTCTCCCTAAACGTTTTTTTTCGAAATTTTTTTCACCGGTTTCTTTATACGTGCAAAACTAAAGGCTTGGAAATGAGATTACAAGATTATATATGAATCGTTGTTACCAAATTGATCATAAAGTTGAGATTTTCAGTGTCCCTTAAAATAAAATTTGGACACTCATTTAGGGATAGCGGGAGTATTACATTGTCCGAACGTGTCCCTTTTTAGTTGATTCATAAAAATTATGGTTACCAATGACCTTCTCGTCTAGTTGTATTCGGTGGGCGTCAGGGTGTGTTAAGGGTTAAGAGCAGGGACGGACCTACCAAGGGTGTATGGGGGCAATGGCCCCCCTTTGTTTAAAAAATAAATAAATTTATTAGTGTATTTTTTTTTTTTGAAAATTTGGAGTATTAGTGCAATATTTTAGACTTTGCCCTCCCTTTGTTTAAAAAAATAAATGCACTAGTATTTATTTTTGCCCCCTTTAAATGTTTCATGCAATTTTGCCCCCCTTGTGAAAAATTCCTGGGTCCGCCACTAGTTAAGAGATGTGTTGGGTTCAATTCCCATTGGGCATATCTAATTATTAGATGGCGCGTGATAAATTACTAGAGGTAGAGCAAGTATCATTCAGTGAATAGGTTCCAATATTGGAGTGATAAATTACTTGAGGTAGAGCAAGTATCATTCAGTGAATAGGTTCCAATATTGGAGTTTTAGTGTCCACATTTCTTTTTCAGTCTGTCCAAGAATGAGTCACTTTTTTAAAATGGCAAAGAAGTTTTACTATTTCTCCAGCTCATTTTCTTCTACCTTACTTTTATACTCACAACATCAGTCAACTTATTATTTCCTACCTCACGTTCTTCTCTCTTCTATCTCAATTTTGGTACACACAATACTTACATCACTTCCAGCGTTTCTTAATCCCCATGAAAATGAAACGGTGAACATTTACTTTAGGACGGGACCGAGGGACTAATATTCTTTAACTGCATGGAATCCCATTCCCTTGTTTACCCATAAATTTACATACCTCTTGGCGAACTGCCATGCATATAATTAAATCACATTTTTTTGGCTTATTTAATTTAAATCTAGTTGAACTGCAGCAAAACTTGGGGGGAAATTGTTCTACATCTCATTTTAATTTATTTCTGTTTTAAAGAAGAAAATATAATTAAAAAAAAAAAAAAACAATATGGTACTAGCACACATTTTGGATATGTTGGTAATAATTACTATTTCTATTTCAAAACAAATAACCGAATTTTATCTATTATTAAAAATCAATTTCAATAAAAATTAATGACTAAATACGATCATTCATATTTTATAAATATTAATGACTAAATTCGATATTCATTTTTGGGACGGGACACTATCTTTTAGCAAGCCGAACCAAATTTAATGGGCCGCTACATGTTCATGTCCAGCAGCTTATGGGCCATACGTCTATGGCCTTATCTTCCAAAACCAGCATTTCAAACGCTTTTTGACCGTTTTCTCATATTATTCAAAAATCTTTCCTAAATCGCTGTTTAAAAGAGGAGGTGGAAGGAACAACGCAATCCCTAGAAAACCTCAACAATAGAGAATTGTGGGGAAATTGCAATCGAGAGCTTTTCCAATCCAAGTGAGATTGCATAGCAGGATCAATAATGTCGCACCAAGAGTTCGCAGCAATTGACAAATCAGTCGACATCGACACCGATTCATGCCGCACCGATGATTCGGAACAGGAAGACCCAAGCTTTGATATTTTGGAGGAGACCCGTTCTAGATTCTCCAATCTCTCCGTCAAGAAGAAATCCGCCTCCCGATCTCGGTTAGTATGTATATAATGCAATGATTATTACTCCTACTTACTATTATCACTTCATTCATCATATGCCAATGCTCGGAATCTGTTTCTGGATGTTTTGCAGTATTGCCAAGAAAATTGATGAGGAGGAGGAAGCTGAGACGGTTGCTGAAGAAGTAGTTGTGCCGGAGCTTGATGAGAAAGACAAGAAAAGCTTTGAGGTTGTTCAAAAAATAATTGAAGGTTAGTCGGATATTAATCGATCGTGGGAGCCTATCAAGTGTTTGTTTTATTTCCTGATTGAGATTTTTCTTGGCGGTCAGTTGGGCAGGTGGAGAAACTGAAAGTGGATCAATGTAAGGTTTATTTGAGGAAACATGGACTGAGATTAACAGGCAACAAAGATATCCTCCTTCAGCGAATCAGGGAGCATCTTAGGTAACTGTCTACTAGTTTTTTTTTTTTTGTTATCATTGGATTTTATGGATATGATCGCGATTTGAATTTGGTAGATAGTCAATTGGGTAATAATCAACTATTTTGTACTGGATTTTGGCTTGATCCAGTATTATGAATGGTGAGGGGGAGGAGAAGTACCCTGCTTCAAGTTTTGTTATGAACTGTAAGGGTAAGTTCTTCTGTTCAAACTTTGGAGCAGCGTTTGTTAGTAGCTCTTGTAGATTTACGGTCTTAAAAATTGTAGTCTAAAGTTATCCAAGTTTCTGATGTACAGGATTTACCATTTACTATCTCATGCTTTACATGAATAGTCAAACAATGGCATTGTTGAATAATCTCGGAGTCCTGAAACTGCTTAAGAAGTTTGGTGTTGAATTATGTGCATATTTAAACATTATTGAATTATTTGCAGGTGATGCATGCACTGGAGATGTTGTAATGTTTGAACAAAATGTATATGAAATGTAAGTCTCTCTCGACGATTCTTTAAGCATATCATCTTTGTGTAATCGATGTTCCAAATCATCCCATGGACATTGACGGGATCCTCTTTCTATCTCTCTTTCATTACTCTGATTGGCTTTTGCATGTTGGACATGTGTCCATTCAAGCAGTTAATTGTCTAAGGCTTGGAATGATTTGTGCTTTAAGCTTCAGTTTGCTATGGTTTATCAGGTTCAACATTGCATCAAGGAGTGCTAGTGGGCCTCCATGTGGCACAAGACTTGTAGTAGGTCGGATTGTGAAAGAAAGCTATGGAGCTGCTAAGCAACAGCATACATTTACGGTAAGAGCCAAAAAGTGACTTGATTGTGGTTTTATTCATAGCCAATGAACCGGCATTCCCAAATGTTGCCTTAGTTTACATACTTCCTCAGTCCCACCCCCCTTAAAAAAGTCTCATTGTAAAATGTTGCGGTTACTTGCTTGCACCTTAATGAAATTGCACTAAAATTAAATCCTCTTTTAAAAATGTGTCTCTTTTGTTGGGGTGGAAGGAGTAGTAACGTTGAGAGATATTTTAACTGAAATAGTTATGCAGTAGAACTCATTAGTGGGAACCTTATCAATGTTTCAGAGGATGTATTGCCTTTACTAAATGATTTTCTTGTACGTCATCAGGCTCCACACGAATTTTTTCCAGTAGCACGGAAACATTACCTCATCTTGGTGATGTAGCATGTTTCCATTTACTTTTTGACATGTGAAATGGCCATTCAATAAAAAACTTTGGTCCCTTAAATCTAGAAGCGCTTGTTGCACCTCACAATGACCACCCAAGTGTCAATTCCTAGTTGGTTTGTAACACCACATACCTTTATGATGTGGAGTTGGCGTGACCATCCCACAAAATAACTTCTCATCATTAGAGCTCTCATATGCTTTATGTCATGGGGTTTGTTTCAATTATTTACATTGTTTCCTTCCAGATTGAAGTGTTATGGAGCAAAGGGGAGAAACCGCTCCCTCCACTTCATCCGCTTCTCATCAAAGGCAGAAACCTGTACAGACTTAAGACAATGAGACAGGTCTTGCTCCTCCATCATAAAACATTATGGTAGCAAATATCGGAGATAATATAACTATTTTGGTAATGAACTTCTATTGTTAACCTCAGAGATGGGAGGATGAAGGCGAAAGGCAGAAAATTTTGTTCGAAAAGCATTCTAGAGGTTCTCTTGCCAGATCAAGTAGGGATGCGCGTATTCAAGAGAAGGAAATGCGGAAGACACTAAGGCAAAATAGGTACCTTTATCCCACTTTTTTGGAGCATTAGCTGCTATCTGTATAAACCATTTAAGCTTATACAACTCAAAATTTATAGAATAGTTTGTCTTTTTAGGGTATTAAGAACAAAAGATCATAATGGAAATTTAGAAGAAAGCAGAAGAAAGGCGTCTCGATCCCCACTCCTTAATAAAGGAGTTCCGGGAAGTCAACCAAACAAGGAACATGTCGGGCAGAAGATCAATCAGGAGCAAACTTTTCAACACCAGAAATCATTGCGACCTTGGAAAGAAAGCAATTCAGTCCCAACTGAAATTCCTGAAAGAGTACCTATTGTGTTATTTCCTAAAGGAACCATTTACAAAGAGAATATCAACTCTGACCTCTCAATGGGTATGCCCCCCCTGCCTGTTGACAGCCAGAGACAGCACTTCAATCCTTCAAATAGTTCGTTTGGAGGGCATATTGGCAAGCAGCAAATGAACTTTAATGCGCCAAAGAGTCCTTTGAGAACATTTTCTCAGTATCAACCTAGAACAAATGTTGACTACACAGGGACTCAATTCCATGGGTGGCATGGTCATCAAAGTCAACCACAAAGACAGAATTTCCAAGAAGTCAACAATGGTGTTGTGCCATCCTATCGAGTCCAAGGTCAGGGTCACGAACAAAAGCAGATATGTAAATACTATCCCCAAGGTAGGTGTTACTATGGAGATCGCTGCAAGTATTTGCACTGACTGTATGTTGAAGAACATTAATGGAGACAATCTAAGATTATTAAGGAGAAGTTTGGGAGATGGGTTTTATGGTACTTGGGAATAGCATTCAGCTTTCTTGCTGATTTTTTGTTTATTGTATTTTTTTTTAGTTACTAATTTGTGAGCTGTTTCATAGATACTTTCAGAGAAGATTTTATTTAATGGTAGAAACTACTCATAATTGGGCTTTGACATCCTGATTACTGAGTGCCAATTTTATGTGGAATTTTCTCTTCTTTTTTTTGGATTACAATATGAAGTTGCTCATGAACTGGCCACAATTTTTGGAAATTTGACACTTCTAATGTGGATATAACGTACTCGATATGAGATTGTCACACTACGTCATCGTATTATTTATAGAAATGGTTATTAAATCTCATAATCCTCATAACCATTCCCCTTATAAGGTTAATGGATTGTTAGTTGTAGTGCAATTATGGTCTATTTGTACAAGTGAACATTAAAAAGTAACTTATGGGAAGAGAAATCCAGAAATCACACAGCAATATGCACACTCATGTAATTAAAAAAAAAAATAAAAAAAAAATAAAAATCAAACACATACGTTTGCCGAAAAATAAAGCAAAAAATATGTTGAAACAGAAAAATATATAGCTAGTACTAATAAGGCCAAATTACATTTACCCCCCCCCCCAAAGCATCCACCGATTCCCACTTTGCACCCCCATTTGAAAAGTCGGTCTGTTTGGTACCTAAACTTCCAAATTTTCCCACTTTGCACCTCAGCACTAACGAATGTTAGAAAATTTAACAGAATAGGTAACGAATGGACTATTTTGTTATGCTTATTACTAGTTTTTATAGGTCAAAATGCAAACTTTTAAATATTAAGTACTAAAAAATTATTTATTTTTCCAATTTTTTAACATTATCTTAAATCATAAATAATTAATATTTCTTGGCAATAATACAATTTTTTATGCTAAAATATTTTTTTTAAAAATAAATAAAAATTATTACATTTTTTTGTTTTTTTAAATAAAAATATTTAAAAAAATAAAGATTTTTTTTTCAAAAAAAAACATTGTAATGTCTTATTTGTATTTTTTTTTAAATATAATATAAAACTTTTAAATCGTAATTTTTGTAAGAAATTTATTTTTTTAAAAAATAAAACATTATAGCGTTTTTTTTTTTTTTAAAAAAAAATCTCTCTCCGTCCCAGTTTAAGGTTCTTACTTTCCTTTTTTGTATGTCCCTGTTTAAAAGAATATTGTACTTTTTTCAAAAAAAAAATACAATATTTTTTTCTAAAATAAAAAAAACGCTATAATTTTTAATTTTTTTAAAAATAAAATTCTTACAAACATTACAATTTAAAATTTTTATTTTATATTTTTTAAAAATATAAATAAAACTTTACAATGTTTTTTAGAAAAAAAATCTTTATTTTTTAAATATTTTTATTTAAAAATAAAAAAATAAATTTCATTTTTTTAGAAAAAATAATTTCATATTTTTTTTAAAAAAAAGCATAAAATTAGTATTATTTTCAAGAAGTATTAATTGTTTATGATTTAAGAATTAAGATAATGTTAAATATTTGAAAAATAAATAAATTTTTAGTACTTAATATTTAAAACTTTGCATTTTGACCCTTAAAAACTAATAAGCATTACAAAATAGTCCAGTCGTTACCTATTCTGTTAAATTTTCTAACATTCGTTAGTGCTGGGGTGCAAAGTGGGAAAATTTGAAAGTTTAGGTACCAAACAGACCGACTTTTCAAACGGGGGTGCAAAGTGGGAATCGGTGGATACTTTGGGGGGTAAAATGTAATTTGGCCTACTAATAACTTGTTTTTTAGCAAAGCATTAATAACAATTTAGTTAGATAAAATAACAACAAATTTCTAATTAGATATGTAATACTTCCTCCGTCCATAACAATGTGCACAAAATTGGGAATGCACTAGAAATAAAGAGGAAATAGTAGTGGATAGTTGTTGTGTTGTGAGTATGAAAATTGAGATAGATGAGAGAAAGTGAGTAGGAAATAGTAGTATATAGTTGTTGTGAGTATTATAATTAAGTTTTATTGAATAAAAAAATATATGAAATTTCAATTTAAGGAAAGTGTGACGTATAAATGAGCTCTCAAAATGGAAGCTTGTGCACATTATTATCGGACGGAAGAAGTATTCTCTCCATCCAACTTTAAAGTTTTTAATTTGACTTTGTACGGGGATTAAGAAAAAAATAAATGTTGCGATTATGACAAGTAACGCAGGAGAGAGAAAATAAGGGTGGGGAGATTTTGTTGTGAAAATTACAAGAGGAAGTCTTGTGTGAGACCATCTCACACACGTTTTTGTCAAATTACAAGTGAGTCCCTTTATCTATTTTAATTAAGTAATCAACCAAAAACTTTTAATGTGAGTCAGACTTAAAAAAAAAAGAAAAAAAGAAAGTAAAAATTTTAAACGGAGAGAGATTCGGATTGAGGGAGTATTAAAGGGAACAATAATTAGGTGAGCAAAATAATCAAGAAAACGATGCAGTTCCTTCCGGTAGCAGGCCAGCACAAAGTTGCGTACCGGGGAAGAAGATCGTTCAATTTTAGTATCAGGCCCAACAATGTGGGCCCACGTAACCGACATCAGAGATCAGACAAAACTTTTGTTTTGGTTAATATGAAAAGAGAGAGCTGCCATCAAAGGACCCTCCACACACACACACACACACACACACACTCAGTTTCTCGAGTATC
Source organism: Campanula takesimana (assembly GCA_026119855.1). Lineage (NCBI taxonomy): Eukaryota > Viridiplantae > Streptophyta > Magnoliopsida > Asterales > Campanulaceae > Campanula > Campanula takesimana. The sequence continues at coordinate 956,868 of JAOWBW010000321.1, forward strand.
TTATATCGAAGTTGTCTGAAGAACAGTTAATAGGTACAACTTTTCCTTTTTTTTTCTTGGTACAACTTGTATGATTCTATGATTTTGATCGACTTTATATAGTGAAAGTTTTAATCTTTCAGTCTTTGCTGGTATTTACTTCAATTTCTGTACCAGATAGCTGCAAGCAATTGATCCTATGATTATTGATTATTTTTTTCCAGATAAAGTGGAAAAAGTCCTATAATTATCCAAGGCATACAATATTATAGTACAAAATTTGGTTTAAAGATAGTTTCTAGTTGTGGGTATCTTTGTTTGTGTGTTTTTAAATTTTTTTAGTATGTTTCTTTGAGGGGTTGAATCCACTTTTGCACAAACAAGTTTTTACAACTGCCCTAGCTAGAATCTAGATGCTTGAAACTTCAATTTTAATAAGAATCTATTTCCAGTCCAATAATTACTCTCACTGAATGCGGAAAAAAGGTGCTGCACTGCATTCAGGAAGCATATGTCGTGTTTTGGAAATCGTTAGTGAAATGGACAAACAGGCCACGAAAAAAAAATGAAAATGAAGTTATTACTTATTAGGGCCGGGTGAGATATTAAAGAATTTAAGGCTGCATAGCAATTTGTGGAAACAAAAGTGGGTTTATATAATTGGGATGTATATGTAACTCCCTTTAGATTTTCATATATAAACCCTCTAAATGTCTTATGTAATCGTTATTAAAACTTTATCTTCTCTAATTTTCAGAAGGCGGATCTCGAGGAGGACAGAGTAACTTTGAGCCTTCAAGCGTGCAGTGATCTGTAATTGGTGAACCGATATTTGAAAAAGTTTGTTTTTGGAAGATTGTGTATGCGGAAGAGAAAACAAGTTTTTTCATCATCTTTATTTATTTTATGTTATTTTTATTTGTCAGCATAGCACATTCTTTCATTGAATCTGCATTTATGCCTGTTTCTATGATAATTTTTCTGGTAAATTCTTCACTAGTTTCTAAGAACCAAATGTCTTAATGGAGGCTTATAAGTTAAATGTGCTATATTTCGTGATGATGGAGGGAATGATGCATTTGAATAGAATGTTGATTACTTAGCTTTGCTTGTGTTCATCCGGAATCAATTGTTAGAATATGGTAATTTTTGTGTATTGTATATTACTCCCTTTGTCGAAAACAAGTGTGCACTTGAATGGCATAAGAAAGACACTAAGGGTAATAAAAACATTTGTTATAAAATGGTTTTAAAGTCAACTTTCTTTAATAGAAATTCCACATGGAAACTCACTTTGGGACAGGTGTATGAACTTTTACCGTATTATATGCATATTCATTACTTCGAAGTCCTTGATTCTAACTTAAACAAACCAGACAACTTTATTGCCAGAATGGTGGATGAGGCGGTCAATGTGAATGAATTTGAAGAACTAGCAAGACAATCCCTTCCAAAGATGTATTACGACTACTACGCCGGGGGAGCTGAGGACCAGCACACACTAAGAGAGAATGTGGCTGCATTTCGTAGAATCACGTAAGTTTTTTTAAACATTATTCTTACTACTACAAAGAATACTAAAACATCTTTTTTGCTGTTAATCCAGTCTCCGGCCAAGAATTCTTGTGGATGTGAGCAGAATTAATATGTCAACTACCATATTGGGTTATAATACATCAGCACCCATAATGATCGCTCCAACTGCTATGCATAAATTGGCCCATGTGGAAGGTCTAGATCCTCTTACAGAATTTTTTTGACGTAATAGTGTATATGCTCACATCCATTTTTGGATTATATTTGTTCCAGGGGAGTTGGCAACTGCCAGAGCAGCAGCAGCGTGTGATGTCATAATGGTAATATTTTGAACGAGGAATCTCATTTCTTCCTTTATCCTCTTGAAAATTAAGGTCTTTATTTTATTTTATTTTTTGTGTGCGTGTCCTTTTCATGTTAGGGACTGTCCTACATGTCTTCCTGCACTGTGGAGGAGGTTGCTTCCAGTTGCGAAGCTATCCGCTTCTTTCAGATTTATGTACGTCCTTCTTATTGATTATTTTATTGTAATTTCCATTTCGTTTTATCATTCTCGAACATCAAGATCTTAAGTTGTGATATGTTATCCGTCTATTGATAGGTTTATAAAAAACGTGATATTACAGCTCTGATGGTACAGAGAGCAGAGAGAAATGGGTTCAAGGCTATTATTCTTACTGCTGATACTCCAAAACTTGGACGAAGAGAGGCAGACATAAAAAATAAGTGAAGTTTTAGCCTTTTTTATTCATACAATTAGGACACTCTATGGTTTATATATACTACTAGATGGCGTTTACCTCTGTTTTCTAAAAACCCCTTGTAGTACTGCTCGGTTCATTTTGTTTCAAGTCGTAATTGCATAATGACCTGAGCATTTTGGGACGCGATGATGACTATGTGGTCACTTTTGCAGGATGATTCAACCCCAGCTGAAGAATTTTGAAGGTCTCATGTCTACTGCAGTTACAAATGTAAGTGGAATTATTATGATTGTTAATGTTTGATAGTGCTAAAAAAAAAAAAGCATGTAAATGTTATTTCCATTGGTAGCATGTCTTAATTGCGGATTATGATGGTTATAGAGCCTTATTCCCTAAGCATGTGATGATTTATGAACAAGTCTAAAACGAGATTATGATGGTTATATGAGCATGTTTGGCAATGAGGGAAATTGACCCAAAAGAGATAAGTGGCTGAAAAGTATATAGTTAGCAATGTTAAGTACTTAAGACAAGGGAATAGTTTAGATAAGTTGTTTGCAGCATAACGATTTTACATCTACTGATGTACATATCACTTTGAGAACTTCAATTTGTTTGTTAAAAAATATACAAATTCATGTGCAGGATGGCGGTTCAAATCTTGAAGCTTTTGCAGCCGGGACCTTTGATGCTTCTTTTTCTTGGAAGGTACAAATCATTTGTTACTCAAGTACTAGTAGAATTTCAATGCCAAAACTTTATATCCTCTAAACAAAAGCTTCTTGCTTTGAATTGGCATAATAGCTTGAGTTAAATGTTAATGGAGGCAGCTAAAGTATTAAGTAAACAAAAGTTTATTTTCGCCTTATTAGGCTAGTTGACACTTTATGGACTTTGCAGGACATTGAGTGGTTAAAGTCTATTACGAGTTTACCAATTCTTATCAAAGGAGTGCTCACTCGAGAGGATGGTAAGAACATTTCTTCGTTCAGTTTTCTGTATCTCTGTTTTCATCTGTGTTATTTAGATGGATAAGAGTCTGAATATGTGGGCTGGCCTTATAATATCATCTATTTGATGTTCTTCATAAAGAATCCTCATCTTTACGCCACCATTTTGGAGGGAAAGTTGGATTGAACCCTTATTCCTTCAGAGGACAGAACTGTGTGATACAAGCAATGAATGTATCAGTACTCAAGTGTTTGATTTCCAAATACTAACAATATGCTCCCTCCGTCCCAACAAGTAGTTCCATATGACAACTCAAACAAAAATGCAGCGTTTGTACCTTTATAAAATTGGACTGACATAGCCTTTTTGGAAATAAGAATGTTTTTTGGAACAAATCAAAGACAGGAAAGAGGGACAATTCTGGGGGCGGGGGAGCATATGATGAACAAATGTACTGATAATCTGTTTGCTGCACTTGGCAGCTGCTAAAGCTATAGAAGTAGGAGTCGCGGGTATCATCGTCTCAAATCACGGAGCCCGCCAGCTAGATTACAGTCCAGCCACCATTACAGCTCTTGAAGAGGTGATTCCTCATTTCTTATACTCCCTCCGTCCCAAGATGAGTGACCAAGTTTTGTAAAAATATGCTCTTCGATCAAGAGCAAATTTTTACAAAATTAGGCCATTCATTTTGAGACGGAGGGAGTAGTTCTTTCATGAAACAAGATATTGCCCAAGACATGAAAAAATTTAATGCAAAAGTCAAGACACCTAGCTTGGCTCATAGAAAGGTGAAAATGTGAAATCATCTCAAAGTAAAATTTGATGCTAGTCGAAATCCTGCAAGCATGTAAACAAGAATCTGAAAGCTAAACTTGCACTCGTCAAAAGGCAAATATAAATTTATTACACGAAAAAAGTGAAATTGTGTTTGATTAATTGACTATACCATTGGCACGTTGTAGGTGGTTCTAGCTGTTGGAGGACAAATCCCGGTCCTGTTTGATGGAGGAGTGAGACGGGGTACAGATATATTCAAAGCTTTAGCACTTGGTGCACAAGCTGTTCTGGTAAACACATAAGCCACTCAACTGTCCCTTCAAAATCCCCTTGTATACATCTTTTAACCTTGATAGACTTGACGGGTAAACACACGGTAAAATCAGTACTTCTGAAAACTCGTTAAATATATACAGTATGCCTTTAAATGTTGATAAATAAACTACAGATTGGACGGCCGGTGGTTTTTGGGTTGGCGGCAAAGGGGGAGAAAGGGGTACGGAAGGTGATCGAAATGTTGAAGAATGAGCTTGAGCTGACAATGGCACTCTCTGGCTGCTGCACCTTGACGGATATTACCAGAAACCATGTCAGGACAGAGTATGATAATCTGCTGTGCAAGCTTTAATTCAAACAGTTAGAAGGAAAGAAAGTTGAGTAGATTGATGATGCATATTGTTTCATGGTGAAATTGTCCCCATTGCAATGTAACTTCATGTAGGTTGGAACACCTTTTTGCCATTGAAATAAATAATTAGAATCAAAGTTGAATTTTGAATTTTTTTAAAAAAAATAATAAAATTACATTCTCTCGTACTCTCCATTTTAGCCGTTTTCTTTCTTTTTTTCATTTCCATCAGTAATCCAATTATATAAATTTACTTTCTCATTATATACTACACACATTATGTATTTTATTTTATAGTAACATTTTACAAATGATAATTAAATAGTGCTACCTTTGTCCCTAAATGAGTGTCCAAAATTTATTTTTAAGGGACATAACTTTTTGTACAGTTTGGTGGCAAAATTCATATATAATCTTGTAATCCTCTTTACAAACATTTAGTTTTTGCAAGTATAAGGAGACCGGTGAAAAAAAATCGAAAAAACAAAACATTTAGAGACAAAGTTATGATCAAAATGGACACTCGTTTTGGGACAAAAATTTCTTAAAAATTGACACTCATTTAGGGAGAGAGAGGGAGTAGTATATAAATGGAAAGCAAAAAAAAAATAGGCAATTTGTTTACTGGCCAAATAATAAAAACTTTCACAAATAGCATTGGTCGATTTTGATCAAATTAATCACTAAATTGAAAATGAAATTATCTTTTCCCCTAGACGGGGTATTTCACTAAAAATTGATACTCCCTCCGCCCCAGAAAGATAGTCCACCTTTTTTCGTTGTTACTACGAGGGAACTTTGAGCAGTTATAAATGCTACTTATAATTATGTTAATGTGAATCTAAAAATTGATATTAATAGTATTTATAATGGTGTATCAAGAACAATTTCAAAATTATCATTACAATAATTAAAAGTAGCCTTAATTTCTTTCGTAAAACCCATGAAAATAGGGGGACTGTCATTCTGGGACAGAGGGAGTATAACACAGTAAAATATTCACACGTGTTTAAGAAGGTTCTACCTATTTCATATAAAGAATCCATATTTAACGATTTGACTTAATTAATCTTGTACTTTCACACAATATTTCATATAATTTTTATTAAAGTAAATACAAAGATCTACAATGCAAGAAAAATATCATATTTAAACAAGAAAAAGTAAAACTAACCTTAAATTTATTCCCAGGATTGTTCATAAGTATATATTCACAAATATCCAATGAAACAAGAACAAAATTTCTCATTTCCTACTATGAAACCCACTACAGTAAAGCTAACCACTCTTATTCACACCTTGCAGCTCCATAGGAGAATTGGTGATGCTCCCAACAGACCCCATTGTCTGTGAGCTCAACTGAGGGCTACCTACACCACAGTTACCATCTTGATTACCCCCACCACCATCAATCCCACCATGGATTCCCCCTGAACTTATTTGCGGGCTCATCGGGGTCCGCTGACTCATTTGTTGAGGACTAGCTTGTTGTTGCTGCTGCGGTATTCCCATAGAAGGCGACCCCACCTGCTGAGGTGGCGAAACCACAGCCTGTAATGGAGATGCCGTTTCTTGCTGCTGTTGTTGATGCTGGAACTGCTGTAACTGTTGTTGCTGTTGCCGCTGCATCTGTACCTGTTGCTGTTGTAACTGCATTTGCTGTTGCTGTTGCTGTTGCTGTTGATTCATGTAAAGATTCATGTTTGACATCAACTTCGGGGGACCCATGGGGGGCATTGCTGTTCTTTGCATCGGATTGATATTACTAGCTCGACTGAGAGCTGGGCCCAGCATAGAAGGACCGGTTGAGCCAGGTGGCATCTGTCTATTAGCTCCAGCCATCCCACCTAGACCACTTGATTGTACTGGATTCAACATGTTTGTTCTACTCTGTGCCATCCTCAGCTTTTGAGTCATAACAGCGGCTTGTGTTGGGGTTAGCGCCCCAGAACGAAGCTGTTGACTTATAACATTGCTTATATTCGATGCTTGGCTAAGATTCAGTGGGTTCGGGTTCTGGCCCACATTGTTATTACCCATGCCTGAGATGGGCCCCCCGATCGGTGTTGAAATTCCAGTTCCTCCCTGACCACTTCCCATTCCCATTGTATTGCCCATACCTTGAAGGCCAACCATGCTATTGTTTCCAAGGTTTCCCATACTTGAATTACCAAGCCCCGTCATCATTTTCCTCTGCAGTTGTAACTGTTGTTGCTGCTGTTGCTGTTGCTGTAAAAGTTGAAGTTGAAGAGGAGAAGGCTTGTTCAGCATATGATTACCACCCATGTTTGATATCTGTCCCATTCCACTCAAATGTGAATTTGATGCAAGCATGAGGGCTGATGATCTTTGGAACTGCTGTGGCATCAAGGAATGTTGTTGTTGTTGTTGCTGCTGCTGATGTTGGAGAGATAACTGTTGTTGTGCATCGAGTTGTTGTTGTTGAGGCCTAGAAGGTGGGACCCCAGGTAATAATCCGCCTTGAGAGATCTGTAAGGCCTGTGAGTTACTGGGAGGTAGCATTCTTGAATTTGCCATATTTTGGGGGCCATTCATCAATGTATTGTTATTATTCGGACCACTGTTGGATGGTTTTGCAACTTCATTTGATGGCTGACCCGGAAGGGTTTCGGAAATTGGCTGCATTTCACCTGGTGCATTGGGAGCTATTCCGGGAGTATTAGGTTGACCTTGACCACTTGAACCACGACCCATCTGGACTGGCTTAGGTTGGACGTGATCGCCTTCAAGATGATATCCTTCACGTGAAATCTGCACAGACAAACTACATTTCTTCATATCTGATGTTGAAAACAAAGAGTAAATTTCAGTTTAAAATAGATTTACGGGGGCGTACCAGTGAGCAGAACTGTGATGCGAGCAAGTCCGCGCTATGCTGTTGCAGTAATAAGTTAGAATTTGCTCAAAAAAACTACTCCATTTTACACGAGCGTGTACCATAAACAATTCCAAATTATGATCATAAAACTTTTTGGAAACTAGACTTCTATGCGTACATGTATAATTAACATGAACTCTTTTCAGTGGCCAAGAACTGTAGAGCCATCAATCATACTCTAATGATAAAATTTCATCCCATACTAAAAGTATCCATTCAATCTATTAAGCGAGTAATATGATTTGTTCAAGCAGTACTAATAGCACAAGAAAGCAAGGATAACAGACATTGGAATCAATACACTAAATGTCAAAAACAACGGGGAGAGAGAGCGAGCGAGCTTACAGTATTTGGCAGAGTTGGAAAAGAGTCTTCTACTGACAGGAAATCGCCATCTTCTATTTCTCCATGAAGCATTGCCACTGTGCCATCATTTGCCTTCTCTGACATAATCAACCTAGTCCGAGACTTTGGAATAAGTGAAAACCCATTTCCTGGTGCATGTGCGGAAAGGTAAGGAAGGAAAGGAACAGCTAAGATATTTCCAAAACTTAATAAATATTTCATGTCCAACAAACAAACCTTGGAGCACCCGTTCGGTCTGCACAAAATTCAAAATCCTCATTTTATGAATGTTCATGCTGCCACCAACAAGCGACTTGGACAACGGCATAGTACACGCTTCATCTTTGAGGTTCTCATTATTGGAATCATTGGTGAGATGATGCATCAGCTGTTGAACAGTAAATCGTTTATGTTTTCTTAACTCATCTACCTTTTTCTTCTTGATATTGAGTTGAAGCCTGGAAAAAGATAAAATTCAATCCTTCATTAGACACATCCATCCAAAACAAATCACAGCAACACGCTGTGCAGATACAATATCAAACATAAAAAAGTGCTTATATGGTTAAATTGGAGCCAAGAAAAAATGTACGAAAGTTTTAGCAATATGAAAGGAAGGGATTTATTGATTTAATACCTCGTAGTTAAAGCATCTATCTTTAAGAACCTATCGAGCATGCCTTGATCAGCCATAGGATGCGTACCACCGGGACTGCTAGCATTCAATGGAACACCCATAGTACTGACACTGGCAGGAGATCCAACTCCATTCATTCCACCCGCCTTAGGGAGAGAGTTCGACCTCCGTTTTACCATTTGTGCTTGATGTTGCCGCTGCATTGAATCATTACCACTTGAAGTCAATGATGTTGTGGGACCAACTGTAGGAAACGAAGTTACAGCTGATTTCTCCTTTTGGGTTGATCCAAAAGCAGCTGTCATTGCACCTGCTCCAAATTGTGCTCCCATCGAACCACTAGAAAATTCTCCCGATTTCGATGACAGTGGAGATTGAGGTAAAGCCCCACCAGATACACGTGGACTTTGAGCTGATTTCCTTTTCTGTAATTGCTCCTCCTTTCTAGGATTGTTGTCAAGATGCTGTAGATTATTATTCCAGGAAGTCTGAGGAAAACCGGGTCGTGAAAATTGCTGTGGTGGCCTTTGTTGTAGTCGTGAAGGCTGGGAGTCCATGTGGCTAATCTCTGGTTCTAGCATGTGCATTTCATTTTTATTTCGATGGAGTTCTGGCTTGTCCATTCTCTGTGTCTCCATTGGCTCTTGTTTCATATTATCTCTCATTCCTTGCTGGGCCATTGCAAATGAAGTTGCCCCACCCTCCTGATTATAGCCCCCTTCAAACATTTGCTGGGAATACTTCTGCATGCCCGCATTACCATACTGCATTCCCCTAGCAATTGATTGCTGTGGCAAGATTGTATTTTTCCATTGGGAATTTTGACCAGTGAATCGATCCATTTGAGGTGGTGCTATATGCTGTTGTTGACTATTATTTTGACCTATTGTTGTGGTCCTAGCCCTCTTACTCAAACTAGATAAGGGGGACAATGGCCCATCTTGATTTTCCCTCTTACCATGAATGGAAGAAACGTTGGAGTTCAGACTGTCAGTGTACGAGTTCATCAAGTCCTGCCCAGAAGGAGAAGCTGTGGAAGCATTGAAGACAGATCCAGGCACATGATCATGCATAACTCTCGGGTTAAAACCAGTTTGATATTTGGATTGATTAGATAAAGTTGGTGATACTGGAATGACGGATTCAGGAACACAACTTTTAGATCTTGATGCAAGCATATTGCTCTCATGCATAGGCTGATGCCCTACAGATCTCGAATCTGCCAACCTAAAATTCGAGCTCTCTGGCACCCTATCTATACAAGCCTTATTTCCTTGGGTCCTAGTATTAGATGCAACGGTAACTTCAGATATTTGTCTTAACCTTTTCCGCCTTAGACTAGACAGATTTAGCTGCACCATACGAAAGGTTCAATGGAATTCATATACAGACAGTCCAGACAACCAAAATTGTGAAGACTTAAAAGATTCATTACCTTAGAGTAAATTGGCTTGGTGCATAGCCTGTCCACGTTAGGAGTTGGGTCTAGATAAAGGTTTGGTTGTAGGGCTTTTACTATCCTCGACTCAACTTCCTGCAATCAAATAGTATATCCAGTCAGGATGCCATGCCAACTCTGTTCTTCAAAAGATAATAAGCCTAGATCATACTTACCATTAGATCACCATATGTCCAATTACTGTCGGATATCAGTGGGATATCCTTCACCACATTCTCCAAAGACATCTTAAGACGCACTTTATTAACAATAGGAGAAGCCTCTTCAGAAGGAGCATTACTGGGTTCAGAAACGCAATTCCGGTAGTCTCGCACCTGCAAATATCCACATCACAGCTTAGGAAATCCATAAACAAAGTTTGTCAATTTACAGTTTTTGTATGTTCTTATCCATCAAATTATCTCATAAACCAGAGTGAAGTAGGCAAAGTCAAAGTTTATTATCTGACCAATTGACCCCCAAGTAAGTCGGGCACTTGAGGTAAGACCACAATATCACTATACTGCACAATGGTAGCTTTTCAAAGCCTTAGGGACCGTGATTTGGTTTTATTAGTAGAGTACAAAACTACCCATGATATCAGTACTTCCACATTTGAAACTGTATGAATTAAAATATTGACCTCTTCACTTATTGCAGAATCAACTCAAGAATTAGATTCAGGTGACTGAATACTACTCCCTCCGTCCCAAAATGATCTTCTCATTTGTCATTTTTCATTGTCCCAAAAAGTTCTTCCCATTTCCACAATTTAAGCTTAAAAGTGCATTAAACAAAACATGGCTAGTGTAGCAAGTGTTCGTACCTTTAAAAAGTTTGAATAGTCAAACGCGAAGATCATTTTGGGACGGAGGGAGTAAAACTTAATTTGGGAATCAATTAATTTCTCAAAAGAAGAATCTCGGATTGCATAAAAGAAATTTGAGGAATTTGAGTTTTCAGTTAACATAAATTAAAAAGGTTATGATTATATAGATGGGTTGAATTGAGAAGACTGAGTATTGATAACTTCATGAAGAGATACATTTGTGGGTAAAATCAAAACAAAATCATTGATTCCAACTACATATATGACAATTTGAAATTTTTATATACTAGTAGAATATTAGTAACATAAAAATCCCTAAATCAGAAGTCAATGAAGTCCCAGAAGAGTTCACTAGCGGAGTACATAAATGAGACGATGATAGGAAACCACCATATCGATGGTGATAACAGAAGGTGGCTGTGGCAACCATTGTATAAGTGTAGCAGTTTTGTCTGTTGGAGGAAGGAGGTTATCTACAGTTAGCAGGTCAAAGGAAAAAAACAAGGAGAGAGATTATTGTCTATTCATTGATGCCATGGACATTAACATCATAAAATAGTTATCTTGATGCTTGCAATACGGTTCTTATTAATACCACTCTCGAGATGGGATTAATAGTGAGTGGATAAGAAGCTCTATCCCGGTGACATGTATTAATTATCCCGAACCTGAAACCCTACCAAATGGCTGTTTTAACGAGTGTCGGTTCAATAAATCCTGTTCAGATGGCTATTACCAAACAGGGCCTTACAGGTTTAACTTTATGATGAACAGCTCCCGCAGTCACTGCCATTCATGGGCCTAAACTATCACAAGCAAACACAAATGTGCCAAACAAGCCGTTTTTGGCACAAATTTCCAGAACATTTAGTATCAAACATAATAAGAAATTATTAAAGGTTTTTGGATTTTATTTATATATAAAGATAATTAGAATCCGAAGAGATGCATGTGAAAAGAATGTTTTAATAAATAAAAATAAATTAATAAAGGATGGTGAGGAAGAATGTGGGAGCTTATCCTAACCCGGTAGTATAAAAGTAGCACAGTATACTGAAAATTTTATAACCAACAGGGGGGGGGGGGATTCCGCCTATAATTTTTTAAGAGAAAATGTACTGATTGAATTAATCTGTTTCTTTTTACGCTTAGCTTCCAACTACTTCTGTTCATCAATCAAGAAACTACCTTTTTCAAAATCTATCTCAATGCCTCTCTTGCCGGAATCAAAACCTAAAAATGAAACAAACAGCCTAAATCTTTTTGGATATCTATCTCAATGACTGGGAAGTATTTGGTGAATTTGAAGTAGCTCTCAATGTGCATGACACGTAACTCGTCACAATCACATCATTTACTGGGGGGGGGGGGGGGGGGGCGTAAATGAGACGTAGTCACCTGACTCCAATCCATCACCACAAGAGTTTTAGACAACTCTGTTAGATAATCAAATGATCAGTTGTCTTAACCCCGTCATTTTATTGTATTTATTAGTTTTTCCAAAATGTCCTCAGCAGCTTCTAAGACTTTTTTTGGACAAAAGGGGACACGCAGCACCACACAGGATCCACCTTTGGGACTAAACCACTTTGAGGCCAGATACCTCATCCCACTGAATCAGGTAAATCAAGAAAGTGTACCAAGTACAATTGAGTCCTAGTCCTCAAGGTTCCATTTTATCTGCCGCATGAAGCTGAAGTTCAAGCCATTGAGCTACCCTTTAACCATTAAGTTAAACAACATACATTATTAACTAGAAGCCGGCGTATTGGGTGCATGGAACCCACAGATAGGGTTAGATGTATAAAATTAAACTTAAAACTTGAATAAAATTAGACCCTTATCTCTCATTTATCAAAACGAGAACTAGTATACTTGCTAGAGATCTTGTCATATTGTTTTCCAATGGAAATTATAGATCCCTTCAAGCATTTAATGAGTTTAAGAAGGTTAAACATATTGCACCGCAGGGAACAGTATGACCAATATGGTTCACTCGACCAATATATTTTGTCTGGTTCGGAGTCCTATCTCTTAAGCTTCGGCTAAAAAATGAGGCCATTTAAATGCTCAATTACTCTATGGAACGCAGTAATTTCCTGCTTGGGTGATAGACTAGATATATGATCTTTAGTGCATAACCTAACATAGCTGTGTTTCAATACACGTTAACTTGAGGTTTGTAATAGTATATCTCACGACAAAACCGAAGAATCTAATTTTTATCTTCTTCAAACATGACTTAAATGTAGTTTTTTGGGTCAAATAGGAATATGTTGGTGCAGGTTAATCTTTTTATAAACAGATTTTCCAGTCCGATTTATATTTGTGAGCCTGCCTTCTTCTTTCTAAAAATCAAACACATTCCCACTTAATTCTTGATGCAGATAGACACAAGTTTAGGTTTTTGGACTTTTGCGTTTAAGTTGTTTGAATTATCTATCTCACATTTTTATATTAAAAATGATATATGTATATATATATATATATATATATATATATATATTATTTTGTGGAAATTACTTTCTATATGATTGTTGTAGTGATGATGCAAATTTTTCAATGTAGTTGGAGACTTTGAGGATAGTTATTTTGAATGGCAATTTCAGTAAAACAAAGAACATGATGAGACTTAAAAAGAAAGGCCTACCTACTATAAATAATAACAGATATGGTAAGAGATACACCAACAAACATGATGAGGATACATTTGGTGATTTCTAGTTTCACTACTTCAGGGATGAGTAATAAAAGTAACTAAGATTCCAGGGAAATATAGAAAATCTAGAGTGGGATGGCTTCGTAAACACGCTTCGGGTTTAACATATTAGATGATACTACTGATTCCACAACGTAAATATTGCTTCTAATCATTTTTGCATGCACAGAAATACAGTACTTTAGAACGGAATATTCACAACACAAGCCATCATATTGCAGTATATTCATCTGAAAGCTTTAAATCTGATATCTGTTGACTCACCTCGCCAACAATTGTCCCATTAATGTACTTGCAGGGTATATCATCAGGGATATCTACAGGAATTTGGCCACATTCGATTGCCTGGGTACATAATAAATAGAGAAAAAAGTTAATGCATGGAAAAAAGTTCAGTTAAACACTAGTCAATGCTAAGTGTAAGAATGTTGAAAGTTGAAACCAGAACTACACCAGAAACTTGTCTTGTGATAATAAAACGGCCAAAATCCAATAATTTCAAAATGATGATGACATAAAAATCAAACAGAAGAATCTCCGAGCAGTACACAAACTAATTCCAACTATTTTTTTATTTTTTTTTTAAAAAAAAAGCCTGAAGCTCAAGCAGAAAAAATATAAGATGTCCAACCAGCTACCCAAGCTTAGATTAGAACACAAAATGAGAACTTACAGAGAATAGACTGTTAGATGCCCTATCATATGGGTGTAAAAACTTTGGGATGCCCTGCGGTGTACTCTGTTGGGTAGCTTCATTCTGAAAACGCACAAATACACATAATAAGTTGATACATGTGTCAAAAAAAAATGCTTGTAAATGCATGCTCTTTTCATTTGTCATACTAGGTTAATGTCAGAAGTTAAAACAAATACACATAATAAGTTGATACATGTGTCAAAAAAAAATGCTTGTAAATGCATGCTCTTTTCATTTGTCATACTAGGTTAATGTCAGAAGTTAAAACAAATTACAACAGACCTCGGAGGGGTTTCCAATCGAATATCCATCTGGGAAAATGTTTAATGTGAAGGAAACATCCAAATCTGGCAAACATAGAAAGTAACATACATATCCATGTTAAAGCATGGAAATCAACTTGTAAGAAACTAAATGGCGATACTTATAAAAAGCAATATTTGCTCGTAAGAGACTAAATACCTGAAAGTTCGTCATCATCCTCATCAGCATCGGGAACAACAGCCTATATAATCAAATAACAAGCTTTATGGAAGAAGGGAAACTGAATATCTCGAATCAAGCAGTTAAAGCATTACTGTAGCACTATCCAATTAGCAACAAAAAGCTTAATACGGAGTAATATTTTCCAATCCCGACTATGATATTCAACAATTTCACTTGATATGCCAAATTCTTGTCTGACAAAACCCTAACCTAAGACCAAACCAAGAACTAACATAAACTAGTAAACAGCTTTCGCTGTGGAGAGGAAAAACAATCCACTAGATACACAAAAGGAATGAGGTGAAAGGGATTAAAAAACACTCATACGCTCATTTTGTTTTACTTTCTTGTTTCCCTTGTCTAAAAAATATTAGGCCAGAGGAACCAAAATAATTACATATTGACCAATAGAATCTCCCCCACCCACCAACACACCTCTAAAACAAGCAAAAGATTTGTGCACTTAGAGATTAAATAGCTAATTTAAAAGAAATGAAGGAGAATAACAATTTACAGGAGCTGCTTAGTGGTTACACTGAAAAAAAAGGGGGGGGGGGGGGGGAATATTTAGGCAACTGATTCCCTCATTGGGCCCATTTGAACTGTATGCCTACTAACAACAAGCAAACCAACTTTAAAAAAAAAAAAAAAAAAAATGATACCGAAATCTTTCGAGCAGATGTGAAAGCAGAAGGAGATTGAATGAGCGATTCACGGTCGTCTTCGTCGTCGGAGGGAACATTAACAGGGGTGTCAACCGGTTTAGGTTGAAACCTCTTACCTTTCTTTAAAATCTTGAAAGAAACCCCCATCACCATCCCCCTAGATTGGTAATTCAAGAAATCAAAAGCGCTCTCTGAATGGAGCTCTAATACTTACAGCATTACATGCATCAGAGCAAGAATGAGTTGGGTGTATATGGAGAGAGAAGAAGACCTAGAAATCGAAGTCGCGTTCTGGAGATTAGCAGAAGAGAGAGAGTGCCGGGAAGAAGACACGCGGTCGAGGAGAGTGCAGCGGTGTCAGCAGCTTATAATTTGCGTGCGTGACTGAGAAAACTCAGTCCAGGCTCGGGGCCGGAGCGAGGGCGAGGGCGGACATTGAACCAACTGGAACTGGTTTATGTTATTTTGACCGTGACTGGAGATTTTGGCGGCTACGTCTGTGTCAAGGATATTTTGCAACCGTACTAGTAGCCTAGTAGGCTACGCTCGTATCTTTTACTCCCTCCGTCCCGGAAATATCGGAAGGGAGGTAAATGTTGTGAGCGTAAAAGTAAAGTAGAAGAGATAATGAATGGGAGAGAATAATGAATTGATTGGTGTTATGAGTATCAAAGTAAAATAGAAGAGAGAATGAGTGGGGTGAATAGTAAAAAATCTTTGCCATTTTAGGAATAGAACTTACTCTGAGACGTACCAAAATGAAGAGTAAAACTTTTACTCTGGGACGGAGGGAGTACCTTCTTTTCTTTTCTTTTTTTATTTTAACTTTTTTTTCCATTTTATCCATAGGGGTCTCTTGTGCAACCACCGCACCGTGCGATGGCGCACGGAGCCGCCCTTCTTCTTTTTTTTTTCTTTTTTTTTTTTCACCCCAACTTTTTTTCCTCCCAACAAAAGTAACACTTATTATAATTTTTTCAAATGTAACACTTTTTTTTCAAAATGTACCACAATTTTGCTGCAATAGATTAAAGATAACATAAATATTGATAACTAAACTAATGTCACACTTTTTATAAAGAAATGTAACACTTTTTTTTCAAATGTAACATTTTCTTTTTTCAAATGTAGCACAATTTTGCTGCAATAAATTAAGATAACATAAAGATTGACAACTAAACTAATGTCACACTTTTTATAAAAGAATATAACACTTTTTTTTTTCAAATGTAACAAATAAAAATCAAAATTAACATAAGATTAATGTTACATTTTATAAAAAATGAATGTAATATTTTTTTCCTCAATTGTAACAGCTTATATTCTTAAATGTAACATTATATCTGAAAATGTAATAATTTTTTATTGAAAAAGTAACAATTGAAATGCAAACCCAATATATATGAATTTTACACTTTTTTTAAAGAAGAAATGTAACATTTACTAAATAAAAATGTTACATTGATCTATATAAAAAAATTATAATCATATATTCACTTTGTTACACTTCAAATATTACTTTTTTTTTAACCACAAAAACTATCAAAACAATTTAATTTTTTTTGTAAAATTGTTGTTACATTTGACTCTTAAAAGTGTTACTTTTTTAAGATGAAATTGTTACTTTTATCAGAACAGAGTGTTACATCTCAGCTGACAAGCAACTCAAACTTTTTGTGTGTAACAAAATGTGTTTTTTTTTAAAAAAAAAAAAAAAAAAAACCATATCATGACCTATGTAGTTTTATCGACGAGACGAACACAACGGTATTTTTTTAAAAAAAAATATTTGAGTTATAAATCTCAAGATATAGCATTTTAAAGTTATTGGGTTTTTTAAAAAAAAAAATAAAACGCGTGTTGCGGTCTGGGAAGTGGAAGGGATGGATCCGACGGTCGGCTGTAGCGGAGTAGAAGGACACGAGAAGCAGCGGAGGCTGCCGCACGCAAGAATTTGTCTTTTATCCAAAGTAATATTGATAAGTATTTTAAACCATTCCTCACGATATTTGTTTTTGATACAAAAATCGTCATTTTATTTTAAGGGCAATGCATGATCTCATAAAATGAAGGATACAAAATGAGGTGACGATAAATTATTGGTTGCATAGATAGAGGATCCGGCACCCTCTAATTAAAAACACCAAAATCATGACACATCATTTTGTAAGCCAAATTTTGTGGCACTTTTTTGTGACTTTATAATTACCCTTATTTAAAATATGCTTTCGTTATCTCCATCTTCAAATGTATGGATATATAATGCAGATTTTTAGCTTTTTTAACCATTTTTTTTCGTTTTTTTTTTTTTAATATGGAAATTTGAACAACAGAGAATAGTTTAGGATGTCTATGCGAAATATTCTTTTTTGAATGATGAAAATTATTTATTTCACAATTTAAATAATATTATTGACACATAAAATGTTAATTCTAGTTTTAAAATATGAAATTAAAGTTTTGGTGAGACATTGTTACGTTTGCCTAATATGTGATTTTTCGTTTTGGCCTTTCTATTCTTCACATATTTCTTTTTTATTTATTTTACTGGTGCCTACATATGATAGATAACAAACACGCATTTACTTATTCGTTGAGCACTAAATAAGTTCTAACAAATAAATACTACTACCTCTGTCCCTAAATGAGTGTCCAAATTTCATTTTAAGGGACATTGAAAATCTCAACTTTATGTACAATTTGGTAGCAAAGATTCATATATAATCTTGTAATCTCATTTTCAAACATTTAGTTTTGCACTTATAAAGAAACCGGTGAAAAAAAAATTCGAAAAAAAACATTTAGGGACAAAGTTATGTTAAAAAAATACACTCATTTTGGGATAAAGATTTCTTGAAAATGGACACTCAATTAGGGACAGAGGGAGTATATGATATCATACATATGGATGTTAATATTTACACCGTCATAGTTACCATATAATTATTTAATCTAAAAAATAGTTGTAGCATTTTTACATATGTTTTAATTGAATATCTTATACTTCTATTTGAGTTAGGTATCTCTTCACTTCTCGATCTCATTTCATATAATGTGTATATAGACACGATGATGAAGTACGAGATTTGAAAACATTATATATCTGACGTCTCTTTGTCACATATTCCAAATGTGCAATACTGTTTCAAAGCGGCATCGTATATACTGAAATTACGGTAATACAAAAATGCTATAACATCTGATAAATATACTACAAATTAGCATTCATTATTATTGTGATCAACTCATTCTAACTACAGTCTGCTTCATAAATTCTAAAAGAATAATATTTAATTATCCAAAACTCAATGTGCTTTAGTACGACATGAGAAGTAGACGGGTCTAATTGAGTACTATACGTGCTTTGCTAAGCTTTATATCAAATGAATTTAATGCAAATTTTGAGTTGAAAATCAATCGCTCGAACCTAAGTAGTCAAAATAAAAAATGGGTGGTAGGCATACCTTCTTTCCACAAAAAAAAACTTTAAAAATTATTACTCCCTATGTCCCTAAATGAGTGTCCAAATTTCATTTTAAGGGACACTGAAAATCTCAACTTTTTGAACAATTTGGTAACAATGATTCATATATAATCTTGTAATCTCTTTTCTAAACCTTTAGTTTTGCACGTATAAAGAAACCGGTGAAATTTTTTTTGAAAAAAAAACGTTTAGGGAGAAAGTTATGTTCAATCAAATTTGAAAAATATTGTGATAAAATATTGACCCATTAGATAAGTATGAGATAAAATTTGAAAAGCACCAATTTGATTTTCCTAATCCCTTTTCCTCTATTCTACAAAAATGATGTGATTACATTATTTTCTCTTTCATCCAGTGGTTTTTTTTTTTTCAAGCAGTATTTATTTTATCCTTATTTTACCTTCAAGCTAGGGTTTAATAGAACAGAAAAGCTACAACTTCAGCTTGAGAGGTGGGGAAATTCAATATCAGGTTAAAGATGTCTCAAATTTCAATGAGTATGACATATATTTAATTCGTTTAACGAAATTTGAAATTTGAAAATAAATAAATAATTATACATGTTAACCAAATATATGAATGATAATTTAATGTTTATTCCTTAACTTAGCATAAGTACATGCCAAACATATGAATGGGGATATTTAACTCTGACGCAGGAACCAAATGGTTGGTATTTGACAGTCTCGATAAAGTCAGTCCACTTCTACAGATCGTATCTTCTAGTTCATTCAGCCAAAAATTACAAGCAATATACCATTGGAAAGGTCTCCGAATGTAGTTTCTAGAGCAGCTTTCAGATTGGCATTTGGATTTTTCTAGAGAAAGTTATGACAGTTTTACCAAAAGACAGTCCTAAAGGCATATACATCCGAATTTTGACTTACTTCTAAAGTTTCATGAATCTTGGAATAAATAATCTATCTTATCTATAAGTCATTAATTGTAAGATTTATCTCTTATGTATTTAGATGATTCATAAGCTTGGAAGGATGTTCCAAGTTAAGTATAAATACCCTACAAATTGTATTGTAATGGGGAGTTGAATTTGAGTTTATAAAATATAAGATTGTGCTTTGTGCCATCTTTTCTTGTTCTTTATTTATTCGGTGGATTCCGTTTAGTGGTGAACAAACACAACCCTGTATCTCTTTGGTGGATTCCTTAGAGTCGTGAGTTGTTTATGCCCTGTATCTTCAAGGTGGATTCCTTGAAGTGGTGAGCATCCTATCCTTTTTCTATATATTTTCTTTATTCTTCTTTTCCGTTGCGTTTCTCCCCGTATCAAGTGGTATCTAGAGCTCGATTATAAACAACCTTCTTAGCGTTGTTTAGTCCGTGGGTGTTTTTGTTTCAGTTTATATATCATTTCCCCGATCCTTATTCTTCATCTCCTATTTTCTTATAAAAAAAAATCAAAAAAAAACATATTTTCCTTTCCCAATTCATCATGGATAGTCTTTTTTGACCTTTTACTAGTACCATTACACCACAACCAAATGTTGATTGGTCTCTACCTCCGATATTCGATGAGTATCCTCAAGATATAATAGATTTATCTTTTCATCATATTCAAAATGGTTCGCCTCCACGTTTCGACAAATGTGTAGCTTATTGTCAAATTTGTGGTTCTTTATCATCTTCTTTACTTTGCAAAAATTCAAATGCTTTTAATATTTTTTCATTTGGTCGATCAAAGGATAGTTTTGGAAATCTTAAACTTGAATATTGCTACAAAGATCCTTTTGATGTTGATCATTTAAGTTTTTCCATCTCTTGGTTTATCAAGAAACTTATTATTGATTACTTTCTCAAAACTCGTTGGAGCGATTGGATGGATGTCATCACGAGGGCAATAAAGTTTAAAGTTTTCCATGGTATTTTGGAGAGAATTCTCGAATGTGATTTTCATGCTCTAAATAAAATTCGAGGACGAATTTCTTTCAAGTGGGGGAGTATGACGCAGGAGCCAAATGGTTGGTATTTGACAGTCTCGATAAAGTCAGTCCACTTCTACAGATCGTATCTTCTAGTTCGTTCAGCCAAAAATTACAAGCAATATACCATTGGAAAGGTCTCCGAGTGTAGTTTCTAGATCAGCTTTCAGATTGGCATTTGGATTTTTCTAGAGAAAGTTATGACAGTTTTACCAAAAGACAGTCCTAAAGGCATATACATCCGAATTTTGACTTACTTCTAAAGTTTCATGAATCTTGGAATAAATAATCTATCTTATCTATAAGTCATTAATTGTAAGATTTATCTCTTATGTATTTAGATGATTCCTAAGCTTGGAAGGATGTTCCAAGTTAAGTATAAATACCCTACAAATTGTATTGTAATGGGGAGTTGAATTTGAGTTTATAAAATATAAGATTGTGCTTTGTGCCATCTTTTCTTGTTCTTTATCTATTCGGTGGATTCCGTTTAGTGGTGAACAAACACAACCCTGTATCTCTTTGGTGGATTCCTTAGAGTCGTGAGTTGTTTATGCCCTGTATCTTCAAGGTGGATTCCTTGAAGTGGTGAGCATCCTATTCTTTTTATATATATTTTCTTTATTCTTCTTTTCCGTTGCGTTTCTCCCCGTATCAAGTGGTATCTAGAGCTCAGTTATAAACAACCTTCTTAGCGTTGTTTAGTCCGTGGGTGTTTTTGTTTTAGTTTATATATCATTTCCCCGATCCTTATTCTTCATCTCCTATTTTCTTATTAAAAATAAATAAAAAATATATATATTCCTTTCCCAATTCATCATGGATAGTCTTTTTTGGCCTTTTACTAGTACCATTACACCGCAACCAAATGTTGATTGGTCTCTACCTCCGATCTTCGATAAGTATCCTCAAGATATAATAGATTTGTCTTTTCATCATCTTCAAAATGGTTCACCTCCACGTTTCGACAAATGTGTGGCTTATTGTCAAATTTGTGGTTCTTTATCATCTTCTTTACTTTGCAAAAATTCAAATGCTTTTAACATCTTTTCATTTGGTCGGTCAAAGGATAGTTTTGGAAATCTTAAACTTGAATATTGCTACAAAGATCCTTTTGATGTTGATCATTTAAGTTTTTCCATCTCTTGGTTTATCAAGAAACTTATTATTGATTACTTTCTCAAAACTCGTTGGAGCGATTGGATGGATGTCATCATGGGGGCGATAAAGTTTAAAATTCGTCAAGGTCTTTTGGAAAGGATTCTTGCAAGTCTTTTTAATACACTAAATAAAATTTGAGGGCGAATTTTATTCAAGTTGGGGAGTATGACGCCGGAACTAAGCGATTGGTATTTGACATTCTCAACAGAATCTGTCCATTTCTACAGAGTGTATCTCACAAACGATTTAGCCAAAAATTACAAGAAAAATATCATTAAATAGGCCTCTGAGTCTAGTTTCTACAACTTCTTTCGGATCACCATTTGGAGCTTTCTAGTGAGAGTTATGACTGTTTTGGTGAAGGACAGTTTGAAAGTCAAATTCATCCGAAAATTGTCTAGTATTCATGTTTCTAATGTCTTTTAACATTTCTAGGCTATCTTATCTCTCAATAATTATTGTTAGTCTTATCTTTTTGTACTTTTAGTTTTCCTAAGCTTGGAGGGATGTTCCAAGTAATCTATAAATACCCTAGAAGATGCCATTGTAAAACAGGTTGAGTTTTTAGTGAATTTATAAACACTGCTTGTTTCTTGTTCTTTCTCTCTTTGGAGGATTCCATAGAGTGGTGAACTTCTTCCAACTCTATATCCTTTTGGTGGATTCCAAAGGTGGTGAGTTGCTTCATCCTGTATCCTTTCGGTGGATTCCGTTAGGTGGTGGATTTATCTATTTTCCGCTGTGTTTTCCGGCATCAAACTCCACCATTCCCGAGTTTCAGATACCTAGCTATTACATACCTATTCCCACTCGTCCATTCCCATGCACCAAACGAGGCATAAGGGTGTTCATGATCCAGTTCAGTTTGGCATTCGTAAAAAAACCTTAAAACTGAGACCGAATCAATAATACGATTCTGTGGAAGTTCGAAATCAGGACAAACCAAAAAATATAAGAAACAAAACATGGATTCCAGTTTCGTTGGGCTGGTTTCGATTTGATTCTTCTAAATTATAAAGTTAGTTTTTTCTCTTTTACTAAATTTGTTTTTTATGCATAAAAAGAAAACCATATATCAACAATATTATGCGTTGTTCTCATATGAAGTACAAAACTAAAAAATAAAAATAAAAATCTTTCATTAGATGTATATTTATTTGTTAATTAGAATATATATGCTTTTAATTGAAAAAACAAAGACTAGCAAATCGATGTTAAACCCTATCATAACGAGGACTGATCCAATCAACCAGTTCTAGGGAAATATAAAACCAGAACCAAATAAAAAAAAAATTGGTTCAGCCAGTTTCATTGGTTCGATCCAATTTCGCTGGTTTGATCCAAACCCGTATTATATTTTTGGTTACCCTGACTCACACCACACACATTCCATCAGTTCTAACCAAGAGTCATTCCCGCATGTTCATTATTCTAATAGAAAGCCATTTCGCCATGTTCATTATGACTTAGATTTCCATTTTACCATAAGGGCTGGGGTGGCTAAATAGTTTGGAAGGAGAAACAAGGTAAGAAAATCAAGAAGGCAAGGCAAAGGACAACTATGAAGATATTGGGTTAGAGCAATGCTAGGGGCACAAAATAAGCTCACAAAATCTTGCTCACAACATGAAGTGGCGATATTTTATTGGTTGCATCGATAATGGACCCGCCACACTCTAATTTAAAACACCAATAAAATCATTACACCTAAGATTTTGTGACTTTTTTGTGCCCCTAGTATTATTCATTGGGTTATTCAGAGAATAGCATTTATTAAGATATTCGATTGACGTATAATGAATAACTTGAATAATTATGAATATGTTTGGTTGTTCAGATAGAAACACCTATAAAGATGTTTTGATTTGGGAATAGTAAACAAATCGTAGAGATGTTCGATTATTCGAAAAGGTATAACTTTTGTAGATGTTCAACTAACAACGAAAGACGTCAACTTAAAGGTTTGGTCTATTAACCTAACATATAATATTAAAAAAAAATCTATAGAATATGTGGGGGAAAAAATACAACTTAAAACCAAAATACGAAATTAAAACTTACATTTGAGAGTCCTTTTATTAAATATGGGTCCACATTATGTATTTAAACAACATCTATTTACTATTTAGATTTTAAATAGGAGTTGAGAGAGCTTTCATAGTAAAATGTTCAAACATGTTGTGTAATTTTCTGGGTAACATGAGTTATAATAGAATGTGATTACGGGAAGGTTAAATGTGGGGGGTGTAAGTGGGTCGAGACCAAATCAAACTAAATCATGTGATATATTCGGTCTAAAAAATGACAAATCGCGTGGATTGTTTTGATATGTGGTCTGACCATTCAAACAAAACAACAAGTTGTAAAACCAAAACATCAAACTAAACCATAAAGCAGAACTTCCCGCTTGCGTATATTCACAGAAGATATGTATGTTGATTAATATCCACCCTTAGTTTATTGAAACACCTACATTGCAATCTTTACTATCATTTTGCATCTTATCAAATGTTCATGTCATATTTGTTTGTTTGTTTGTTTTTTTTTTTTTTTAATATCTTGATTACGATACACAATTAAACTAAGGCTTTTACTCTGTTGTTATCGTGTAGCGCGTTATATTCATGTTATCACTCTTTTCCTTCAGTCTCTTTCTTCTTTTGACCTTTCTCTTCAAATCTTTAACACACATCATTCGCTCTTCTTTGACACCACTAAGTCTTCCTGTTGTGGAATAAGCCCTCCCAACCCAAACAAATCGCAAGAAATTACAGCACCACAAACAAGCACAAGAAATAGATAACCAAAGCAAAAGACAAAAGAAACACAAGAAATTGTTTACCCAGATCATCAATATGTTTGACTACGTCTGGGGGCACTACCAAACCAGGATCTTGCACTATACTATGTAAATATAGAGTTACAATGAGTTTGGGGGCGGAGCCCTGCTTATATAAAAACCTATGAATAAGATACAAACCCTAGACAGAGAAAGAATCCTGAAACTGCTCTTATTTGATCCAGCCCAGTTTCCCAACATTCCGTGCGATCGCCCAGAATACTTGTGCGACCGCCCATAACAAAACTCCACAAGCCCTAAAACCTTCCAGTACTGTTGTGCGACACCCATAATATTTGTGCGGCCTCCCAAGGATGCTGAAGTCCGTTTTCCTGCTTGTTTCTTCCTTTCTCTATGCTCGCTAGTTTCCAGTTGTTCCTCTATTCCAACAATCTCCCACCTAGAGATCAACCACGTATATAAGCCCCGTGTCCGTCTTCAACTCATTCCTTTGTGCCGTCCTAGTGCTCACCTCGATCATGGTAGTGCCATCCTGCTCTTCTATTCTCCAAGCCACGTTGAAGCTATACCCAGCTTCAACTTCACCTTGCTTGAGAAACCTAGAGCCTTTGCCAATCTATACTCTCTGTTAGATTTGCGCAACGGAATATCCGGTCCTGGAGTATTTGGTTCATCTTCAGTGACCCCTTGACCTTGGTCATATGAACCGTCTTGCTCCCACCCGAGTCTGGAATATCCATGCAAATTTCATTCGCATCACAACATTCCTCAAACTCCTTGAGCGCATACTCCCCACCATTATCAGACCTCAAGTATTTATCCTTGAGTCCAGTCCGATTCTCCACCAAAGCCTTCCACTTCTTAAATATCCTGAAAGATTTATCTTTCCCCTTTAAGAAGTAATCCCAGACCTTCCTTGTAGAATCATCAATGAAGGTCATGTAATATGACACACCACCCAGAGAAGTTACCGGGGCCGGCCCCATAAATCCGTGTGAACCAATTCCAACTTTGCTTCCCTCAAAGCCCTACCTGTCAAACCTGGTAGTTTCCCCTTTGAGCAAAGTTCCCCCTTCTCACCCATGTGACCCAATCGACAGTGCCACAAATCCGTATCACCATTGGCTGACGCCACCGCAATACTATCCTTGGTGTTGTTCGTCAAATACAATCTTCCTTCCTTATTATCCCGAGCGATCTCAGAATCCTCCTTGGTAATAACCCAGACCCTGCACCTAAAAGTTACCTTGTAACCTTCTTCACCCAGCTGCCCAACTGATAACATGTTATTTTTCAAACCCGAAATGTGTCTGACACCGTGTAGATGTAAGACCGTCCCGTCCGATGCTCCTATTCTGACATCCCTCTTCCCCTTGACTTCCAAAAGCTCGCCATCTGCCAGATAGACCTTTCCGAAATCACCGGAAGTGTAATTTTCCATCTCCTCTGCATGCCCGCATGAGTGGAATGATGCCCCCAAATCCAGCACCCATGATTCTAGCGCACTACTAACGCTCAGAATCAGTACATCGTCACCTTAGATTATCACATTCGCCGATTTATCCCCTCGCATGGGACAATCCCTCTTGTAGTGTCCTAACTCCTTACAATGATAGCACTCTACCGATCCTCTTGCAACCCTTGGTCTTTCTTTGTTCTACACAGACTGATCCCCACCCCCGATTAAACTTTCCCTTGACCCTGTTCTCCCTTTATTGCTAGAACCCGGCCTTCCCCTACTAGTTGTAGCCAAGGCCGATTCCGAAGTAGACGGTGTCCCCAACTTCTTATGCGATTTTCCTCGCCCAAGAGAAAGTCCTTAACATCATCATACTTCAATTTGTTCTCACCCGCTGAAGCATTTAACGCCGTTATCATTCCGCTCCAACTTCCTGGTAAGGATGCTAGCAATTGACAAGCATGAACCTCATCACCGAAAGTAATCTCCAACGCAGCCAATGAGTCTATAACATCCATAAAACTCATCGATGTGTTTAGCTATGGATCCTCCCTCTTGCATCTTGAGATTACCCATCTTGCGTATCAAATCAACATTATTTGTAGCAGATGGAGTTTCAAATCTCTCAGTAAGATAATCAAATAGCTCCTTGGTGGTTTTCGCCTTCTTGGTAGTCTTCGCGATCCACTTCGACGAAGTAGATCGAACCACCCCTAAGGCTTTTCGATCCATGAGATCCCAGTCTTCCTGTTTTTCGCTTTCCGGCTTGACTCCTTTTAGAGGCATGTAGAGATCCTTATTATACAAGAGAGCCTCTATTTGCATCCTCCAAAACCCATAGTCAGACCCATCGAATTTCTCCACCGCTTGTGTTATCCTTGCCCATTCTTGATTGCTTGATAAACCCGAATCGTTAAACCGGAGCTCTAGATAGCAGTTGTTGTGGAATAAGCCCTCCCAACCCAAGCAAATCGCAAGAAATCACAGCACCACAAACAAGCACAAGAAATAGATAACCAAAGCAAAAGACAAAAGAAACACAAGAAATTGTTTACCCAGTTCGTCAATATGTTTGACTACGTCTGGGGGCACTACCAAGCCAGGATCTTGCACTATAATATGTAAATATGGAGTTACAATGAGTTTGGGGGCGGAGCCCTGCTTATATAGCAACCTAGGAATAAGATACAAACCCTAGACAGAGAAGGAATCTCGAAACTGCTCTTATTTGGTCCAGCCCAGTTTCCCGACATTCTGTGCGATCGCCCAGAATACTTGTGCGACCGCCCAGAACAAAACTCCACAAGCCCTAAAACCTTCCAGTACTGTTGTGCGATCGCCCACA
This sequence comes from Campanula takesimana, assembly GCA_026119855.1. NCBI lineage: Eukaryota > Viridiplantae > Streptophyta > Magnoliopsida > Asterales > Campanulaceae > Campanula > Campanula takesimana. The sequence continues at coordinate 984,347 of JAOWBW010000321.1, forward strand.
ATATTTGTGCGACCGCCCAAGGATGCTGAAGTCCGTTTTCCTGCTTGTTTCTTCCTTTCGCTCTGCTCGCTAGTTTCCGATTGTTCCTCTATTCCAACACTTCCTCCATTATCATTACGTTTTGAATCACACCATAAACCACGATATGAACTATAAAGCTAAACCGCTATCTGAACCAAACTATGTTTAGTCTGTCTTGAACTTTTTGAGAGTACATTTTGGTGTGAAATTTCATAAACCGGTGACTATTACAGTCTATTGTAATTAGCCCAAACAGAACCATACCAAACAATTTACACCCCTAGTTAAAAGTGATTTGGTGAAAGAAGTAATGAAGGGTGGGTAAGAGGGGTGTCTTTAAAAACAATAGGCTCGAACAAATAAATTAAAGTGTACCCTTAATATAAATATTATTATTCTTTTTACTAATATAGAGGGGGAGGGTCTTCCGATGAAAGGTGGTGTAGTAACACTGGACTTGGGACTCCTTTACCTATTTTTGCTTCACCCATTTAGTATACAATCCTGACTCGACCGCGTCAACGAGCTCATTTGGTGTTTTCCTGATGAGATCGCTCAAAATGAGTAAATCACACTGATTAAATATATTACTCTCTCTGTCCTTAAATGAATTTCTTTTTTGAAGAAGTTTTGTCTCAAAATGTATGTATTTTTTGAAAAAAACTTTATCCCTAGACATTTTTTTAGCAATTTTTTTTTTGCTAGTCCCTTTATTTTGTAAAACTAAATGTTTTTTTTTTTTTTGATAAAGTAAAACTAAATGTTTGAAAAGTGGATTACACGAGTATATATAAATCTTTGCCACTACATTGTATAAAATGTAGCTATTTTCAAAAAATCTCTTTAAATAAAATTTTAACATTTATATAAGGGCAGAGGGAGTAGACGTTTATTTTAGCACAATCGGGTTTTTTCTCTCTAAAAGTATCTATAGTCGTATAAAAAACATGTCTTACGCTAAGCTAAGAGATGTGTAAAACTGTTTTACATCAAGGGATGAAAACAAGTTTTACAAAAAACGAGTATACGGTTCTTACTTTCTTTTTTGGTTTGTCCCAGCACAAGATTCTTAGTTGCTTTATTAGCTAAAATGGACAATGAGACCCACTTGTCATTCTCACAACAAAAACTTCCTACCCACTTTATCTCTCCTACTTTCTATTACTTATTTTTTTCGTACTCACAACATTTATTTTTTTTTAATCTCCGTGAAAAAGTCAAACTAAGAACCTGCCGGAGGTAGGTAGTAATTCTATAAATTCTCATCCGTCCCGTGATGCACCCGAATAAGCGTGTTCACTGTTCAGGGTCCGACGGTCCGAACCGAACTCGCTTCCTTCCCGCCTTTAGGGTTCAAGCGAAACCTTTGCATCTCAAAAATTCCAGTCCCCGGTGCGTTTCTAAACACACCCATTCTCCTGCTGATTCCGCCGGAATGGACGTAGATATGGACACTTCTCCGAGCTACTTCAATCCCGAAGATCTCAGTGAAAGACAGCGTTTTCGTCGTTACGGGTATGTATCTCATGTTTTAGCAACAATCTTGCTGAATTTTTAGATGCACTTTTTATATAGTACGCGAATGATAAAGTGTGAAATTTGTATCAGTAGCAGCTATAGTATCTACACGAAAGCTCAAAATTCGGCACCCGAATCTCCTTGGAATACTTTTATAAGAATTAGGGCTAAAATGTTGAAAGACTATTTTAGAGAAGTTACTAAATCCCCCTCATTAAATAATAAGTTCTAATTCACACTTAAACACTATGCATTATGGCGAGATTACCAAGTTATTATCATTTCGTATTACCCCCCTCTTTACCTTTTAGTATAAATTTGGTGATTACTCCTTTGAGTTGATATCATTCCACTTTTTTTATGCATCAATTTTATTTATTGTATTTCAAAAGCCGTTCTACTTTGAGTACATATGGTTGTTAATGCGTGCAAATTGTTTAGGAAAAGGCCTTCTGGTTCGAGCATATCACCTCACCAAGAAAGATCAGCGCCCAGGTTCAGTAATGCTGCTCTATTTCTTGAAAATATCAAACAAGAGGTTGAGAGTTTTGATGCGGATTACTCGGAAGGAGCACCAGCAGTAACGCAGTCTGCTTTTAAGAGGAGATCATCCATTGATAGTCGGGGTGTATCAGAAGCTGATGTTGGTGATGATTCAGTTCGCATAGCTGGAAGTCATTCTTTGAAAGCTTTTAAGCATGAGGATGAATCGGTGGATAGTACGGACACTATCTTTCATGAATTTGCCACACTACTCGATTCTGCTCTTCAAGGTACTTTTTTTGAGTATATAATTTAGACGCTTCTTTTTATTTTTTGGCATTTAAGTCTTATAATTAAGGTAGTCATAGAATGTTTAGTCTTGGCCGGACTCATATATGACAAAGTTACCTGATAATTACAAATAACGAGCAACTGGACAGGCACTCGTATCTTTCTCTCTATCTAGAGTTGTCTCAGCCCCCCTTTCCACTGGTTATGCTTCCAGGACTCCATATAATTTGAGCAATCTTTCTTCAAAGAAGACATCTCACTATATTGACCATGAGATGACCTGCATGCAACGCTTAAGGAGTATGATGACCTTCAACTTTTAGAGTTGGTACAAAACAGTGTATGATTTTGTGTGAAAGTCTAATCATAGTTGGACGGAGGACATTTTAGCTCGTATACTGTAGACAATAGAATGGTTCAAAACTTGTAACGTACTGGAGCAAACAAGATATTTTCTTTCTTTGTTCAAACATTCTAATGGAATTCCAGTTATATGCAGTTTCAATCAGCAGACCATTGTCTTTTAAATCTTAATGCAAAAGTCAAACCAATTTATGTGACCTTAGTGCAGGATGATCTGTGATAACTGACTGAGCCAGTTAAGTCAGTTCAATTTGCTTTCCGTTGACAAGATCACTATAGATAATTTCGATTTTTTACAGCAAAGCTGTTGGCTGACCTCATGAATCGTCGCATTTCCTCGAATTAAGTTTCTAGGAGATATGGAGCATCCCTAGTCCCTACCCTCCTCAAGCTATTTAAATACCAATTATTTGAGTCTATTCTTAATTCCCCCGTCCCAAAAGGTCTTGCCTGCTACTAGTGGTCACTCACTAGCCAACTAAGCACCCGAGGTAAATAGGCCCACTAAAGGTCCACACCAATGTCCATGGATGATGATACTGGCGAGTGTAGTAGGCAACTACTTATGAGGTACATCTAAGTCCCATGCCTATGCATTGTGGGATATGGGGGCATCACTTTTCTTTTTTCTTTCTTATGAGAACTGAAACGAGATCAATGTTCCTTACATGATGCCTGGTGCTGACTGTTTGTGGAGTGTTAGGGCACGGAATTTGTCAAGTATTCAGTTTTAATCTTGTTTTCTGCACTCTTTAGAATTAGACACTGTTGTGCACACATTACGTATGCATTACAAACAATGATCTTTCCATGAAATAGCAGTGAGTTCGTGCTCATAATGTTCCTGACTGTTTGCAGTTCATGTCTTGCAGGGTGGATGTCGATTCCTGATTTGATACTAAGGCTCGAGACAGCTTGCCGAAATGTTTCAGAGTCAATTAGGTGCGCCACATACAACCTGGAATCAGTTATTTTCTCGTTGGAAATTGTCTTGTATGGACTGTAGACACTGAACAAAAGGAAGAAATATTATCACTTTGCCTACTGCGTAATATTTGTAACGTTGCTGGCTAATGTTTTAGTTTGAACTTACTGTTATATGATATATTACATTATATTTGGGTAGGACTAAGGTACATTAACTCTGTGATAGCAATTTTTATCCTTCACAGTTGGTTAGGTCTTTCTCTCTAGAAATATATTTCGTCTGCAAATTGCAAACGGGGCAGACATGTTATCTCTGAATCAAGCAATTGTTGTAGTCAAGAGTGATACTGAAATATGGGTTTCTTGTTCTAAACTTTTTCGTACTTTTTATTATTATATAAATATGGCAGACTTTCTAAATTATCAGTTATGACATTGAGGTCAGGGTCGCCAACTGTGGATTATCCTCTTCATTGACTGGTTCCTGCTACAACCTCATCCACTGGTCACTCTTATCTGTTTATTCATCTCACTCATGCTGTGGTTGTCTTAAGATATTCATTTCCTAAACCATAGTTTGCTTTCTCTCTGAGCTTATTACTGTTGTTAACACATATTTCTGTAACTTTTTTTAGAGCATTCATAAGTATTTCTTGTGAAGTTACAGTATGTGAGTATATGTTGTAATTTATAAGATGTCTATTTGATCGAAGATAATCTGCAATCACAGAGCTAAATCACTTATTAAGCAATCAAATACTCACTTAGGAAAGTATCACATGGTTGATTAGTTTTCCATTCCTGCTGTATGTGACAAGTATATCTTATAGTATTTCAAGGTGATCATTTTTACTTTACGACCTTCCTAAGGTTTTTTCTGGGAACATCCTGGCATGTTGGTGTACCAACATCTAGACAGCTGGAATCCCATCGTCCTAACTCCTCTAGTATTACCATGAACCCCTAATCTTTTTAAAGGAAAAAAGCTTGATGTGCTCTTTATAAGTTGACAGTATATATTTTTGTACTTTTACAGGTATGGTAGCAGCGGGCGACACAGGATTGTGGAGGATAAACTGATGAGACAGAAAGCTAGAATGCTACTTGAGGAGGCCGCTTCTTGGTCGCTTATGTGGTACCTGTATGGGAAGGGTAATCAATCTGTTACCCATACACTTTCCTTTCTTGTAATAGAATTAACTTTATACACGGAGTAATATATAAGTCTACAAGAATCTAACTGAGGTAAGGGGGTAACATCTTGAGCATCATGTGGTTCACAAAGTTAGCAATATACAGTCAGGGGCGTACCTAAGGCATATGTATTAGGGCTGTTATAAAAAATGAGCTGGCTTGAGCTCGAGCTCGGCTCATGAAAGCTCGATCTCAAGTGACCTCGAGGTGTATCTCAACTCGAGCTCAAACCGACTATCAAGCTCGTTTTGTTATCGATTCGGATCGTGTTTGACTCGTTTAGCTCGTTAAAACTTCTTCACGATCAACTCGAGCTCGGATCGATAAGCTCGTTGAACTTGAATTTTTGTTTTCGACCGGCTTGAACTCGACTTGGTAAACTCAAACTCGACTCGATAAGCTCGAACTCGACTCAATAAGCTTGTAAAAGAACACATTTTTAAAGAAAAAATCTAAGCTCAACCTCGGCTCGTTAAAACTAAAGTTCGAATTCGACTCGAGTTCGAACAAACAATTGGGCTCGAGCTTGAGAAAAGCTCGAACTTGATAAGTTGTAAATGAGCTCGAGCTTGACACCCCAAAGTTCGACTCTTTTACAGCCCTGTATGTATATGGGTGCAATCATAGTTATTAAAGGCCTAAGGCGCCGAAGGTGTGCCCGGAGCCTAGGCGCAAGGCGGGCGCGCGCCCGAGTGACGAGCAGGGAAAAAAGAAAACAGGGAAAAAGAACTTGTCGGGCGGATCTGATAATACTCGCCGGAGTGATCAGGCAGGTCGCCGGATATCGCCAGAGTTCTTCCCAGGTCGCCGGAGGTCGTCACTATTAGTTTGAAGGAGTTCCTAGTGATTGCTACTCTTATACAGAGTTATGGTGCGTGTACGTGAGAGAGTCGTGGAAGAAGAAGAGTATTAGTCGCGTATTAGGTTTAATTAGTAATTACGATGTAATTGCTGGTCAATTGCGGCGACCGGAGTCTAGGAGTACCCTATCAAGGCTGGCGCTTCAGCCCTAGGCGCGCCTAATCCCTCGCCTTCGAAACAGCGCCTCGCCTAGCACAAGCCAGGCTCCAACGCTACGCCTCTCTGTGCCCTGCGCCTAGTCGCGCGCTTAGGCTCACTTTTAATAACTATGGGTGCAATTGCACCCATCAAATCAATTTGTTTGTCTAGTTCAGTGGGTGAAGTGTTGGGTTTTTAACCGTGTGGTTGTTGATTCGAATCCTAACAGTATGAGAAAACTTCTATACACGAGCTTATTGATCTGATATTGTTCTAGTATAAGACCACATCCAAGGACGTTTCTATAGCTCTTTGCATACTTGACTGTGCTTTTCCATGATGCAATGGAATGAATGCATCAAGTTGATTTTCTGGGTTTTTGCTTTCTTCATTTGTTTTCAACACTGAACCTGCTTTTTCTTCATCTGTTACAATAGCCTTAATGTCTTTCATAATGTTGCTCAAGGAGTGCTCTTGGTTACTGAGATTTTTAATAAAGGGCACATCCACCTGCAAGTCTCTGTTTTAACCTCCAAATTGGCCGGTCGATTTTGCAATCTCTAAATTTACCAAGATAAATGCAGTTCTGCTTCGAGGCTATTACATGGTTTAACCTGCAAAATTTTCACCAAGTCAACCACCCAAGTTGCTCCTACTTTTTCGCACTTGTACCATTGTATGCCATTTTAATTGGGAGCAAAAGATGTTATCTTTGCTCTTCCATCTGTTAGAACCTTCCACCACCACCAAAGAAAGAAAATGAAAAAACAAGCGTACAAAAAAGAATGAACAGAATAAACACAATCATACTTGGTAAAGCACTGCCACCAAGTCATCATCTTTGTCTCAAACAAGCGACCAGTCTCTTCACCTTCATTATAACTTTTTTTTGCGTGTTTAAGATATTATTGTTTACTTCATATTTTTCATTACTTGAGTGTTTATGTAATCTTTCCATTCATTTTATGTTTATTTGGATTTTGTTTCTTTCTAAGCTGTACTTTTTTGAAGTTTGGCATATTTTTAGAGTTTTTTTTTTTTTAAAAATAACGTATTGTTACTTGTCTTCTTGCAGACAATGAAGAAATTCCTGAAAATGTAATCCTGGTGATTACATCCTCAACGTTTATTAAGTTCCTTTTTCGGTGATACTGAATTTAAGAATGTTTAGACTTACGGTTATGCTACGGTTTTTATGCTGCTGCTTTGTAACAGCTGCCAAAAACTTCACATTTGGAGGCCTGCCAATTTGTTGCAGCAGATCATACAACACAATTATGCCTTCGAATTATTCAGTGGCTAGAAGGATTAGCCTCCAAAGCCCTTGACTTGGATATCAAGGTACAGATCGGTAATTGTGTTTGATTTTCCTGCCAAGAGTCTGTATGCTGTTAGAGTGGGGTTTAAACCCTGCCATTTACTGTTGCTTGTGTTTTTCTTTTGATAAAGACTATGAATTGGCCTCATTTGTTTTTCGAACAGTAAAATATTGGCCGATTTTATATACATGTTCTGGTTAGACCCTATTTTACATTTATTTTTCACCCAAATTTTCATGTAATATAAAATATCATACTGTCTCGCATTATCCGGAACTTGTATAGATGCTAATTATTGTTGATTGCTTTGATAATTCATGTAAGGAATGCTACAAACAATTTACTGTTGCAAAATGAAGGGTTAGAAATTTTTATTTAATTCGGTGCTATTTTGGCCTGAATTGGAGCATTTTTTTTCCCTAAGTAGCTTGAATTAGAGTGTTATTCCAGTCTTCTGTTAATTGACTATCCTTCTTCTGGCCACTTCAGGTCACATCTATCTGTGGTGCTTGGTTATTTTCCACTTATTAAGGCATAGACGTTAACATGAGTTTTGGTGTCTTAAAGTTGATTATGAAGCACACCAAATATGAGCATATCTAGTACAGCATTAGTCTCATGAGCTGTTCTACACTTTGTTTGATTGATTCTTAATTACTTTACAAGGATTTAATGAGCTGCCCTACTTTTTACTCTAATAACTAGATATACGGGTCTTCCAAAACTACTCTACTTGATTCATAGGTCATATCATACATTTCTTCAGTGTCTTATGCTTACAAATTGCATTTTGTGTGACCCTGGACCGTGGTCTGATGGCTCCCTATTGACACAAGTTTCTTGGATTTACTTTTCTTTTGATTAGTGAAGATAGAAAGTTAATGGTGCGATACCCTTGGTAGCACTGCATTTTTATTTTAATTCAATTGTTCGTTGGTTACTTCTGCAGGTGCGAGGTTCTCATGTGGGCACCTACCTCCCTAGCTCTGGAATTTGGAATAATACTCAAAGGTTCTTAAAGAAAGGTGCCTCTAATGAGAAGACCGTTTGTCACCTGGATTTTGATGCTCCCACACGTGAACATGCTCAACAGCTACCTGATGACAGAGTATTCTTTCTCTACCATCCTTATAAGCCAAACTTACTACTCCCTCCGTCCACCAAATATTGGCCTACTTTGACTTTCATGGTCAATTTGATAGGACTTTGACCACCAACTTATGAAAATCTAATAATCATCATGGAATTCTATGAATTGTTATTGATAGTACTCTTAATGGTACGTCAATAACAATTTTTAGAATTTTATGAAGATAATTAATTTTCATAATTTTTTGGTCCAAGTTCAATTGAGTTGACCATAAAAGCAAAATAGGACCATTTTGTGGGACGGAGGGAGTATTTATCGTGTTCACTTTAACTTTTGTTGTTCATGCGCTGTTGTTACCTCGTTATAATATACAGTTGGAGTAATAAGCTTGAATACTTTGGAACTTCTTAATTATAATGGTTCAAGTTTGGACACTTACATTTAGTGCATGAAGAACATATTTCTTAATTTTCTGATACTCAGGGGGCGGATCCACGCTTGTTACAGTGGGTGCAGGTGGACCCAGTACTTCCTCACAATTAATAGAAAGAATTTTCATTTTAACTATAATTGCATGTAGTTCCTATAAAAAAACTATAGTTGCACATAGTGCACTCATAACCAAGAAGCATGTCTAGCTTAGTTGGTAAATCCATTTTTTTTTTTTAACTTGTAGTCATGTGTTAAGTCTCACAGGTTTTTTTTTTGTTTCACCATTACATTTTGAGCTCTGTAGTGTAATTTGTACACCCACTTAAAAAAAGATCCTGGGTCCACACTCATTGCTGTTACAAAACTTCTTTCCTGACAGATGGATTCCAAGAATAGAAAAAGATAAATTGATAATGGGGCACCTATGTGACAGTAGGAGAAGCATGTGTGGGGTATAAAATCAGAGAATTATCCTAAGAGGACGTACATTTACAATGTGTAGAAATTAGTGTGCCTGTTGAGGGAAGATATGCCATTACTTTCAATGATAATGCTAGAGATGTTACCTAGAACTTGTTCCAGTTTCAGGAATGGTATGGGGTCAAAGAATTGGAACACTCGGAAAAGCCTTATGTAGGTGCCCTGTTTGAGAAAGTGTTTTTCAGATTCCATAGTGAAATTTTTGAAGTATAACTGTTTTAGTATCCTATAGTAACATATCAATTAATATCTTTACAGGGGAAAAACTAAGTGTGCCATATTTGTCAACAATATATTGATTATTTGTACCATATGCAGTTCACTAGGAAGAACTGTTTGTCAGTAACACGGGCGGACCAAATCAAACGTGGATGCCTGTAGTGGAGAAGAGTAGGAACAGGATAACACTTTGTAGAAGAGGATTCCTGTAGCTGTCTCTGGATTAGTTTGGAGTTGGGATAACGCTCATTTGAATGCAGCTGAAACTTAGTTTCTTTGGTGGGCGGGATGGCAAGAGGATGTTTCTTCTTGTTGAGTTTCTTCTTTTCACTCTTCCTCCCTATTTTCTCCCTTCTACTCGCTCCCCAGGAATGAAGTTTTCTTAGTTATCATGTTGGAAGCTGAATCTATATTTTATGTCTTCCAGTCACCCTGTTTGTAGGATGTGACAGCTGCTCTATAGACTGTAGTCTGGACCCTTTTTATCCAGAATGTCTTCGACTATTCAGAGCACACTCTCGAATAATATGTTGGTAATACTGTGGTGGTTAAGGAATTAGATGTTAGTGAGGCAATTTGTGCCGACTCTTTTAGGAATATCTGCCGTGTATGAGGCATCTTTTGGGAGACTCAAGTATGTAGCATTTTAAGTTGGGAAGCAAAACACCGAAGGGTTTCATTTTTCTGTTTGATCGACTTTTTGATGAATCTGCTTTGCTATATCTTGAATGTGTCCTTCACTGGAGGAATTGTAATGTGGGGTTGTTTATCTTTATCATTGAGACCTTGCTTTCCGCACCTTGTTTTACTTTCTAGTTTGTGTCACTATGTGGTTTAACTGTTGGCATCACATAATGCTTACTTCAGTATGCTGGATGCAGTATCCTTGTAACTTTAAATCTGAAAGGATACTATAAATGTATTCTCAAATTATCTTGGTCCTACTGCTTTGATCAACAGAAACAAGATGAGTCTCTATTGGAAGATGTTTGGACCTTATTGAGGGCTGGGAGACTGGAAGAAGCATGCAAGCTTTGCAGGTCCGCAGGACAGGTAGGCAAATGTTTCATTGGAAGTGTGAGGTTGTGATAGTTTTTTGTTCACTGATAATTCTTCAACACCTGGACAGCCATGGAGAGCTGCAACTTTAACCCCTTTTGGAGGATGTGATCAATCTCCAACTACTGAAGCCTTGATAAGAAATGGTAAAAACAGGAAACTGCAGGCGATTGAACTGGAAAGTGGTATTGGTCATCAATGGCGTCTATGGAAATGGGCTTCTTATTGTGCATCCGAGGTAGGGGAAGAAATTTCAATAAAAGAACTTCATTTACCTTCCACAGTGATCAGCATTGCCCCATCCTTGTCTTCTTCCACCCTCTTTCATGCTTCCGATATTGTCCCATGTTTTATATACTGGTTCTTTTTATTTCTTTTCAAAATTCTTTTGTGAAAGTTAACCTGTGGCACTTTGTTTTTCAAGTTTCCATCAACTATTTCTGTTTCTATAAAGAGTTTGTATGTTGTCTGATGGTGGCAACTTATATATATCATAAATCCAAGTTTTTTTTGAGGAACTTCTATTTTTTTTTCTTTCCATTTTCCCTCTTCTGCTACTGTTGTTTTATATATATATATATATGCATGTATACGTGTGTGTTCCGCAGAAAATTGCCGAGCAAGAGGGCGGGAAATATGAAACAGCAATATATGCAGCTCAATGCAGCAACTTGAAGCGCATTCTCCCAATTTGCGCAGACTGGGAGGTATACCCGTATACATGCAAAAATATTTATACTCTGTTTTTTATATTTGAAAGTTAATGTGTGCTCTTTCATTTGAAAGGAAAATGTTGGCCCATATATGAAAGGTCTTAAAACAACCATGGCACTATTTAATGCTTCTCCTTGGAATAAGGGATAGTTTTCATCTCTAGTATAAGAAGTGAGGAGACCTGGTTACTAGGAACTTGGGACGTTTCGGGACGCGTGACGGGTGCGGGAACGAGGAACGTGACTTAGTAAATTTTGGGTACGCTGGGGGTAGGATCAATTGGGAACGTGGTACGCTCTATATTGAAAACACATCACTAAGTTGAATATAATAACATATATATACACACTTACATATATTTATATATATATATATACTTTTAGGAAGATACAAGAGTATAATGTAAAGGCGGATAACCATAAAAGATTGTAAATGCAGACAAGATTCTATGTTGATGACCGTTTATTTCCGGTATGATTGTTTGAGTACTTTTGGTCGAGTTCCCTTGTGAACCTGGGACGCTTGTTCCCAGGACGTGGGACGAGGGGGGGTTGGGAGTTCCCGGTAACTACGACCTGGACTATCTTTCGTCTTCTGTCTAATGGAAGGCTGGCGCAATGAGGGTGGTACACTTTGTTGTGCTGGTGTATTCTATTTCCTCCCCTTGTGCATCATCAGCAGTTCTTGACTAGTTCTGATTGGATGGCTACTCTTGTTCTTGTGCACAACTGGCTTTGCAGTAGCAATTCATGTCATGCGAACTTTTAATTGTATGGAACATGGAAAACCTAAGTCTCATTGATTACCTTATTCTTGTTTTTGATTTCCATATTTTCTTGCTTTTTTGACCTTTCAAGTACTAGTATTTATAAGCCAAAAATTTATATAGATAACGTAGTTGGGCTTGCTGCACATGTCATTGTTCGAGGCTTTTACTGCAACAAGCATCTACTTCAAAGGGTAGATTTCATATGCTCTGGATAAGTATAACCACAAATTTATTTAGAATTTGCAGAGAACGGATTCTCATCCTCTACTCTTCTAGAGTGAGAGCCTCATCCTGCTCCAGCTGGTGTTTGACGTTTCATCATTCACGATTTTGCAGCATATGTTTTAGGATTGGGTTTGCTGTAAGGTTCATTGTTCCTAAATGTAGACAAGAGATCGTAGAAATCTTTTCAGTAAAAACTACCTAGATAAGAGTTGAACCACTGTTTGCTTTAGTTTACACTTTGTGCTTATTTTCAATCTTGAGATCCTTAGCTTTTCTCAATGTAGGCAATAGCAATACATGAATTTTCTCATGTAATTCCCTTCCGTTCTTAATTTTAATGTTCTTAAATAGTACCAAGATTAAATGCCTGGTGTTTCTGCAGTCAGCGTGCTGGGCGATGGCCAAGTCGTGGCTTGGGGTTCAGGTTGATGCTGAGTTAGCACGCCCGCAACCTGAAGGGAAGGATCAATTTAAGAGTCTTGAAGATGCAATGGAGAGAAGTCCGGGACCAGGGGATTTCGATTCTCAACCAATAGTTGGATCAGAAAATTGGCCTCTCCAAGTCTTGCACCAACAACCACGTGACCTTTCTTCTCTTCTTCAGAAGCTCCATTCCAGGTAAAACATACAGTTTTCACTTTTTTTTTTTTTTTTGCTAGCATGTTTATTCCTTTTGGTATTCTAGCGATTCAGTACATGAAACTGTCAGTCGAGGATGCAAGGAGCAGCAGCGGCAAATTCAGGTAAAAAGATTTTTATGCGATGATTCTACTCTTTTGTTTCTTTTTTGATGCTATCAAAACTCTATTTGGTAGAGGGATAAATGATTCGACAATCTTGCTGAGTTGCCTTCTGAGTGATCGGGGAAAGTTTGTGGACTTGGTGCTTGATTTGATGACCTTGATTCTTCACAGTTAATTGTAGTATCTTCACAATCGTTTCATTCGTTGGAAGGAAAGTTAGTTCTTCTTCATCCCACTGATAAGAGCTGTGCTAAGTCTTGGGGAAATGAAATTGATTTGTATCCTTGTTAGCAGTGCATAATATGGAATGCATGGGACTTGTAAGTTTCCTCTAAGTACTTGCTTGCATACAGGATGCAGAAGAATAGGACTTTGTTATGATAAGTATGATTCTTGTATGATGTTGTAGTGTTGAACTGAAAAGCATTCTAAGGACTTTTTCCTTGAAAAGTCAAAATAGTCTATTGGAGGTATACTTTTGATGGTCGGTTAAGGGGGTTGCTGGCTGTCTTGTATATTGTGGTTTTCAGGCAACTCTAGTATTCATTTGCCTGGAATGTGTATAATGCAGCAACTACTGTGTCCTTTCCTTCGTTTAGTGTGAATTTTTTATTTCTTATCCCAATGATTTTTTATTATGTAAACCAAGTACTTTCTCCTGATTCCGGGAATACATAAACTCGTATCATGGGATCAGAGTTTGATGACAACTCTTATGATTGCCATCTTTTGATCACTATTAGATAGGTAGTTTAACCATCCTTAAATATTGTAGTAATTCCAAGGTGCTTAGTCATTTGACACGTGAGAATTGATTAGTTTTAGTTTTATTTTAATTTTGTACTTGCTGCCTTTCTAACCCTAGGCTTCTGAATAGATGAATCTGATGTTAGTAGATATACCTCGTCTGCTGGATCTTATTTGGTTATGGATATCTCCTTCAGAAGATGAAGAAAATGTCTTCAGGTAATTCACACTAACTCGTTCAGTAGACGGGCAGATTTGTTTCGTTTACCTAATACTGTATCTTCAGTGTGACGAACCCTTCCAAATGTGACCACTTCTGTTTGCCGTTTGCCCTTATTAACAGTGGCGGAGCTGCAGGGGCTAAAAAGCCTAAAATTACCCCATTTTGGTTAAAGTTTTTTTTTTCTAGTGCATATATTGTAAGAGTTTAGGGGTTTTAGTGCAATTAATTGAAACTTGGCCCTGTTTGTGTAAAGGAAAAAATGCATCATGTTTTATTCCCCTCTTTTCAGTTATTGAGAATAATTTTGCCCCCTTCCTGTCTCCGCCACTGCTTGTTAATGCAAGGATTAGACTTGTTATTGTTGCCTGAAGAAAGTGTTTGATCAGGCAGTATTTCACCTGCACAAGCAGCCTGTCAGAAAAAAACACAGAAATATACTGTTTCTTGTAAAAGATTGTAAACAGTTCTTCAAGTAAAAACTCATGACTTTGAGCTGGATGTGCATTATGTCTGACAGGCCTCATGGCGATCCTCAGATGATCCGATTCGGTGCACATGTGGTTCTTGTTCTTCGTTATTTACTTGCAGATGAGTTGAAGGATGCTTATAAAGAGAAAATAATGACTCTGGGTGACCATATTCTTCACATGTAAGTGGTTACTTCAGTAAATTATGATTGACGGGCGCCTTTAAACAGTAATAACTATAGCTGCTAAAAATTTAAAGTTAAGGATCATTCGCCCTCCCTTAAAACAAATTATTGGCCATTTCCTTTTTTCGGATGTCCAAAAATCATTTCTATTTTCTGAAGTTACAGTTCATTTAATGCTAGTGTTTATGCCTTTACCCTTGATTATTGAAGGAAATACAATAGAAGGGCCAACACTCTAAATGCTACTATTAAATAATAAAGGGTAATATGAAATTATGTAAAATTATTAATGCTGAACAGGTCATTCAATGCACTCTTCTAAGAATGACGAGTTTAGTCAAATAGGCCTTTACTTTGTCAACCGGGGTGGGGTGGGGTGTGAATACCCTGATAGGGGCGGTGGGGGTGGGGAGTGGTGTACTGTGACTTGTATGTCAGCCAAAACTTCTTATTTTTCCTTTTTAACGAAGCGTTGAGCAGAAACTTGTTCTTAGTGCTGTAATCATTGATCTATCACAAGTATGAAAAATATCTTATGAAGCTGAAGCATTTGATGAACAATAATATTGAGTAGAGCAATTCAATTTGGTGTAATAAGTAATTGTGTCACTATGTAGTTGCTTGTTATGTTTAATATTCCTCGAGTGTGATGTGGAATTTCAGGTATGCAATGTTTCTATTTACTAAGCAACATGAGGAGCTGGTTGGAATTTATGCATCTCAGCTAGCTGGTCACCGTTGCATTGATCTCTTTGTGCACATGATGGAGTTACGGCTGAATAGCAGGTATATCTTTTTCATGCAAAAGTTTAATTTATTTTTGCATTTTTAATTTTAATATTGATCTATAATATTATTGTATGTATATAAGTGCGCAGTTTAGACAGTTTTTAGCTGTGAAGGGGTCTTTTTCTAAGGTTCAAATTTCGATATTGAAATCAAGGCAGCCTTAGTTAAGCAAGGTTTGATTGAGCCATGCCTACCTGATGCTTTCCACTCCAAGCTGGCTTCCTTCCATACATGATCTTCTGGTTTATTATGATGCTTATGTTTTTATCCTTGTTTACTGGATAAGGTGTCCAGTGGCATCCAATTCATGGTTATCTTCCTCACAAGTTCGCTTCTCCTTTTTTTCTCTTAGATGCGTGCAAGTCCAACTGAGTGTATTCTTGCTGTGCATTGGCACATGGTTATATCATTTTAATCAAGGAATTTCAGAAATAAAGAAAAATCTGTGTGAACTGCCTGCTTCAAGCCGTGCCCTTTCTAAAGTTTCTTTCATGATTTTGCTTGTAAACAGTATGCACGTCAAGTACAAAATATTCTGTTCTGCTATAGAGTACCTGCCTTTTTCTCCTGAAGATGATTCCAAAGGCAGTTTTGAAGAAATCATTGAGAGGTTTTCTCTATTTCCTTCAGTGGCTTCTATTGATTGCCGCAGACTGACTTTTAGAGTGTCATTGTTTCAAATATTGAAGCTGTTTTCCTTTTTTTCTATTTGGTTTATAGGGTTTTGTCGAGATCACGGGAAACCAAGATCGCAAAATATGATAAGCCTTCGGATGTCGCGGAACAATGCCGTTTGCAGAGTCTGCAAAAAGCTATGGCCATTCAGTGGCTCTGCTTTACACCTCCGTCCAAAATTGACGAGTCAGTTGGCACCAAACTTCTTCTCCGAGCATTAGTGCATAGGTACAATATTTTTCATTTTCTGACTGTCTTTAATGTACATGAAGAAATTCATTGTTTGTTGTTACTGATATTTTTGTTTATGATATTTTTTCGTGATTCTGTTTGATGTTGAATATTTCATGGAGTTTTGGTGAATAATAAGATTCTCACAGAGCCTCGGTTTATTCTTTACTGCCCTAGATATTATGAAATAAGTACTCGCTGTTTGAGATATGGGTAATATAAAGGTTCTACGGAGTGCTCATGCACAATTACTTTGACTCAGCTCTTTGATATGTAGCTTGAATTGTCTGACTGTGTTCATTTTACAGGCTTACTGGCATTACTGAACGGCATCATTTCTCATTCCTATTTTATTTCTTCCACACTGTTATCACCCGCGTATGAGTGTGCACATTTTCGCATTCTGCTGGACATTAACCTAGGGTTATCTTGTACAGCAATGTACTCTTCAGGGAGTTTGCTCTTATTTCTATGTGGAGAGTGCCAGCGATGCCCATAGGGGCCCATACTTTGCTTAGTTTACTTGCTGAGCCTTTGAAACAGCCAACAGAAGCTCTTCTTTCCACAGATGATCATGATGTTTCTGATAGTTTGAGAGAGTTTGAGGATTGGGTATGCTTTTATGACTCTGTATTGCTGTCTGCTATTATTTCATGCATTTAATATTTATAACTTAGTGACTATCCATGTGGCATGTGGAAGGCTGTATTTAAATTTTCTTCTGCTTTGTTGATAGAGCGAATACTACTCTTGCGATGCAACCTATCGCAACTGGCTGAAGATTGAGTTGGAGAATGCGGAAGTTTCTCCCCCTGAACTGTCAAATGAGGAAAGGCAAAAATCTGTATTGGCGGCCTCAGAAACAATAAATGCATTGCGTTTGCTGTTACTAAGTAAGTTCTTTATAGTACGAGAAAGGGTCCTTATATCTGCCCTGCAAACACTCTCTTTGTCTGGTTATAGTTACCGATGTGGGACCTTTCTCCTTGTTAGTATTCTCTTATTTGTATGACCTTCAATAATTGTACATGATGCTCCGTAATAAAGAAGCTCATTTTTTTTCTTATAGGAAAGGAGAATCCGTGGCTGGTTCCCACAGAGGATCGTAGCTATGAATCAGTGGAGCCTGTGTTTCTGGAATTGCATGCCACTGCAATGCTCTGTCTACCTTCTGGTGAATGCATGTCTCCTGATGCGACCTTGTGCACGACATTGATGAGTGCCCTTTACTCTTCCTTGAGTGAGGAAGCTGTGCTTGATCGACAACTAATGGTATGTGTTGGGTATGCTTATTATAAACCACTCCTATTACCTAGATTTGATTGATCCCATAACCTAATTTTTCTTTTGTGGACTTTAGGATATATTGTAAGAAGTGTTAAACTTCATTTTTTAGAATAATCCACTTTAATAGTATAGGCTTTAGATGGATAGGCTGAAAATTTTCTAAGTCTGGAATTTTAGTGGTCAAGACCTTGACCGTGAATTCACTTGACCGTGGTAGACCACCTGACCGTGGAAGACCACTTGACCGTGAATCACTTGACCGGAAGTCAGTAACCATGAAGCTTTGTGGCATATCTTGACAAGGTCACATTTGACCCCTCGACCGCAAGCCACTTGACCGTGAGGCCTTGACCGCAAATGATGAAGTTGTCCAAGAATCCAAGTTTGTTCAAACTTAACCATGGTCAAACTATGATTAGTTTAGAACGTTGCAGAACTTGGATCCCAAGTAATTCAAATTTGAATTCATCTTAGTGGGACCACCTCTTATCTGCAAAAAGGACAAACTCAGATTGAGCTCCAATCAGAATTCAACAGCTCATTGTCCTTCAACTTGGAGCCCAAGTAAATCCAACAGCTATTTTCTCATTCAAGGCTATAAATAGCCCTTAAGTTCTTCATTGAAGTGAGCTGAGATTCTAAGAGAGAAATTGTTGTTGAAATACTTGGTGATTGAAGATCATACTCAAGATTTCCAGAATCCTTTGAATCTTCAAAGAACTCACCTTCAAAGATCTCCAGCAACAAACAAGTCATCTCAAGCCTTAAAACACTTAAGATTCATTAGGCTCTACAATCACTTAGATTTTAAAGAGCTTCTGATTCTTACACACACACTCACCCCAATTGATCAATCACATAGATTGCATTAAAAGGGATACACTGGTCTAAGTCTAGGATTTATTCTTCATAGAAAGTAGGTGTTGATTCAAAGCTTCATCTCTGTAATCTGTACACTCAAGAATCAATATATACCTCCATTCAAAATCCAAGACTGACCATCTTGGTAAAGGACGTAGATCTTTTAACAGATCGAACCTTTCCAAATACTTGTGTCATTTTACTTTCTGCAAATTTACCTTCAAGTATTGTTCATCTTGTTCTTTATTGTTCATATTAATTTTGTTTGTCGTTTAGTGTTTGATCTTAGAGATATTCAAACGTATTGTGAATTGTGTTTGTTTGTTCTCCACATTGCCTAAGTTAAAATCTGACTAACTTATCTTTTGCCAAAATTTCTAAGACAACAACTTTCAATCTCTCAACCATCTGACCGCAAATCTCTGACCGCACATCCTTGACCGCATCTTTCTTGACCGGAACTACCTGACCGTGAGAAAGAATCCACTTAGAGATTTTCATCAAAACAACCTTACCTTATTTCTATCGAAAACTTCCGCTGTGCATATTACATCTTGACCGCACGGTTTATTACTTGACCGCAAAACTCAAGATTGTAAGCACTTGGTTGAATTTTGAAAAAGGGTTGAAATTTTAAGTAGGCTATTCACCCCCCCCCCCCCTCTAGCCTCCTTTCTCATACCCTTGTTGTGTCTTTGGGACCAACAGTATGCTTATAAATTATTTCCTTTCTACAGCTCCCTACTTAAAGAAAAACTTGGTGATATGTTTGGTAGAGCGTGTCTGGACGATATGTTTCTTAAATCTACACCCTCCCTTTACACAGTTATCCAATTAAACAATGGAAAAGAAGATAGAAAGAAAAAAGGAAATGAATTGTACTGTTGATATACTCCCTCCGTCCCACTTGAATTAGGACAAATTTCCATTTTATTTTGGGTGTCCCATTCGAATTAGGACAACCCAAAAATGGAAGTGTTTTATTTAATGGGACCCACATTTACACTCACAACAATTTTCCACTCATTATTCTCTACCCCACTTTCTCTCTCCTACTTTACTTTTCATACTCACAACACCTACTCCACTAACACTTTTTCCTTAATCCCCGTGCCCAACCCAAAAATCCTAATTCGGGTGGGACGGAGGGGGTATGTGATAAAGTTTTGAGAGTACCTAGATGAGTTTAGGCATCTTCTGGCATGTTTGCACGGTGGTGCAAAGATTCTAAAACCTTATGCTAAGTAGTTGAAGAACTTTTACCTATTTCCATTGCATGGAAATCTAGTTCTCTCTTTTGTTGTGCATTTGCATCTCTTATACGATTGATCTTGACCCATATAAATGTGTGATTTGCTATGCAGGTGAACGTTTCCATCTCAGCAGCAGACAGTTGTTCCATTGAGGTTGTACTTCGCTGTTTGGCAGCCGAGGGTGATGGGCTTGGGCCACATGAACTTAATGATGGTGGTATTCTTGCAACTGTGATTGCAGCGGGCTTCAAAGGTAGTGGACTAACTCGGCTGTTATTTCTGTTTCAAAATTACATACTCGCTCCGTCTTTTTTTATATGTTCACTTTATGTCATTTTGGGTGTCCCATTTGATAGTTCACACCCCAAAAAAGGAAAGTCTTTTTTATATGTTCACTTTTTGTCATTTTGGGTCTCTTATTTGATTGTTCACACCCCAAAAAAGGAAACTTTATATTATTCTTTATTCAATGAGACCCACTTTTCATATCCCATCACACTTTTCATACTCACAACACTCCACTCAACTACTAATATTAAACACTTTTCCTTAAAACTTGTGTTTTGGTCAAAGTGTGAACTAACTAAAAAGACGGAGGGAGTATACTATATACTCCCGCCATAGCAAAAAGATAGTCTCATTTGACTTTTGATGGTCAACGCAAGTGAACTTTGACCAAACACTAATGCCAATCTAATCATCCAAATGAAATTTTAATGACGGTTGTTGATGAATCACTTAATGATTATCGGTAACAATATTTAGAATTTCACTAGGAAAATTAGATTGCCATTAATATTTGGCCAAAGCTCACTTGTAAATGAGACTATCTTTCCGGGATGAAGGGAGTACTATACATCGTGCTTTTCGCAACTGCTGACTGGAGAGCACAAATTATGTGGACTAAGAGTTCTCTCTATCAGTACGGGTCTCCTCATAGTTAGTTTTGCAACTGGCATGTAAATGAATGTTGTCTTTTACCAAATCACCTCACGAATGAGGAATTATATTTTGTTACAGGTGAGCTTGTCCGTTTTCAAGCTGGAGTAACAATGGAGATCTCTAGACTAGATGCTTGGTATTCCAGCAATGATGGCTCTTTGGAAGGCCAAGCAACATATATCATAAGGGGTCTTTGTCGCAAGTGCTGCATCCCAGAAGTCATTCTCCGTTGTATGCAGGTAAGTACTCTTTTTCAGAAGTAGGAAATATGATGGGAGTTAAAAAAAATACTCCCTCTGTCTCAGAAAGATAGTCTCATTTTGACTTTTTGTGGTCAACATAATTGAACT
Source organism: Campanula takesimana (assembly GCA_026119855.1). NCBI lineage: Eukaryota > Viridiplantae > Streptophyta > Magnoliopsida > Asterales > Campanulaceae > Campanula > Campanula takesimana. The sequence goes on from JAOWBW010000321.1 coordinate 1,005,203, forward strand.
TTGACCAAACATTGATGTCGATTTAATCATTCTAGTGAAATTCTAAAAATTGTAATCGACAAATCATCAAGTAATATATCAACAATTTTTAAAATTTCATTGTGATCATTAGATTGACACCAATGGTTGATCAAAGTTCATTTAAGTCACCATAGAAAGTCAAAATAAGACTATCTTTCTGGGACAGAGGGAGTAAAAATTAACGAGGGAGCAATCATAAATAAGCAGACTTATCTCTCACTGTCTTTTGACTTTTTTAGGTATCTGTTTCGCTTATGGAGTCTGGCTGTCCGCCTGAAAGCCATGATGAGTTTATTGAACTAGTTGCGTGCCCAGAAAATGGGTTTCTGCATTTGTTTAGTCAGCAGCAGCTGCAGGTAAATAAATTATACTCCCTCCGTCCCAGAGTAAGAGTCCTACCCCAAATCTCACGCTTATTAAGAAAAGTGCTTAAAGATGAATAAACAATTGCAAGTGGGTAGAAATCAAGAGAGAGTGTAAAATTACATTCTACTCCTATAAGCCAAGACACACAAGGAGAGGTTTTTCTGTAAATATATCAACTTTATAATGGCATGTGTATAAAAGACACTATTCAAATTTTACCATTTTAGGAATAAGACTCTTACTCTGGGACAGACTAAAAAGGAAAATAGGACTCTTACCTATGGGACGGAGGGAGTACTACTAGTAGTACTTTATTCACTTTTCCTTTGCTGTTTTGGTGGATGCATTTATTGTGCCCAGCTGATAATGTCGAAATTTTTGGTTTGGTCCCAGGAATTTTTATTGTTGGAGAGAGAATACTCTATATTCCAGATGGAGCTTCATGAGGAATCTGCTGCTTAATTTTATTTTTTTAATGCATAAACTGAGCTCCAGTGTAGTTAGTGATTTTTATATGTAGAAGCTATAAGATCAAAATGTGTTAGTATTTAAGATTTGCGTTAAACCTTTTTTTTTCCCGGCCGTACAATTGTGTATTTCAGAAAAGTTAATTAATTGTACTGTATTGTTAGTATGCTCATCAAATTTCGTACGAGTAATGGGGTTGAAGAATACAAGAAATGCACCTCAAAACATACAGGTTCCAGCTTGGTACTCTATGTCAATAGAAGAACTTGATAGATTCTTGTCAATTCTGGTTGTTGTACGGCCCTTGCAAAGTTATACTCCCTTCGATGGGCACAAATTTCCTTTTTGGGAATCCTCCTAGCACATTATTAAAAATAGTAAAGAATCTCTCACTCATTCTCTCTCTTACTTTATTTTTATACTCAAAACACATAACATTTACACTCTCTCTTCTGCTCACTTTTCATACTCACTGCACTTACACATTCCTCTTCCTGTCCTAGGGCCACTTTGTGGTGGCCATTGGTATGGGACGGAGAGAGAACTCCCTATCAAGTATTCTGAGACTTATAAAGGTTCTTTTCGTCAATGTGTGTTGGCCTAGGCCATGGTAGGTTCTGACATTGTAAAATGCTTCTCCACAAGAGGAGAGGTACAAGGTTAGGGTTCAATCTCTCAATTCGAGAAAAAATGAACATATGTTTTGTGACGTAGAGTAGAGAGTATATGTTTCCCTATGCACCTAAAATTTTGATTTTATCAAATGTCCTAAAAAAATAAAAAATTGGAGACTTATTCACTAGCGGATGGACTTGTTAATTTGTGGTACAGAAGAAGGTAGGTGCGAATTATGACTAGTGCAATCACTAAGAAGAAAAAAATGTACTTTATTTTGAAGAGTTGGTTTTGGGAGGAAACTAGTTCTTCCATAAGTTATAAAAAGTCAACTTTTTAACCCTTAACCCTACATCCTAAACCTTAACCCTTATAAAAACAGGACTTTTTATAACTTATGGAGAAACTAGTTTCCCCCAAAATTTTCTCTATTTTGAAACCATACAAAAAAGAAAGTTGGTGAGACTTGGAACTGCTCCAGCGGATTGCGCTGCAGCATTATAGCCATAAAACTCTGTCAAAAAATGTAAAAAAAACTACTATATTATATAATGTAAAACATTTTGAAGAATCCATAAAAGTTTTACATATACTATTAAATGTAAAAATGTTGTATACTACCTCCGTCCCAGCTCAATGTGCACACTTACCTTTTAAGTGGGTGTCGTTGATATGTGCACAATCCAAAAAAGGAAAGTTTTTTATTACTTTTATAATCTTCCACTCATCCTCTCTCTTCCTCCCAACCACTCATTATTCTCCACTTATTCTCTTTCTTCCTCCCAACCACTCATTATTCTCCACTCATTCTCTTTCTTCCTCCCAACCACTCATTATTCTCCACTCACAATACTTTTGAATATAAATACTCTCTCCTTAAATCTTGTGTCCAACAGTAAACGTGCGCATTGAGTTGGGACGGAGGTAGTATGACATTTTAGTACAAAATGTGCTTACATTTCTTCAAAATATTTTATATTTTATAGTAAATTTTTTACACTTTATTGTCAGAGTTTTGTGGGTGTAGCATTGCGGCACACACTTTGTTGGAGCAAATCCAAATACGAGAAGCGAGTATTAGCAATTGCACCCTCATGGAAAAGAAAAAACAATAGTCCAAATCGAACTTTATAAAACTTTTTTACAATGCGGGTTTCTGCGCACTATATTTAAGATCTTTGGTATATCGATTATTCTCTTTTGTTTAAATTTAGATTTGAACAAAGTTTTTTACAATAAATTTTGATCACTTTCTTTAAATCTACTCCCAGATCTGATTGATTTTGTTTTGCATTTTAGTTCGTCTTTACGTTCAAATATTTGAAGAAGAATGTTGTTGAACTAGTGCTTGTTTTATTAGATGCCTTATCTCCTTGCTGAGAGTCTTCGCCTGCTCTCCTTGTTGAAAGCCTTGTGTTTTTGCTTTTGTTTTATGTGTTGGTGTGGTAATCGACGTGATGGATCACAGAGTATTGATATGATCCAATGTCAAATTTTTTGTTTACATAAAGAATCGGGTGGATTGAGTTTTCGGGATTTTTAGTTGTTCCATCTAGCTATGGTTGGGAAGCTAGGTTGGCAGTTTGATGCCAACCCGGAGGCCTTCAATTGTTGTGTTTTCAAAGTTAAATATTTTTCGACGGGAAATTTTGTGAATGCCATTATGGGGCAGTGTCCAAGCTACACTTAGAGAGACATTTGTACGTCTCAATATATTGTTAAGAGAGTCACAAGGTGGAAGACTGAGAATGGTCAACAAATTCAATTTTTCGGCGATCCATTGCTTCGTAACGATACTAGTTCCGTTAGTGGCACTGCAACTTTATGCACGAACACTGTCTTTCGTCATCCCTGTTTTTACGTTTATATTTTAATTGAAACTAGTAATGTTTGAATTGAGCTTCTAATATTTGTAGTCTTGTCATATTTATCATGCTTTTGAACTTAATCTAATGGTAGTTTTGCTTTCAAAAAAACAAAAACAATAGTCAATGAAAATTAATTAGTTAAAGGCAGTGACACTAGACAGAGATAGGGATAGCGTTATCCACGTACACAAACAGACCCAAAACTATCCCAAGGTGCTACTCTATAATGGAATGTTGATTTTGGGAAAGATTGCGACTTATCCACAATGGCGGTGCTCTTACGTTGCTCCTGCCTACTCTTCCGATCAACTTCTCGCGGTTTCCCCCGGACCACCGGCCGCTTCTCCGACAATGACCTTGTCTCCGGTTAGCTGCTTCTTGCTACTTTTCAGTTTTGTTTCTACTTGATCATCTTATTTTTGAAATGTTGCTTGTTCGTGTTACATTTCCCGTTCAATTGGGCTTCATACGCAATAATTTGCATTCCACTTGGTTTGGTTAAATAATCTGTACTCAAATGGTTCTAATAGGAAGTGCAATTCTGGGTATGGAACGAGCAATTAGAGTGTCTTCCCCATTAGATTGCTTTTGTTTGTGTGAGGTTTGTCAGCATAGTTGGGGGTTGTTTGCATGCACCATCAACGAAAATAGCGACAACTACAGAAATTGTGTTTTCAATATTAATTCTGGTTAGTAAATTGCAATTAGGTTAAGGTAGTGCCTTGCATTGTTCAATAATGGTTTAAATGATCCCGCTTATCTATCTCTAGGATAGACAGACCTTATTTGATGTGTTTAATTTTCTTGATGCAATTTTAGATCTCGTGAATACTCGGTTTCTCTTCTAATTTTCATTTGGTGGATAATCTTGCATTGCCAATCTCGGTTTACAAAGTACTATTTTTTATTTTTTATTTCCGGTTTTATAATACCAGGAAAGATGGCTTCTCTCCCAGTGAATGTAAGCAACTTTTTGTCACTCGCTACAGATTGTGGCAGTCGTTTTGAGACTCATGGAGCATTCATTGGCAAATGGCATGTGCATGCAGAGCCAGATTACTCTAACATGTCTTGCTCGTCACAAGCCTCCGAAGTTGGTCATTTGCAAATAGGCCTTGAGACAATTAATGGACGTCTAGCTGTGCATCAGGTACGACGGTGAGTCAGCCAAGCTCTTGGATTTTTCTTTATGAGAGAATCTCTTCCAAAATTCTACTTTCACAAATTAAATGCAACTTTTGCGCATTTGTTAATGACGTGTACCCGTGAATTCTGAATTTGGTCTCATCACTTTGGCAGACAATGAGTGTGAGATCCATCTCAATGGGGCTAGTTTTCACAAGTGCATTGTTGTTGGCTACTCCATTAGATGCCCTTGCAGAAACTTGTGAAGCCACTCAGTCCATTTTAGACATGAATATGCCCCTGCTGCTCTTCGTAGCACTCGTGGGGGCCACTGTTGGGGGTAAGGTACCTCAAATCTCATCATATCTTTGAATTTGTTTCTTATTTTGTTGTTTGGTGATGATCAATCTGTGCTCTGTTTTTGCAGGTCTGCTTGCTCGACAGAGAAAAGGAGAACTGCAGCGTCTTAACGAACAGCTGCGACAGATCAATGCAGCTCTTAAGAGGCAAGCTAAGATCGAATCTTATGCACCAGCTTTAAGTTATGCTCCTGTTGGTGCTAATAAGATAACGGAGGATGAAGTGATTGTTGATCCAAAGAAGAAGGATTTAATATCACGGCTGAAAAATGGGAAGAATTTTTTGAGAAACCAAAATCCGGAAAAGGCATTTGCTGAGTTCAAGACAGCTCTCGAGCTTGCTCAGAAAATTGAGGATCCAATAGAGGAGAAGAAGGCTGCAAGAGGCTTAGGTTTGTCACATTTCCTTATTTTGATTTTTTTTTGATAGAAATTTCAAAGTCCATTTTGAAGTGTTTAGTTTCAAATTTCTCCTATGGAATTCCGTGCGGTTCAATATTGGGAAAAATTAGTGCATCCAAGGTTAGCGTGGACACACCAATATCAGTGCATCCAAGGTTAGCGTGGAGAATGGACACAACCCAATACCTGTATAAGGACTCCAAGATCACCTTCCACAATGGGATTGTTTTTTAACTAAAAACTATAATAAAAACAAGGGGTTTATTTGAGCTTTAGAGGCACGAAAAAAAAAAAAAAAAAAAAACTACATTTGTCCCAAAATGAATGACCGAATTCGCTCTTTAGCTGGAGTATCATGTATTCACGTCAATAGTTTGGTGTATTACGCATAGTTTTGTAGTATTGACTATATTTTTCATCCCAATTTTATAAAGCAACTAGGAGACAGTTAATGGGATCCCGAATAAAAACATCAAAAGACAATCTGCATCTATGCTTTGCGTGGGGATGAAACTGAATGTGTGTATTTCAGGAGCCTCTCTGCAAAGGCAGGCCAAATATCGGGATGCAATCAAATATCACTCAATGGTTCTTGCAATCTCAGAAAAAGTAGGAGAGGATTCGGGTAGCACAGAAGCTTATGGGGCAATAGCTGATTGTTATACCGAGCTTGGAGATCTGGAGAGAGCTGCTAACTTCTATGATCAATATATCGCAAGGTTGGAGAGAGACTGAGCAAAAAAAAATCAGGTTCAGGATTCTTAGTTGATTTTCCATAGAAGGCTTGTTGTTGAGCTACCATATCCCTTGTGGGATAATCCTTTTTTGATGTAGCTGCATTTGTTTTTTTTTTTTTTTTTTTTTTTTGTATTACGTATCTGTGTATTTCGTCAGTGGAAGGCCTCGTAAAGGCTCAACATGAATTTTAAATTGTAAATCAACTTGGATATCACCATTGGATGTGGAAATCATGTTGTATTGTTATTGTAAGGATTTTAAGGCCCAAACACAATTGCTTATAATGACGAAATTGAAAGCACAAAATAACACAATAGCAAGAACGGAACAAAATTGAAAAATAGATGAACACAAGAGATTTACGTGGTTCACCAACTTGGCTACGTCCACGGGCGACGGAGAATCAATTCACTATAATCAAGAAGAGTACAAGGAGAATCAAAGTGAAAACCTTTCACACAATCTCACAATCTCTCACAATAGTGAATAACCTAGCTTTTCTATCAATCTCTCTCTCAAGGATCTATTCAAAGTCACTCAATATGGTCTGGAGGCTTATTTATATTTATACACAAGATATAAACCAAACCCTAAAAGAAAAGAAGTCCAAAACCCGTCCAAAAACTGCTTCCAAATCGATTCAGGATTCACATATCCGACACTGTGGGCGACCGCCCAAACTCGAAGTGGGCGACTGCCCAAGACGTCAGTTTGTTGGACCTCTGAAACAGCAATGTGGGCGACCGCCCATAACCCAAGTGGGCGACCGCCCAGACCTCCTGTCTGGTTTTCTTCTCCGTTGCATGACCAAATCAACCCGAATTGAGAGTCACCCTCAACAATTCTCCACCTTGACGATCAATTACCGAAAAGCTAGTAAACCAAGAGAACATCTCTATCTCCGTCGCCCCGCCCCTACGGGCATCAATGACTAGTAACACCAACTAAGTCCAAGAACTTCTTGAACTTAGCAATCGAAACCTTCGAACCCGGCTTTGTCAACATGACCGCCTCCGTTATAGTCATAACATACCCAATAAAACCATCATTGTTCTTGCCATACACAATGCACACACAAGCATTTGAATACGGAACCCGTGACACATCATCTTTAGACTTGGGACTATCTAAAGAAGATAACCATTTCACCTGGTAAGCATCATTGATATCTATCGAAGCCACAAGAATGCCATCGACATAAACAAGATAACTCAATGTGCCATCACTACAAACCATCAAGTAAACACAACAATCATATCCACTTCTAGCATAACCATGGGTAACAATAAAAGTGTCGAACCTTTTATACCACTGTCGAGTTGACTGCTCCAAATCATACAAGGACCTCTCTAACAGGCAAACATGATCCTTACCCTCGACAACAAACCCTTCAGGCCGGCGCATGTAGATCTCCACCTCAAACTCTAGATCCCGCATCGCCACAATGCTCAACAAGTTGTGAATAGATAAGTGTCTAACAACCGGTGAAACAAAATCATTGTAGTCTACCCAAAACATTGGAGTACCATCTCTGAACTTGTAGATCCACTTGTGACTGACTAACACCTTCTTTGGTGGTGATCTAACAAATTCCCATGTCTGACTTTGAATAAGAGATACCATCTCTTCTTTCACAACAACCGACAACATAGCAGATTTATCACACGATATAACTTCATTGAAAGAAATTAATTTATGCATACTTACTGTTTTCGCAGCGGACAATGCATAAGTCACCATATCCTCCAAACCATATCGAACTCTACCAAAAACAATGATAGTCTCCACCTGCTTGTTGGTCTCCTCCTCTTGAACTGGAGCATCAATTGGAGTCGCTTCATCAGACACATCATTAACATCTAAGTCAAGTTCCACCATATCTTTTTCATCTCCGACTAACTCCACCTGTTTATATATTCGTTCTGCAGAACACTTTTTCCCACGGAGAAGTAGAGCAACATCTCTACATGTCAGGAACTTAGATGCCACCAGATTCCATGACCGGAATCCCTTCACTCCAGTAGTATACCCAACAAAGGAACATCCTTTGTCCCTTGGATCCAATTTGTTGTTCACACAAGCATACAAGGGACACCCAAAAATACACAATCTTGAGTAATCTCCTAGAGAGCCTGACCACATCTCCACTAGAGTCTTCATCCCAATACAAGAATTTAGAGAACGATTAGCCCAGTGAGCAGTCATCCTAATCGCCTCCACACAAAATTCTGTACCCAACAATGCCTGTGACAACAAATACCAAGCCTTTTCTGTCATCCCATTCAAGCTAATGTGACCCAATGTCATGTCCCATGATTGAGTAACCTCCGCCTCAACCATTGACCCCGTTGCAATAGACACATCACCAACAACCGTAGACCCAAGAAGCTTGTACAATGTCCCTACCTTCTTTCACTTCAATGCCACCAAGTCACCTTTAATAGCCGATAATTCGCCATTCGCAATGGACAAACTATACCCAAGGCTATCCAAGGTGCCTAGAGAAATCAGGTTCTTCTTCAATTCAGGAACATACCTGACATTCTGTAATTTCCGCACTACTCCATCAAACATCTTAACCTTAATAGTCCCAATACAAACAACCTTGCATGCAGTATTATTCCCCAACAAAACTACTCCGCCGGCAACGTTATATGAACAAAATCATGCCCGGTTGGGACTAATATGATAAGAACAACCCGAATCCAAAATCCAACTATCACGAATTTCGGTACCCGAATCACAAGCAGTAAGTGCATCACAGTCACTGTCATCACTAGTGTGTTCAAACACCACTCCAGCTTCACCCTTTGTCTTCGCGGTTGTATTCTCTTGGTTTGGACAAAACCTTCTAATGTGTCCCTTTTCCTTGCAACCATGACATATCACATTCTTATACCATTCACTTGAACCAGATTGACCATTTATTGACTTTCTGCCGCTTCTAGCTACTAACCCATCACCTTGAGATTCAGCACTTGTTGAGGTCAAGTGCGTCTCAATGACTTCCCGTTGTAGTAGAGCGTTCTTGATCTCTTCCAAAGAGATCTCATCCTTGCCATACAACACTGTCTCTCTAAATTGCATGTATTCCGGAGGTAGAGAACAAAGCAATTTTACCGCCAATTGCTCATCATCAATCACGACATCGACATTCTTCAAGTCCATGACCAAGCCATCAAACTCATCAAGATGTTTCTCCAAAGACTCACCTGTTTTGAGTTTACACTCCTCGAGTTTCTTCAATAGTAGCAACCTGTTACTAATACTCTTAGTCATGTACAATTGCTCAAGCCTAAGCAAAAGCGCTGCCGCAGTCTTCTCACTCACAACCTCCCTCAATACCTCATCTTTGAGACTCAAGTGTAAGAGAGATAAAGCCTTCTCGTCCATATCATCAAATTGTTCATCCGTCAAGCTTGCCGGTTTCCTCGCCTTCCCAAGCAAAGCCTTGACACAATTTTTACCCACCAAGATTGCTCGCATCTTCACTTGCCATAAACCAAAATTGACCTTGCGGTCAAATTTCTCAATTTCGTACTTCCCTGACATCGTTACCAATAAGCAATACAAGATCCACAAACCAGAAGCTCTGATACCAATTGTAAGGATTTTAAGGCCCAAACACAATTGCTTATAATGACGAAATTGAAAGCACAAAATAACACAATAGCAAGAACGGAACAAAATTGAAAAATAGATGAACACAAGAGATTTACGTGGTTCACCAACTTGGCTACGTCCACGGGCGACGGAGAATCAATTCACTATAATCAAGAAGAGTACAAGGAGAATCAAAGTGAAAACCTTTCACACAATCTCACAATCTCTCACAATAGTGAATAACCTAGCTTTTCTATCAATCTCTCTCTCAAGGATCTATTCAAAGTCACTCAATATGGTCTGGAGGCTTATTTATATTTATACACAAGATATAAACCAAACCCTAGAAGAAAAGAAGTCCAAAACCCGTCCAAAAACTGCTTCCAAATCGATTCAGGATTCTCATACCCGACACTGTGGGCGACCGCCCAAACCCGAAGTGGGCGACTGCCCAAGACGTCAGTTTGTTGGACCTCGTAAACAGCAATGTGGGCGACCGCCCAGACCTCCTGTCTGGTTTTCTTCTCCGTTGCAAGACCAAATCAACCCGAATTGAGAGTCACCCTCAACCGTTATTTAAACGTAGTGAGTTCATTATTTTCATATACTTTCCTACCAAACATAAAATATCCTCGTATATTTTGATATGTTCCAAATAAATACTCCCTCCGTCCCCAATTAATGTTCTTAGTTTGACTTTACACGGAGATTAAGAAAAAGTAAATGTTATGAGTATGAAAAGTAAAGTAGGAAAGAGAAAGTGGGTAGGGAGTTTTTGTTGTGAGAATGACAAGTGGGGCCTATTTTTCATTTTAGACAATAAAGTAAAGTAAAAACCTTAAATTTGAACAGACTAAAAAGGAAAATAAGAACACGCGGGACAGAAGAGGAAGTATAAGCTAATAATAAAGAAATCTAGTCGATGTCACGCTTGTTTGCAGGCTAACGATACACTCAGCCAATGTATAAATCACTGCTACCGTGACCACTGGCAGTTTGGCGGAGCGCCAGGCTAGGTATAGTGATGTCAACACAGGCCCTTTTCTCGACTGGTTTTATACTTACCTTTGGTAATGATTCTTATATATTCTTGTATATCGTGTTATCAAACATTTAGTTTTTCATGTATAAAGAGACAAGTAAAATAAAAAATAAATGGTAAAAACAACAGAAAGTTTTTTTCAAAAAAGACTGGGACCTCATTTGCCATTTCTCGTTGTCCCAAAAAGTTCTTCACCTTTCTACAATTTAGGCTTAAAAAGTGCCTAAACAATACATGGCTAGCAAAGCAAGTGTTTATATCCTTAAAAAGTTTGAATAGTCAAACGCGAAGATCATTTTGGGACGGAGGGAGTAGCAAGTACCAAATGGGACCTCACTCATTACTAGTAGGCACTACCTAGCACAAAATATAAGCAGCATACATCATATGTGTATCGTACAAATAAAAAGCCATATAAAAGATATTGGGCAAGATAGCCACAATTGGAAAGAAAACAAAAAACGAAAAATAAATAAAAAAGAGAAAAGCCTCCTAAAGATATTTAGGAACTCAAACAAAGCCTGCAAAGGCAGACAAGAAAAGAAATGATAGATGAATCTGTCACTGGTAATACATGAGTTGCTGAGCAGCAGCAACATTCTGGAAGCCACCGTCGTAAATGGCCTGGCTTGCACCGGCCCCCATTCCCATGGACCCCTGCTTCATGGGATGCTGTCCCATAAGGGCAGCAGCATGCATTCCACCCATCTTGCTCATTGCTACCTGTCTCTCGTAAGCCAACAGGTCAGCAGCTGAAAGCAACGGTGCTGGTGCAGGAGGTGGGAGTGGGTTTGAGATTGTTCCTGCTGGTGTAGGCTTGCTTCCCCATGAGCACTATAAACAACCAAAAACAATCAACCCATAACCTATTAATCTCACCACGGACAATAAACAGTTCCAGAAAAGAAAAGGATTTTTTTGTTCAGAATACTGGACAAGAGAAACTAAATTCTATAGTAGGACAGAGACTTATAAATGCAGCATATGCATAATATATAAAAGAGTACTCACTTTGTCCCTAAATGAATGTCCAAATACCATTTTAAGGGACATTCGTGTAAATCCTCTTTCCAATCATTTAGTTTGCATGTATAAAGAGATTAGTGAAAAAAAATTGGTTAAAAAAAAATTAGGGAAAAAGTTTTTTTTTTTTTTTTTTTCAAAAAAGACGTCCATTTTGGGACAATTTTTTTTTTGAAAATAGACTTTCATTTAGAGACAGAGCTCATACTACTAAAGTAAAAAAAAAAAAAAAAAAAAAAAAAAAATCACAAAAAATTGAACACAAAAGAATTTGGCAATAACTGATTTGATGGTGTTGTGGCAGGCCCCAATGCTCATTAATTGAGTATCCAATAGTGACTGCCAATTCAGTTTGCGTATAAAAAGGAATTTTTAACTCGTGTAATTTTTACAAAACTCATTCAAAGTCAGAGCACTTTAAAGCAATTTTGTGTATGTCTATGGTAAGTAACCCAGAAAACTGCCACCCCAAGGCTAGTGAATGATGCAACTGCTAAATTGGACGTAAAAGTACGTGAGCAAACACAAAAATGTTGCATTAATAAGCTCAATGGTCACACCTTAATTTGTTTGCCATACAGAATGGACTGAGTATTTCCCACTTGAATGGCAAGAGATGCCTCAGCATGGTTACTGTATCTCACGAAACCAAACCCTTTGTCACGTTGCACGCGAACCTCCTCAATTACTCCAGCCCCAAGAGCATGGAAGTGGCGATGAAGCTCCAGTTGAGTTACCTGCAAATGAAATATAAAACTGTACAATCATAGCTGGCAAGTGATTACTACTCCATCTAGATAAAAATATGTTGAAGAAACGGGGGACATAACTGAACTTAATTGTTAGTTACATTAAAAATTTCCAATTTTGCACAATGAATATATAGCAGTCTAAATCTACTTCCTTGTTTTAGTAAAATAGAACATTCCACTTAAGCTCATTACTTGAGAATAGTTTAGAGCTCTCCTGCAATGCCATTCCGTTCTACCTAGGGGCCACACGTGGCATTTGTCATTTTCTTACTTTTGGAGAATCTTGTACTTGATCAATAAAAACTTAATACAAACTATGGGGTTGGTCAAAGATGAGTTGTGTGGCATTGCTAATCCAGGTTATTGTACAAAGATAGTTACCTCTGGAGCAAGGTTACCCACGTAAACAGTAGTGTACTGTGGGTTATTTTCTGGAGTATCACTGTTTGCCGGCTCTTTCCCATCTTCTGCAGAAGCGAGAGCGAAAAATAGATTAAGAAAAAATGCCCATCAACAATACTTAAAGCATCAGCAAGCACAGGAACTATATCTAAAAACAAAATATTATTAGATTGTTCTGCTCTCAAGTAGTATACAATATACTGAATCCACCTTTTGGCAATTAATTAGTAATAATACAACATTAAAGATTTTCATGATGACAGACCTGAGCCGGTGGTAAGTTCTACCACACTTTTGGCATCTGAGCCCTTGTCATCACTAGTACCAGCACCTTTTGCAGCCCAATTACAACGTATTTGACGGCTACCCAGCCATTTTCCTGAATAGACAAGAAAAAAATCCTGCTCATGAAAAACGGACCAAATGCAAATGAAGCAAAATCTGTTCAATTCAACTAGATTGTTGAGAACGCATTTACTTATTAGAGCTATTGAAAATTAAGTCAGTAAATATGCAAGGAAGGTTCAAAACATTATGAAAAATAAACAAGTGGCTGTCACATTATCCATACCAGTTAGATCATTTATTGCACTTTGCGCATCCTGAAAAAACATTTAAGAGGATCATGTATCACTTCAAAACTAGAACAAATTAAACTTAGTAGTCATTACAGCGTTCTGGGCAGTAAATGTCACCTGCTGATTTCGGAAAGAGACGAATCCGAACCCACGGGAACGTCCAGTCTTCTGATCCCACATAACCCTTGCATCACTATACAAAATAAATGGTCATTTAACATATCGATACATTGTGTAATGAAAGATAAGCATATCCTGCCATAATTTACAGAACTAAATTAGTACTCCCTTCCCCCCAAAAGGGAAGAACACCTGCTGTGTCTGTAGTGTACCAAAAAGGACTATATATGTTGAAAGCAGAAGCTTCAATTCTTCAATTATACTCAAATTTCGTTTACTTTTGCAGATTTCCTGAATATCTTATGAGCGTCGAGAGAAATGTGATACAATTTCAAAATCAACAATTACATAAGCACAATAAAGACTTTAACTTGTCACGTGATACTCTTTTTTTGCGGCAGTGGAGGGGAATACAATTTACACTAGTTTATTTCAGATATTGCACTAGTTTATTTCAGCAGCACTTTATGAGGGATGATGATCAGGGAAATAAATGGGAACCGCTCACGCCTTTTGTGGCTAACAAATAAATATATAGCTCGAAAGAGAGAAGCAAAGAAATAGAGAGAACTAACATCAACATATACAATTGGTTATTATAGTAATGTGCGTAAAAAATGCTCCAGGTCATATTTTTCATTAGGACAAAATAATACTCCCTCCATCCCAGAGTGATGTTCCCACTTTTTCTGTTGTTAGTTTGAAAGAACTTTTTGTACTAATTATAGATTAACTTAATTATCCTATTGAAAATCGTAAAATTGTAATTGATAGTATTTGTAATGGTGTATCAATTATAGATTTTAGATTTTCATTAGGATAATTAAATTAACATATAATTATTGCATAAAGTTCATTCAACCAACCAACAAAAAGAATGGGAAAATCATTCCGGGACGGAGGGAGTACTAGATAGCCATCAAACTATATGGGCCATCACAAGAAAGAGCTTGAAAGAATAATTTCTAAATAAAAATAACAAGAGCAATCATATTACAACATTTTTTTTTCATTTCTGACAACATTTGAAGAAATTCTGGTCATGAATGATTATCTAAGTAGAGACTACAAGTAAAAAAGTAACCTTGTTGCCACACATACACACAGAGATAGAGACTTACGAGCAGCTAGGATAGACAGAAAAGCATGCAAAAAGCATTGCATCTGTAACTTCTGCGCTGAGATCACCAACAAATATGTTGAAGTGACCTGCAAACCAAAGAGAGCGATATTTAAGAGACAAAGCCACAAGAACCACAAATATTTTGTTAATTCACTTTTTTAATTATCTATAATGAATAGAACATGGTCCAAGCTAGCGTAAAAGGAATCTATTTAATGTGGAAGACATACTTGAGGTGTCCTCCCTTTGTCCACTGGCATATGCCCAGTTTACTTTAATAGGCTGCCCAAACCTGCAAAGTTCATCAAAAATAAATAAACGATTTAGAAAGGAAAATACAATATAGCACAAATGTACAAGATTTCCACTTACAGATGCCGCCCATTTAGAGAGTATATAGCAAGTGCAGCAGATCTACGGTCAAAGTAGTGGATAAATCCATAAGATGACTGCATATTGAAGAAAAAGGAATTCTAGTTCGCAACTGGAAGGTGATAGAATAATAAACCCGGTAAAGAAAAAAGAAAAGAAAGAGCTCAAGAACTACATGGAGAAAATCTGGGAATTATAAGATATCTTTACCTTCTCCTTTCTTATGAGTTTACAACCTTCAACAGCTCCAGTACTAGCAAAAACCTCTTGAAGTAGTGGTTCAGTCACTTGCGTATGAATGTTCCCAACATATCTGCATTTCCTCAAAATTAAAGAAACTGGAAATTAAAAAAAAAAAAATTATCTATGAAAATTTTCAAAAAATAATTCAGATAACAAACAAGCACCCCGTTTCACAACATGAAGATTAATTAGCACGTTCAAGACTGATAAAACTAGAAGGATGATAGAAGCTAAATCAGAATGTAGATAGGATACATGAGACAACTTCGATATCAAAACACTAACATCTGTGACCAGTATGACGCATAAGTATGCAAGTGAAAAGAACTAAAAATCAAAAAAGATCTGTCGGAACAAAACTCACACACTGCGGCATGTATTTGGATCAAACCCAGGAGGCAGATTTCCACTTGGGATAGGCTCAATCTGCAAAAAAAGAAAGTGAACAAAAAAAAAAAAAAAGAAAAAGAAAAAGAGAACAACAAACTTAAGATAGCAGGGGAAGAGAACCCTGGCCCACACTGGAGTATTTCGGACTCAAATAAGAAGAGGGGAAAGAAACATTTTAACTGTATCCATAGCTACACTATTGTAGAAACCATGAAAAGATAAACACATAAAACAAGGTGGTATACAAAATTAAATAGACAGCTAAGGACATAATACCTACAACATGACCGGAAAAGTAACTACCTTTTGCCATATCTCCACATGTAAGATTCAAATATTGGAGTACAAAGCATTATTTCATCGCTACAATGTACAACTTTATAAATCAATTCTCAACTCCCATAAGATGACAAATTCAGCTAGGCCCAAAAAGAATGTGCATACAGGACACTATAAGCTCAACATCCTCAAATTTTCCAATAAAGGAACAAAAATAAAAGAAAATAATTAACACTAAGGCAGCTTCTAGATTCTAAAAGGCAATCTAAGAACCTATAAAACTCATTAACACTATCAACTAAAAATTCAGTGAACATTAACAACAACAAAACATGGAAATTCTAAACAAGATAAAGAAACAATGTTCCAAAAGGAAATGAAAAATAACAAACAAAGGCATTTCTGCATATAGATGAAAACTTGAGCTAAAGACTTTTCTTAAAGCACGCAAGGGTGGTATGCAAATGCAAGCATCAGGCAAAAACAAAAGAATAACTATTTCATTTATTCAGCTTAGACGACATCAACCAGTAAAAACTAAAGCTGATAAACGATGAAGGTACCTCAAATGAAATTTAAAAATAAATGATGGAAAAAAAAAAAAAAACTAAATGCAAAAAATCTCAAAATTAAGGCAATAAGATCATGAGAAGTTAAGAAACATCAAACAGAGACAACGAAAACGATATCTCAAGAATATAAATAAAATAAAAACATCTCAAGCTATAGATGCACGATAAACGAAGCCCTAAAACGCGCAATCGCAACAATCAACGAATAATTTTTAAATACTAAACATCAAACAAAAAGAAATTACAGGTGCAAATAAAAATGAAAATGTGAACCTGAGGAGGAGCCAAGAGGCCAGGATGGTAAAGAGATTGCTGTTGAAGGAGAGCTGCTTGCTGCATCAAAGCTTGCTGTTGTTGTTGCTTTAGCCTCTGATGCTGCATTCTTCAAGATCGATTCTCGAATCGAACCGAACCGTTGGTGGGATTGAATCAATGAATGTTAGGGTTTCGACGGAGAAGAGGAGGATGAAATTTTACCAGGAAAAAGGGGGAAAGGAAGGGAATATAAATAAATAAATAAGGAAATGAAAAGATATTTACTTACTGGTCCTGACCAGGTTAATTTAAGAGGAGTTAATCCGTGAGGTCAGTTGTGGCCAGGCGACGACGCGGTCTTCCAATCAACACTGTCCAGGTTGCCTTAGTTGGACGCTTATTCACTTTTCTTTTCATGGGAAAACATGAGTATAGTAATGTTATAGGACCAATGGCCTTCTGCCTAGTAATATCGGGCGGGTGCGTAAGGGCTTCCTTTGGGTTCGGTAGAATCTGTAGAGAATACTTAGTTTTATAACTCCATAGGGGTTGGCTGTGCAACTGCAGGTGGTCATTTAATAGTTAGTGGGTTAGTGGATGTGAGTGTGCAAGTGGGTTAAAACTTTCCTTTTATTGATTTTGCAATTTCTATGGGACGCTCAAAATGGCAAGTTTTGCAATTTTAAGCGGGACATAGGGAGTATTAAAGAGAGTAATTAATATAAATAAAAAAGTCTAATGTATCGTGAATAGCAATATTTATCAAAAAACAAAAAAAAAATCGATATCAAATTAAATATTCACCGTTTGATGAGCATATTGGAAGAGAAGAGAGGAGGTAATGGTAAGATCAATCCGCAAATAATCTCTTTTCTGATGGAGTCCAAATCCTCTGTGCCACTTTGTGTATCATTTTATGTGCCAATATTGATCTAATGGCTCACATTTATTGAGATTGGTACTATAGTAATATTTTGCAAACATATGAACGGTTGGATTACAAGTGGTACATGGAGTGACACATAAAAGTGGTACAAAAGATCTTGACTCTTTCGTGGTGGTGCACCATGTCGGTACACATTGTATGCTAAAGGATAATCTACCATTCCTAATAGATGTATTATTGAAGCCTCATATGTCTCACATCAACTTGGAGAGTAAAATTGATAAACTATATAGATTGACTAACCTCACCCCTTAACAAGACCTTTTAAGGGGATGAGAACCCAATTCTAATATAGTATCAGAGCCGGCCCAAGTTGATGATGAGCTTGAGTTAACCCGTGTTGGGTACCCCCGTATTGGGTTTGAATTGACCCGTGGTGGGTTTGAGTTGATAATAATGCCGACATAATGATGATCCACGTGTAGAGCCCATAGAATCGGCCTACACGTGAGGGGGCGTATTGAAGCCTCATATATCCCACATCAACTTGATAAACTATATAGATTGACTAACATCACCCCTTAATTGGAGACTAACCTCACCCCTTAACAAGACCTTTTAAGGGGATGAGAACCCTATTTTAATATGTATCCCACCCTAAAAACAGTCTAATTTCAAAGCATAGAATATTTTTATTTAATTTTAAGAACTCACAATCAAATCATAGTATAAAAGTATGTTTGTTCAACTCTTTTAGATAAAGAACTACACATACATGTGTTGGAGCAATTATCCTATATCGGGAATTAACTTGCTAATGTCTGACTATATAAAGATCCATGGCCACTCCTCCCATTGCCAATTGGTTTTGGGATGGAACCTCAGATTTTATCATGGTATCAGAGCTGGCCCTTTACACGTGCGAACCCAAAGTTCGGGCCACGATGATCTAGCCCCTCGTCACCCAATTATATGTCTACGCGTGTTGGAGCAATTATCCCATATCGGGAATTAACTTGCCAATGCCTGACTATATAAAGATCCAGGGCCACTCCTCCCATTGCAAATTGGTTTTGGAATGAAACCTCAGACTTTATCAACATGTTTATTCGGTACACTTATAATTTCCATCCGTTATACTACCACTTGATTATTTCAAATATACCGATATCGACATCCAGACGTTTCAAAAGTTTTTAACAAGAATAATACTAGAGGCACAAAAAAGTCGCAAAATCTTGCTGACAAAATCCTAGGTCTCATGATTTTAATGGTGTTTTTAAGTAGGGTGTGGCGGATTCATTATCGATGCAACCAATAAAATATCGCCACCTCATTTTGTGAGCAAGATTTTATGAGCTTATTTTGTGCCCCTAGCATTGCTCTTTTAACAAAAGTGACTATCTTAATAAAGAGACATAAGTGTTTGCGTTATGTGACAAAGATTCCTAATACTTAGGCTTTGTTTGGTCAAGAACAAGCTAATCAGCCAAAGTTAGATCAACAGAAAGCAAATGATAATTGTGATCAATTTTGAAGATTGAGAAAGAAATAGTACACTAGTACACATGTCGAGTATAAGATTTTTTTCCTAGATTCATAAACTTAAACAATCCAATTTACTAATTGAGGTTTAATCCAAAGGGGGAAAAGAAAGAGAAATGGCCTAAAAATTGAGGTCAAACATTAGTTCATCTTTCCGTGACGACGTCGTTACTTCATAAGGCGCCGCCCTAGCGGCGGCCCTATCTTTCCTCTTGGCCAAGAATTTATGAAGCGACGCTCTCCTTGCAATCGGCAAATCTGATCCATTTGCTTCCACATTAATTGCTTGATGACGTTGTTCTTGTGATCCGAAAATCGAAGCCGAAATTGACGGCGAGGTCAACGGAGCTTTTCCGCGGTCAAATCTGTCGCCGCCGGTGGTACTCTTGCTGGCTAACAACATTATTTCCCCAACTTTCTCTTCAGAAAAATCGTTAAACACCATCACTTGGCCTCCGTAAAATATAGTCATTGCGGCGGCAGTTTGAGCTTCAACCGAAATCGGTTTGCTAGAAGTAGCCTGGCCGGCGAGGAACGATTCAACGTCGATGAATTGAGGTAGCGGAGGTAATGATTTCTCCGGCGGCGAAGAAATTCGAACAGCCGGAGCCGGAGAAGGATTTTCCATGTTGCTTAAGAAGTCAACCGTCGTTGACTGAGATATTTCCGGTGTCCCTGTAACATAATTGAATGAAGGAAGATTATTACCAATGGAGTCAAGCTTTTCGGTGATGTTAAGATCTCTGAGACTGCCTTTCTCCTTGATATACTGATTCAATATGTTACAGGCTTGAGTAAAATTCTTCTTCTCCGGCGCCTTGCCGGATTTCTTGCGGTCGGCAATATATTGCTTGCTATACGACATCTTCTTCAATACGAAATCAATTGGAAAAATCCTAAACAGATTTTGAGATTTCAGAAGGAGAGAGATTGATGGAATGTTTAGAGGTTGAGGATGAATATATACTAGATTGTTGGAAACTGTTAGGTTATGGTGGGGGGACATTGTTTGGTATTTTTGGTGTTTGAAGCACGTGTTAATTGTGTTTAAGAGAAAAAACGAAATGGAAAAATTGGGCGGGTGGGGCCCCTTGCCATCTAATAACGAGTGAATGGAGAATTCAAATGTGCAAGAACACGAGCTTCCGTTCATCAATACAGTACTTTGCTAATATTGTATTGGTGCCGGTGTAAACACTTTCACGTATAGTCTCTCTCTCCTCTCCCTCCCTCTCCACAAATTTGTTTTAAATATAAGCAATTTTTTTAGTTTTAATATAAAATTCAACAAATGTAATTATATTTAATATATTTTTTTACCATGAACACCCCTAAATAGTTACTTATTTTGTTCCAGAGTATATGTTCACCTTTTCTTTTTAGTCTGTCCAGAGTATATATCCACTTCCTAAATTGACAAAGAATCTTTACTATTCCTCCTACTCATTCTCTCTCCTACTTAGATTTATACTCACAACACCAATCAACTTATTATTCTTTCCACTCATTCTCTCTCATATTTTATTTTATACTCACAACACTTACATCAAATCCACCATTTCTTAATCTCCGTGCAAATGAGAGAGTTAACATATACTTTGAGACGGAGGGGGTACTACTCATTTTCATGTACAAATGCATATTTATTACACATTTAATATGATGATATATTAATAATTTTAACATGTTTTTATTATATTTGTGGTCGGAAAGAGTATAGATGTATTACTAATAATTTCCTTTATCAAAAATTTTATCTTTTTAACTAATGCTTTTAGATTTTTTGAGTTAAGTTGTGACTATTAAATCATCATTTTCGCCTTATTTTTCTCAAAAAATGAAATAGATTAATATGAAAAATGAGATAAATTTTTTTTGATATATTGTTAATACTAAATATAGATAAAAGAGAAAATCAGCTAAAGTAGCTTACTAGTACTATATCTTAAAATAAATTTAAGAACCTAAAATATAAAATGAAGAGTCATTCTTACGAAAAACCTGTTTTACATTAAGAGATGTGTAAAACTTATTTTATATTAAGAGATTTTGTTTTACAATAAGGGATAAAAACAGGTTTTACACTAAAGTGAGTGTAAAACAAGTTTTTCTCTAGATTTTCACTAAAATGAATTATATTTAAAAACGAAGGGAGTACAAGATTGCCAGAGAAACACGTAACACGTTTGTACTGTACAACAAGTATTCGGTCAAATATGGACCTAACTAGCAGGTTGCGGTTTCGTTGGAAATTTGGAATTAAGACTTTATTAATAGGGCAAATTGCAATTTAGTTACCTGAGTTTTACACGATGTTTCAATTGGTTCCTGAATCCGTTTTTCAGCAAATTGGTTACTCGAGTTTGTCATTTAGTTGCAATGTGGTATAAAAATGGATGGATTGTTAGTTTTTTAATGAAATGGATGGAAAATCTAACAAGTTTCTTTTATAATTGCAAAGTGCACCCTCCAACTCAACTTATTCACATTTTTACCCCATAATAAAAAATTTGTAACATCTAAAGACATTAATTAATAAACCTACAAATTCTAATTGTTTGTTTTAGAAAAACTTGAGCAAAATAATAATAATAATAATAATAATAATAATAATAATAATAAATCTTCTCGCTCTCACTTAAAAAACATTGGGCATTTTCTTAAGTATATTATGCATTGTCCGGAAACAGTAAATTGACAAAAATTGCGCCGACAAAACATTGGTCGCGAGAAGGGGGAGAAGGAACGTGGGTGGAGAGATCGCCATTTTTGGTGGTTTCCTTTGTTTTTTGACGGGCCAAAACACTGTTCCGCTCTGGATATCATATTTTATAATTTTAGTTAAATAAAATTAGTATTTTTATGAATGATATGTATTTGTCATAAGTTAAATAAAATTATTATTTTTATGATAGATATCATAATTTTTATAATTTTGATGTAATAAATAAAATGAAAATGACTGAAACGCTAATCTTTGGACATATGCATGCAAATTATGTTAGTTTTTAAACATTCGTTAGGAGTTAGGGGGTGAAGTGGCAAAATTTAAATTGTAGGGTTAACCATTGCAATTTTGAAAGAAGCTCGTTAGGTTTTTCATCCACTTTTGTTAGTTTTTAAACGATCCATCCATTTTTATACCACATTGCAACTAAATGACAAACTGGAGTAACCAATTTGCTGAAAAACGGATTCAGAAACCAATTGAAACATTGTGTAAAACTCAGGTAACTAAATTGCAATTTGCCCTTATTAATAATACAAAATTTGACCTTTTATTAATCAATTTTTTTTAAAAAAAATAGTAATTTTATATAATTTTATTATTTCCGCTTCATCAAAATGAAAATCTGTTTTATATAAAAAAAGAAATTCTAATATTATTTTTAATTTTTAAATAACTTTATCACTAAATATATTTACCATCTTTTTCATTTTATCATATAAACGAAAAATGCAAACAAAAAAATTATAGCAAAGATATCTATGGAGTAGAAAAATTATCACACGGGAATTAACAAGCCTTGTCTTGATATATTCCATCCATCCGAGTTTAAGGTTCTTACTTTTCTTTTTGGTATATCCCAGCTTAAGGTTCTTAGTTGCTTTATTCCTTAAATGTCAAAGTATAAATAGTGTTTTGGACAATCTTGTCCTCATAAAGTTCATATATTACAAAAAAACCCATTACTCATCCCTATACTTTTCACCCACTTGCTTTATGCATAGACAATTATATCCTTCACATATTACTATTGTTGACTCAAATTTATCTTGGTTTCTTAATAAGCGTGTAAATTCGAACTAAAAACCTTAAACCGGGACGGGTGGAGTATAAAGATTTGAGTAATTTCTCTCCTAATCAATTGGTTTTAAGATGGAACCCCACACTAAATCATGATATCAAAACCCAATCTTTTACAAGTGCGAGCCCAAAAAAATAGGCCCACGATGATACGATGATTAAAAAATGTATGAGCCCAAAGAAAAGACGCCCGTGATGATTTAACTCCGCGTCACCTCAAATTTTGGCTACACGTGTGGGTGTATGTTAAAACAATTATCCCGCATTGAGAATTAATAAGTCATATTGACTATATAAAAAACTTGAGTCATTCCCCAAACTATTAGGAATCTAACAAATATTCTTTTTTTTTACAAAGCAACATATCTTCTTAGTTTAGTATGAACATATTCTTAATTAGAAATTAGAAACTCAACATAAGTAACTTTTTAAAACTAACTCAACAATAAAGACCAACATAGTTAATAAAATACTTTACTTGATTGAGAATATCTCTCAATCTTTTAAGACCATCTTCAACGACACTCTAAAACCCCGAAATAGAGCATTGTGTTTCTCCAACATAACTGTATACATTGCTCAATTATAGGGCAACGTTATCCCTTGCTCCAAATTTGGAGTCGAGATCTCTTGTACCACTATTGTGTGCCACTCCATGTGTCACTTCTAATCCAACCGTTAACATGTTTGGATAATGTTAATATCATGTTAATCTCAATAACTATTAGCCATTAGATCACTTGTGGCACATGGAGTGGCACACAAAGTGGTACAGAGGATTTGGACTCCCAAATTTGGAGCACCGGATAGTACTGCACTATCCGTATTTCTTCTTATTTTTCTTTTTAAATGTCTATTTTTTCTTTTTCACAATATTCATATTTAGTACTCCCCCGTCTCAAACTTATGGTTACTAAAATTGAATGTGTGGAGATTAAGAAAAAAAATGTGTTGTGAGTGATAAGCAGAGAGAGAGAAAAAATGAGATAGTGGATAGTTGTTGTAAGTGGGGAGGAGAGAGAAATTTGTACATTTCGGAGAAGTAACCATAAGTATGAGACGCTCAAAAACAAATATAACTAACTATAAGTTTGAGACAGAGGGAATATAAGCTTTGAAGTAAATTGTTGAAATTTTTTGGTGCAATAATTGCACCATTATAAAAATTAATATAATTTTTATAATAAACTATTGAAGATAGTCTAATAGACTCTAACTATAACTCACTTTTATATAGCAGGCTAAGCAAGCAATGTTTTATTTAAAGTTCATATTTAAACCGCTTAAAACTCAGAAAAAAATTCTATCTGCTAAATGACACTATAGTTACTTACCCTAGCACAATTGCCACTTCTTAGTCATTGAAATGGATGGTTATTCACATTTCTATTTAATTTAAGTATAGATATAACTTTTTTTTCTCCTTTCAAACAAACTGAAATGATTGTTAAACCTAACTCCCATTACTTTTGGCTAGATTATTTACAACTGCATAATTATCAGTGTAATACTAAATTACTCCCTCCGTCCCAAAATGATCTTCTCATTTGCCATTTCTCATTGTCCCAATAAGTTATTCACATTTCCTTAAAAAGTTTGAATAGTCAAACGCGAAGATCATTTTGGGACGGAGAGAGTACAAAATTATTTTAAGAAATCTATATCTATATAATGGCAGAAGTAATCTTAACACACTTACTATACGTGGAAATTTGGCGCCAAAAAACTACTTTCTATGAATAGCAACTTTTGATGAAACATCATTAAATGTATGTCTTGGTATTAAATATACCCCTTAAATAAGGCAAACATCATTAAATGTATGTCTTGGATTTAAACATACCCCTTAAATAAAGCCTGGAAAATGACCATGTTTATTATAAACATGCCATAAATATTACAACTACTTATGGAAAATGCACCCTAGAAGACCTGTAGTCAGTCGAGAAATTCAACATACCCCTTACATACTCATTTTTTTTTTTGAAAAAAATATTAAAGTCCTACAAATTGGAAGTCCTAAGGTCATCACTTGTATCTGCACATATAACAATGGTGTTAATAACTCTAAATTGATAAAAATATATAATAATAATATAAAACATTGTAGCCCATAAATATGAAATGTCACAAAACATGGATATATGAAAAATGAAATGGCACTCCTTCATGCACCTTATTCAATTGTCAAAGAATAACAGATTGAGGGAATATGAAAAATCACACAACATGGATAAAGGAAAAATGAAAGGGCACTTTTTGTTCATATAAATATAGTCATCCCACAACAACACTTTCAACGAAAATGACTTCATCATTATCCTACATCCGTGAACTCGAGCCTTCGAAAATCAACTGGTGTTTGAGGCTTCGTTTGATTCGTGTTTACTGCTTTCCAGCCTTTAAAGAAAATTCAAAAATTCATAGCATTGAATGTTTGTTTCAACGTTCAGAGGTAAATAAACTAACTTACAATTTAACACAAAATGTTGAGATTTGTTTTAGTTAATCAAATTTCTTAAATATGGCGCCATACTCCATGCAACAATTCAAATATCTCAAGTGGAAAAATATGTTGATAAGCTTATCAAGGGACATTTATATGAAGTAGAAAACTTCATTGTGGTTGATAACACAATAAATCCCTCTATATCTACCTTCAAGTACAATGTTTATTTCATTGAAGAAACAATATTGACTGAAATATTTGAAGAATCACCACATCCGCTAATTTTTCTTTTTGAAAGCTATCATGATCTTTGTAATGCTGATGTTTTTTTATGAAAGCCTTTAAACAAGTAAACACCTTTTCATTCAATGTTTTCTAAATTTTTATTCTTGTCATATCTTTTAACTACACTACTTTTCTAACAGATGTCATAGGAAGGCTTGCAAATACATACACTACCCAAGATGACGACTTTAATGGAAGGGAGGCAATGATGATGGAAATAAGTTTGGAAAACATCCATTTAATATATTTTAATCACATTTTTTTTTTACTTTTTATTTTATTTTATTATTGAACATTTGTTTTTGTGCTGTTTTATGTAGAGGGAAGATGTTATCATGCATATTGTACAAATGGCAAATAACAATTTTCAACACATTTTAAGTTTCTAAAATTCTAAACAAAGACAAGGTTTATAGGATTACAGATCTTCAAAAAGGTAATGCAACAAATATTAAACATTTTATGACATTCCATTATTTATTATATTTTATTTATTAGAATTTCCTTTTGCTAAAATTGTTTTGCCGGTTTAATTTTTGGTAGAAAAATTACATCAAGAACTCCAATGGATGATAGAAAGATGAATTCAAATGAAAGTAGGGATTGCAATTGGCTAAAGGAAAAGGTGTCTAGCATGGAAATACTCATTAAGAGAATGTGATTGATGTCATAATTTACTTGTGTACTAGAGTTGAAATATTTCTATGGTTTATAATTTTGATTAGTTAAGAAAGTTACATTATGAGAGTAAAGGTCAAAAACGGTATGAATTTTATATCAAGTTGTTTTTTGTTCAATAATATTAACCCCACTTATGAGGTGAATAATAGATCATTTTGATGATGTCGAGTATTTACAGGGAAGAGCCATACTCGCATCAACTCTTGATGTTGTTGAGAGCATAAACGAGTACATAGTTTCTCAAAATCTATCGAATACTAGGAGTTATTTGAGTTCATACTCAATTTGCAGGGCTGAGAACAATTCTAACTTTTTTGCTGAGATTCATTCGGTCGAGCATTTGAATACGATTAAGTCTTCTGGATTACCAAACCATCATTTGAGCCTTAAAGTTGGTGTGCCTAGGATGTTATTAAGGAACATTGATCATAGCGCAGGGTTGTGCAACGGAACTAGACTGATTATCACAAGGCTCGTGAACATGTGCTAGAAGGAAAAATTATAAACGGTAGTAACGCTGGAGAGTGAGTTTTTATCCCCAGGATGTCGTTAACTCCTTCTAATTTGGATTTGCCGTTCAAGTTTCAGAGAAGGCAGTTTCCGTTAATTGTATCATATGCAATGACAATTAACAAGAGTCAGGGTCAATCATTGACTAATGTTGGTTTGTTTCTAAAAAGACCTGTTTTCAGTCATGGTCAACTATATGTTGCTTTTTCAAGGGTAACAAATCGTGCTGGGCTGAAGATATTGGTCTGTGATGAAGAAGGAAAAGTTGTCGTTGAAACAACAAATGTTGTTTATAAAGATTTTTTTCAAAATTTGTAATTATACTGTTAATTTAATGTTTACCAATTTTTAATTACATTTATAGCTATTCATTTTTCTTTTATTTCTCAAAGTCAGTTGTCCGTGCCTTAAGGCACGGGTGTAACACTAGTTTTAATTAAAAGCACAGTTGGGAATAAATCCTTTGAAGTTGTGTATGTACTCATTTCGTTCCAAATTTATTGCTACAAAATGTGAATGTATGGGGATTAAAAAAATATGTTGAAAAAGTAAGTGTTGTGAGTTGGTAGGAGAGAGAAACTAAAGTAGTGAATAACTAGTTGTGAGTGACAAGAGAGAAAAAAATTGAACATTTTAAATAAGTAGTAATTAGTATGAAACGCCCCAAATGAAAATAAATAGCGATTAGTTTGAAACGAAAAGAAAAGAGTAATCCCTGTTCGTTAATTTAATATTCAATCATGCATATGCATTTCTAACTGTATTTCTATAACCACAGTATTGCTCTATTGATACAAGCCTAATTCATAGGAGTATCAAACATCATATATTTATATTTTTATCCTTTACTCTATTGGGCTCAACATTTTTATATACAAACATCATCGTAATGCATTAAACATAAACGTTTTGGTAGGAATTAAAGGAAAAAGTCCTGAATAGAATGCCAAACAAGCCCGGTTTCATTCTCAAAGAAACGGATTTCGAAGCGGTGCACCTCTTAGTTAGCTCTACCTAATGGTTTCAATTGGAGCTATCTCATTTTTTTTGTGTTCGACGGATGAGATGTGTCCGAGCTCGGTGGGACCCACAAAAAATTGAAATCATTTTAGCCGCACAGATGTTGAGCTCGCATATGTGGCCTCGATCTGAGCCATTAGGTGGAAGGGTGCAACGGTTTTGGGTGGAGGGGTGCAGCGGTTTTGGGTGGAGCGCATAAGTAACAGGTGCGAAAGCCATAAAATCAAATACGGAGTACACTTATTTTAGAACTTTAGCAAGAATAATACTTGGGGCACAAAAAAGTTACAAAACCTTGCTCACAAAATCTTAAGTGTAATGATTTTTTTGGTGTTTTTAATTAAAGTGTGCGGGGTCCACTATCGATGCAACCAATAAAATATCGCCATTTCATTTTATTGTGTGAGTTTGCATTGCTCCTTTAGCAATGGGCATGTTAAAATACTCATTCCGTCTTAGAATATTAATTCCATTTTTCCATTTTCAGCAGGTTTAAGTATCTCGAGCGTAGAAGTTTTGGGTTCGATACCCTCTGCTGATTAGGATTGAATTAGGTGGTTAAGGGTTTTTATAAAATCTTCAAAATATAACTTTAAAATATTAAAAAAATTCAAACGAGGCTATCAATTTTTAACGGAGAGATCATAGGCTAGACAAATTCATGACAGTAGTGGGCAAGTGCCAATTCGTTCCTTGAGTTTGAGATGGTTCCCAAGCCAAGGGGTAGTATAGTAGTATGAATAATACTAGGGGCACAAAAAAGTCACAAAAATTTGCTCACAAAATCCTAGGTGTAATAATGTTATTGGTGTTTTTAATTAGAGTGTGACGGGTCCATTATCGATTCAACCAATGAAATATCTCCACCTCATTTTGTAACCAAGATTTTGTGATCTTATTTTGTGCCCCTAGCATTGCTCTAGTAGTATATACCTATGCACCGATCTCCAATTAAACCTTCCAAGATTCTACTTGCTGACCCTTAATTTCCTGACATTTTTCATAAATTTTCGGCCTTTGACATCAAAACTGCAGTATGCACACCAGGTGTTTGTTGAAAGGCACGGAGCAGCTAGGAAACGACTTGACGCGAAAAATCAAGGTGAATTTTGATTGACTTCCAGTTGAGAAATGCCCACACATAATGACTTTCGTGATCATTCAAAAAACAATGGAGTATTAGGGAGACCGAAATCCCGAGAAAAATGGTCAAGTTTAGGTTCAATGAAATGTATGCGTACGTAGACATGCATGCCTAAAATAAAGGTTAATCACTCGCTTGTTCTAAAGCCCTCAGGCTTCCTTCATTCTCAGCCTCTATTCCTTCCAGTTTTTGCCACCCTCATTCTCACCACACCCTCAAAATTTTCTTAGCTAATGCCAAATTTTAGGCAATGAGAAAACCCAGACAACTCCTCCGGCACTTTTGTTTTCTCGAGAATCATCTCCTTTCCGGTAGCCTAGAATGGCCATTCCTTGCCCTTTCAGCCCTTCCCTTTTCTTGTACATTTTCTTGATCATTTTTAATCCTATGATGGCCTATTCGGCTTCTGATGCTGAGGCCTTACTTCAACTCAAGGATTCCTTTGATAACCCACAGCCACTTGATTCTTGGAAGCAAGGCACGGATCCTTGCGCCAAAGTTACAAGGTGGGTAGGTCTTGTTTGTAGCAATGGCGTGGTCAGTGATCTTCGCCTTAGGAAGTTGGGGCTCTCGGGAAGGATTGACATTGATGCTCTGGCTCAATTAGAGGGCCTGCGCACCATTAGTCTCGATGAAAATTCTTTCTCTGGTCCGATCCCCGAGTTCAACCGATTAGGTGCTTTAAAGGCCCTTTACTTGACAGGCAACCAGTTTTCTGGTGAAATTCCTATTGATTACTTTGCCAAAATGGTGTCTATGAAGAAAGTATGGCTTGCCAAGAACAATTTTTCGGGCAGCATTCCTTCGTCGTTGACAGTACTTCCTAATCTGATGGATTTGCACGTTGAGGACAACCATTTTTCAGGTCAAATTCCAGCTTTTGAGCAGAAGACTTTGGAGTCTATTGGATTTTCAAATAACAACTTGTCAGGGCAGGTTCCCGCTTGTTTGGAGAGATTTGATGCCAAGGATTTTGAAGGCAATCCGGAGCTTTGTAGTGAGAAACTAGGAAAGATGTGTGATCAGGCAACGGGGCTGCCACTAACACCCGCAGAGGCTGATAAAAACCGGGATGCCTCAAAGTCGATAGCCTTTCTTCTCATGGTTGTGGCTGGGTTCATACTTGTTCTAATGATCATCGGGATCTACGTGCAAACGAAACAGAGGCAGAAAGAGAGGTTTGAGGTAATGGAGAAAGAAACCATGGAGGAGGAGGACTCAGTCCAGCTGAGAGTGTCGAGTGTTGGTAAAAAGGATACAGGAGGAACATCCGGTCGAAGAAGCTTCAGCTTGAGCCGGAAAGGGTCTAGTCATGGTGGAAACAAAGGGGTCGGAGATTTGGTCTTGGTAAACGAGGATAGGGGCGTGTTTGGATTAGCGGATTTGATGAAGGCGGCGGCGGAGGTGCTTGGAAACGGAGCGTTGGGATCGTCGTACAAGGCAATGATGTCTAATGGGATGAATGTGGTGGTGAAACGATTGAAGGAAATGAATAAAAAGGGGAAAGAAGGATTTGATGCAGAGATGAAGCGGCTCGGAGGGCTAAAGCACCGCAACATATTGACCCCCCTCGCTTACCATTACCGTAAAGAGGAGAAGCTACTCATTTACGAGTACATTCCTAAAGGCAGTTTGCTTTACCTACTCCACGGTATGAATTCGACTCTCGATTTTTTATATAGCTTCATTTCATTAGATTTCTTTTTGTTTAATTACTCGTATTTTTTGGAAAATCGCGCGTATTTTCTTTAGGTGACCGGGGATTATGTCATGCTGAGCTTACTTGGCCTGTTCGTCTAAAGATAATCAGAGGCATAGCCAAGGGGTTGGGTTATCTTCACTCTGAACTCGCTATCCTCGACTTACCTCACGGCGATTTGAAATCGAGCAATGTATTACTCGACTATGATTTCGAGCCACTATTATCAGACTATGGATTTTGTTCATTGATCAACACTAATCAATCCATTCAAGCCTTAGTCGCTTACAAATCTCCAGAGGCAGCCCAATACCACCAATTGTCACCAAAGTGCGATATCTACTGCCTCGGGATCATCATTCTCGAGATCATTACGGGAAAGTTCCCGTGCCAGTATTTAAGCAACGGAAAGGGAGGGACGGACGTGGTCCAGTGGGTAAAATCTGCGATTTCGGAAGGGCGAGAAGGGGATTTGTTCGATCCTGATATAATTGCAGGGAGCTCTAAAGATCACATTAAACAGATGGAGAAGCTAATCCACATCGGGGCAGCTTGCACGGAGAGCAATCCAGAGAACCGGCCTGACATTATCGAGGCAATCAGGAGAATTGAAGAAGTGGAGGTGGGGTCGACGGGGGATCGGACGATTCAGATTTTACCGTCGTTACGTGATGGATATGCTGATGCTCCAGTGCAACAAACGCATGTATCGTTGGTAACGGAGGCAGGTGACACGAGACGTGATCAGAGCATGGGATCGGGGAGGCGGATCAATAGTTTTGCTTTCGATATATCGTGATTGCGGGGAACGATCATGATTATCTGGATTGTCTCTCCGGAAAATGAAAGAAAGACGATGGTACAAGCAGATGAGTTCCTGGGACTTGCAAATGACAATGTTGTACGAGTGTCATGTATATATAGCAGAAAATGTGGTTGTTTTGAATACAGTTTGAGAGATTGCAGCATTGTCTGAACGTTGCTCGTGGCTTGTAAACATTCTATGAGTGAAATTTTATTGTATGAACTTGGGTTATTGCATTTGTTCTACATACATTATAACATGAAGTTTGAAGGAAAAATGATTACTCTAGTTATATGATCTATAGTTCCATAAAAAAATAAATTGACATATGATGTATATTTTTGATGGTCAAATTTGATACTCCCTCCGTCCCAACCTAAGTGTCTTAGTTTGACTTTACACGGAGATTAAGAAAAAGTAAATGGTGTGAGTATGAAAAAGTAAGTAAGAGAAAGTAGAAGAGATAAAGTGGGTATGGAGTTTTTGTTGTGAGAATGACAAGTGGGTCTCATAGTCCATTTTAGGTAATAAAGCAACTAAGACACTTAGGTTGAGACAGACAAAAAAGGAAAGTAAGACACTTAAAGCTGGGTCGGAAAGAGTAGAATTTAACAAATAATTTATGCAAATTTTATGAATATTATGCACAGGACAATCATAATATCTCCCTCACTCTCGCATAAAAGAAAATAAAAAAATATACTCCCTCCGTCCCAAATGATCTTCACATTTGACTATTCAAACTTTTTAAGGATAAGAACACTTGCTTCACTATCCATGTTGTGTTTATGAACATTTAAGCCTAAATTATAAAAATGAGAAGAACTTTTTGGGACAATAAAAAATAACAAATGAGAAGATTATTTTGAGACGGAAAGTATTAATGAAGAAAATGGAGATTTGATGATTAGAGACCAGCTGGTCATGATATAACCACACGTGCAAATCCTGGGTATTCAGTCTCTTCTTCATTATGAGGACAGAAAGATTATTCTTTCTTAATTAAAATCATCCAGTGCAACCATACATACATACATGCACATGAATTTTTGTCAGTAAATAAGTTGACTTACAGAATTACAAACAACAATACACTCTCCCTCTCACTCTTTATCAATTTTTATTCTTAATTGACTTAAACAATAAGAGAAATTTTCTTAAAAGCCCTTAGTACAAACTGTTAAGTAACCATCTCCTCTAAAACCTTAAGGTGATAAAGAGGGTACCCACAATGTATATCAAGCCTTAATACTCCTCCTCACGTGTGACCCGACCACACTAGGGGAGTGAACACGTGGTGCGATTGTGCACAATTAATTCGGGTAAACAAATGCAAGCGGGACTATTCGAACCCTTGACCTTGCCCAACCAAGAGCTCTGATACCATGTTAAGTAACCATCTCCTCTAAAACCTTAAGGTGATAGAGAGGGTACCCACAATGTATATCAAGCCTTAATACAAACTTTTATTAGTTATAAGGACATCCGATTTTATTTTTTTCTCAAAAGTCCACGAACAATTTTTGGACCATAATACCCTCGTTTATAAGGGCTAAAGTAGTGGGTTTGGTGTAGTTACGATTCATTTGACAAATTTCATTCTCTTTCTTCGATCGGCCAGAACTCCTCTCTCTCTCTCGCTTTAGGGCGCATTCATAGGTGAAGGAACTCAAAAATTCCACCGAATTTCTTCTTCAATTGAAGGTAATCGAATATATTAGGGTTAGATTCATACTATCTTATGTATAAATTGTCAATTTCACTCTGTCTAGGGCTCACACAAACATAATCGAATAAAACCCCAAAATCGCTCCAATTTCTGCTGAAATCGAGTATTATTAGTAGATTTGAAGTTAATTTTTAGTTTCTGAACTACTCGTTTGTATGATTTAGTGAAAATTTTCTAGTTAATTTGATTGTGTTTGAATGTTCATCATACTTTAAAATATATGGTGTATCAACAAACATTCTGTGTCTGAGATATGTAACTTCGAACATTTTGTGTCTGAGACATGGAACTTCATTTTAAAGGTCGGATAATTAAATAGTTAGTTTTATATGATTTCAGATGACGATTAAACAAGTGGCTAAGCGGAGGAAAACTAAATTGAAAGATACTATGCTCATAGATGAGGATAGTCCATCTTCCATGGACTCCTTTGATAAAGTTAAAAGAGGACTTGAATTAGCTCTGCTTAGTGATGATGAAGAAAAGACTCCAACACGGAAAACTGATTCAGACCAGAATAATTCACAGCGCGCTGATTCAGAAAAGGAGGATAGCATATCAAATGAAACTCGCCCACAAAAGAGGAAGAGGCCAACGAAAACTCATTCAAAGGTATTTCAAAGATCTATAATTAGAGTTTTTGTGTGTAATCTATATCTATATTAAAATAGTATTGTGTTACATGTATCGTACTCAAAAAGTTGCGATTAAAAGCCCCTGTTAATCGAACATTAGAAGTGTCATCAGATTCATGACTCTCACACTTGAATCTTATTTCTGTGTCACATATATCGTACTAAAAAAATTGCGATTAAAATCCCTATTAAATGAGTATTTGAAGTGTGAGTGTCATGACTCTGACTGATTCAAGTGTGAGAGTCATGACTCTCACTCTTGAATCTTATGGCTGTGTCACATGTATCGTCCTCAAAATTGTCTGAGACGTGCGTCAGATCAAACAAAGTGTCTGAGACATGTGCCTCAAAATCAAACAGAAATGTTTGAGACATGTGCCTCAGAATATTTGAAGTGTGAGTGTCATGACTCTGACTGATTCAAGTGTGAGAGTCATGACTCTCACACTTGAATCTTATGGATGTGTCACATGTATCATCCTCAAAATTGTCTGAGACATGTGCGTCAGATCAAACAAAGTGTCTGAGACATGTGCCTAAAAAACAAACAGAAAATTGTTTGAGACATGTGCCTCAGAATATTTGAAGTGTGTGTGTCATGACTCTGATTGATTCAAGTGTCAGAGTCATGACTCTCACTCTTGAATCGTAGGGCTGTGTCCCATGTATCGTGCATAAAATATTTCTGTTAAAAGCCCCTATTAACTGAGCATTAGAAGTGTCATCAGAGTCATGACTCTCACACTTGAATCTTATTTCTGTGTCACATGTATCGTACTCAAAAAATTGCGATTAAAAGCCCTATTAAATGAGTATTTGAAGTGTGAGTGTCATGACTCTGACTGATTCAAGTGTGAAAGTCATGACTCTGACTCTTGAATCGTAGGGCTGTGTTACATGTATCGTTTATAAAATATTTATGTTAAAAGTCATGTTAAATTAGAAGTGTGAGAGTCATGACTCTCACACTTGAATCTTATGGCTGTGTCACATGTATCGTACTTAAAAAATTGCAATTAAAATCCCATGTTAAATGAGTATTTTAAGTGTGAGAGTCTTGACTCTGACTTGAATCTTAGAGTTGTGTCATGTGTATCAGACTAAATAATACTATTAAGGTCCTTATAATTGATTGAAAGTCATCTGTTATACTAAAGATTTGTATGTGTTGAGACCTGATATTATTTTATTTGTTATTAGATGGTTGAGACAAAGTTGAAAAGTGGACTTATCCTACAAGGGGGTCAACTGGATCAAAACAAGTTAAAAGTCCTTCAATCGAGATTAGTTCTGACAAGGATAGTGCTGAGTCTAAAAGTCTTTCAAAGGTGAAGAAATCAAAAATGGGAGGTAAATAAAAAAAACAAACTAGTCCAAAAAAAGGAAAAAGTCCTAAAGGTTTGAGAAGAAGGGTGAGAAAGACTTCTGGTTATCGATCAAACGTCCAGTCAGTGTTTAAAATTATCATGGAATTAAAACTGAAACCAATTCATTTGGAAAAGTTGAAAAAGTCTCCGTTTTACAATATGTTCAACTCCCTTCACAATAACCTTGAAACAAAGCAGATCAAACTGGATTTTATGATTTCAGAAATTATTAGGTGTTACAACATTGAAGAGGAAAACTTCAAACTTGGAAAAGTGAATGTTTCTGTCACGGCAAAGGATGTTGCAATAATTTTTGGAATTAATTGTGGGTCAAAGGAGTTGGATTTAAAGAAGAAATTTGAAGCAAAGTCATATGGCTTGATTAAAAGGAGATTTTCAACTTGCCCAACAAAAGTTAAAATAATAAAAATCAAAGATGTGTTGAAAAGTATTTGTGAGAGTGAAAAAGATGAGGATGTGGAAGATGTTGTGAGGCTATTGACTGTGTTTGTGTTAGCAACATTATTTTTTACAACAAAAGGATCTCATGTTCCTGCTTCCTACATCCATTATGTGGATGACATTGATAAGATGACAAGTTATAACTGGGCCCAAGCTATACGTGACTATCTAATGCATTCTGTGAAGGAACTACATGATAGTCCACTAAAAGTTACGGGAAGCGTCTCATTGTTGAGTGTAAGTATAATATAATACTTGTCTTTTATTTTTTTGATCTATTGTTATAACTACATTATTACTAACATTTGGATGATCATTTTGTTGTACAGTATTGGTTTAGTGAGCATACAACAATTATGAAACCAGATAGGCAACTTTTACCCAGGTTCATGAAGTGGAATTTGCAAAAGAGACAGGATAACTTCAAGGTTGAAAAAATTGACCCATTGAAAGAAAGTCAGGTTAGTTTCTAAATCATACTTACATTGTATATGTTCATGTTAGTTATTGAATCTAAACACTATTTTTTTTTTGATTTATGAGTCTAAAACTTTTGAAAGCTATCATATATGACTCAAAGATACTTAAGTGTTATGAGACATGACTCTCAAACACTCAAAAAAAGGTCTGATATATGAATCTCAGGCCTTTCAAACTAATTTTCAAATTTTAAGCTTTTAGTTAAAGTGCTATTAATATTTATCAATTTTTGAACAGATTATTAAAGGAGAGCTGGATTTAAATGATGAAGAGAAGGTTATGTTTGAAGATTTTGTGTTTTTCAAAGAGAATGGAGCTTCAAATGATAAAAATGAAGAAAACATTGATGAGATTGAACGTGAGCACATTGAGTTCAACTACTCACCAAATTGCAACAATACCCGTTCTGAGTTTGACTCGTTAAAAAACGTATTAGTCGAGGAAGAGGAAGAAAATGATCAGTTTGATGGAGCGAATTACAATGAAGAAGTAGGAAGAATAGCTTCTGATAAGCTCATGGTAGAATTTTTTTTTTGATGATTGCTGAGATTAATGACCTGAAAAGAGAAAAGGATGATCTGAAAAGAGAAAAGGATGATCTGAAAATGAAGTTGTGTGATAATGAGAAGAAGTTGAGTTGTCTTGAATAATTGATGGATGAAAATGAGGTTTTGATTGTTGAAATTAATGAACTGAAAATAAAGTTGAGTGATAATGAGAATAAGTTGATTGGCCTAGAACAATTGAGAAAAGAAAATGAGGTTTTGGTTGCTGAGATTAATGAGTTGAAAATGAAGTTGAGTGATAGTGAGACGAAATTGGGTGAAGCTGAGTTGTTAATGGAAGAATGTGACTCTATGGTCGTTACGATTGATGAGTTGGAGAGTCAATTGAAGAAAAATGAGCAGTTAATGATAGATAGTGGAGATGTTTCATTCGCATCTGAAATTGATGTAGCAAATGCTCATAAAACTATTCAGTATATTGAAAAGAAACTTGGACATAAAAAGAAAGAAGTAGAGATTTTGAAAATGGCCAATGCACGGAAAGAAAAGGAGCTTGAAGAAGAAAATGCAGCATTGAAGAAAGAGATTTGGAGTCTGAAAAATGTACATGAAGAAGAAGGAGGGGGGGGGGAAAGAAGAAAGAAGAAACAAATATCACCAAGTTCACTTGCGAAAAGGGTCATTGATAGAGATCCAAAGAGGAAGAAAAAAGATTATGCAGAATTTTTGGTCGAAACAAAACAACAGAAGAAGGCTAGAAAAGAGAAAAAAGATGGAAAGGAGAAAAATGATAAAAATGCTGGAAAATGTGAAAAGGTTATTGATGTTAGTGAGGAAGAGGACAATAATGGAAAAATGGTTGTAAAACCCTTGCCACCTTTCAAAGCTAAATTCAGCAAAACAACATTGGCAATTGAAAAGGGTGATAGAGATATGTACAAGCAATATGAGAAGTTTCTTGGCAGGACGTAAGTAAAAATTAAATAAATTCAACCTTATCTTATTTTATAATTATTATATGATTTCTTCATAATGAATTACATTACCTTGCAGCGGTACGTTATGGCGAGCAGGGAACTCAGTAGTTTCTCTCTTAGATATGTGGGAGTTAGCACATGACTCTATGACATCAGAATCGGTATCATAATTTAATGCTTTGATGATTAATTCTTTTTTTCTATAATTTCTCCATTAACTCTAAAATTATATCTGAGTATTTGTAATCAATTTGAACTATCTTGACAGATATTGGATGGATATTTGGATATAATGAGAAGAAAATATGAGAAAGATCCACCCAAAACTGGTTCACATAATTCATCTGTTGGAATAATTACTGCGTGTGCATCTGTAAGTAGTGTTTTATATTAATATATTTGTGCACACTTAAAAATCTTATTAACTGCCTGTTACTCATGTCTCAGACCCATAATGAGTATGTAAGTTTTGGTTGGTTTGTTTATTTTGAGATAATTATGCTAACATTTTTTTTAACTTTTTTTTGTAGTCATACCTTAAATGGAAAAAAAAGAATCTTGTGGATATTTTAGTGGATAAAGTGTTTAAAGAACATTTGGCTGCTTCCAAAAGGTTCATTTTGATGCCTATTCACACAACATCAGGCAATCGTACTCATGAGCACTGGTCTCTCCTTGTTCTCGATACAGATATAGGAGATTTTTTTTACTACAATTGCTTGAGGGAAAGAAAAGGGAAGGATAAGTACGCACCAGATGCAAGAGTTGTGGTAAGTACATAACAAATATAATTGATCTATTTTTTTATTTATTTATTCAAACACACATTTTATTATTGATAAAATTTGTATTATTTCAGTTCAATCATGTCAGGCGCATATTGGAGTCATCTAAGCCAAAAGACTTGCCAAGTTTTGAGATAATCCCGGAAGTATTCACAGAAGTAAAAACAGCACCACAACAAAGATTTGGCAGTTTAGATTGTGGAATATTTGTTTTGATGGAAGCTGTAGGCGTATATGAAAGAAATGAAGTCAACACAAGTTACGAAAATGATGCTCCTCACCTGTTTAGGGCTAAAATGATTCATGATTTTCTCGCTGATAAGGACAATGTAACACCAATTATGTAATTGAATTGTGTATGTTTTCTGGTGTGAGGGAAGGAAATGTATCTTTTTTAATCTCAAGTCTGGGATAGAATGTTTTAGAAGAAACACTTAAACCTTGATACTAATTGTTGCTTGTTCAATGTTAAAATTCTGTTAGTTATTTCATTGTCATACTGTTTTATAACTTCATATTAGTAAGTTGGTTCTGATGTATTTTTGGTTGCTAAGGGACAAATACATGTTTGATGCATGTGTCACATTTTAGTGGAGGTATGAGATACATGTCTCAAAAAAATATCATAGTACGGATGCCAGAAATGTAGTTTACTCAATTTTAAACCCCTAAGCCCTAAACTCCTAAAACCTAAACCTCTAAAACAACTTGTAAGATGGTCATTGTGGAATGAGACCAAAGATCTAGAACAAACCAATACGAGCATCGTGCTACTAGGCCAACTGAACATCCCCAAAACCATAAACCCTATACCATATTGACAGCCACCAAGGAATCTGAAAAAGCCATCACCGACTGCAATCCCCATTCTTGACAGATGATCAAGCCATCTCGTAAAGCGAAAATTTCCGCTTGCATGTTTGTACCTAAGCCATAAAACCGAGAGAAAGCAAAGACAAGTGCTCCCCTATAATCCCTTACAATACCCCCTCCGGTACAAACACCATTAACTGCAAACACCATTAACCGCAGTGTCACGACCCGAAATATAGGCTCTATTTTATTAGTAATTAAATGATTTTTATTTAATTATTTTCTTATTTATTTATTTAAATTATTATTTATTTAAATAATTATGTGTGCAATTTATGTGTTATAATATTTAAGCCTAGCGTTTATTCGAGTTATTTGGGCTAGTGTGGAAGTGTTGAGTCTTAATTGTTAGTTGGGAGTGTAGTTGTGTGTAGTGTGAGAGAGGGGGCCTAAGTGTAAACCTTTTAAACATTCCCCTACTCCCTCCCTACTCCCCTCTCCTCCCTCACCTCCTCCCTCACTCTCTCCATCTTCCAGCCACTCTTTCCCTCTCTCTAAGATTTGGGTAAGTTTTCTTTCTCCTCCTTCTCTCTTCATTTTCTCCTTCTTCCTCTCATCTTCTCTCATTTCTTAAAACGTGAACATTGTTTAGATCGTCGATAGGATCGTTGGGAGCCAAAAATATTTGAAATCCATCAACCTTGGAAAATTTGGGTAAGTTGCTTTTCCCCCTATTTTATGCTAGAAATGCTACTCCATGTTTATTTGATGTTATGAATGCCATTTATTGCATCTTGGGTGGATTTGGGAGTGATTTGCATTTTGTTCATTTTTGTGAAATCTTGGGTATTTGAATCACCCTTGAGTGAGGTCTTTAGTTGATGTTGTTGGAGTTATTTTGGCTCAAAATGGTGTAGGTACCTTAGTTCCCTTCTTGGTAGTGTTAGAAATGGTAAAGAGTTGGTGTGTATTGGATTTGGGGTCGTTATTGGTGGAAACCCAGAACTTTTGGCCGGAAATCGCCCTTCCGGGCAAGGAGGCGCGCGTATCCCTCCCTTAGGAAGCGCGCGCACCCTTATGCCATCCTTAATCAATTGTGCTTCTGTCGGATGGAGGCGCACGCACCCATTTATTTGAAGCGCGCGCACCCTCTCCTTCTCCCAACTTGATTCCCCTTCTGATCTAGGAGGCGCGCGCATCCCTCCCTTAGGAGGCGAGCGCACCCCCTCCCCTGTTATGAATTTATTCCCCTTTTTGGTCCAATCTTTCGAGAGTCGTATTGGGTTCATGCGAACTCCGTTTTAGGCGTGTAAACTATCGTTTCGAAGCTCTCTTTGAGAACTACAAGATGGTATAGGTTTTTAAGTTAAGTTATAAGTTTTATACTTCGGGATTTTATTGGGTGTTTGGGCATCTTATGACGTGTTCGTGGTTGTTCCAATCGAATTGATTTTCGAGTAGGACTTGGTCTAGGTTTTAGGAGATGTTCCATAGTACCTAGAGGGTTGTTGTTGAACACTAAAATGTAGAGTTTAGTCCGGTCGTAATCATGTTCTAATAAGGGTAACATTTTGGATTCGTTTGGGATTTGTTCGTTAAGGACGGAGGTAAAGCGTGTATTGGCAATTGGGTACTTACGGTTTGATTAACCTTAAAGTGTATTCATTCTAATTCCTACTTTGGAATTTCAGGTGTGATGAGATGGTTGAGTTCATAGTCCTAGTACATCCTTATGAGTAAACGTTTAGGATAATTTTGGGTTGTAGTCGTTGTACTATTTGTGAGCGACCGTTTGGGTTGTGTTCCTTATGAGTAACTTATGGTATCATCTTTGAAATGTATCTGGTATGGTTCCTCTTTATGGAATTATCGTATTCTAATAATCATTGTTGTTGAGCTCCTTATGAGCAATACCGTTTATCGTTGTTGTGCTCTTTTATGAGAAACTTCTTGTGTTCGTTGTTGTTGAACTCTTCATGAGTACCCGTTGCATCTTTATGGTGATTTAATTGGTGTGGTTCCCTACTTTGGAACCCTAAGTTGTTTAATTAAGCTAGTATTTATTACTTAGCATTTATTTGGAAGTCCAGCTGGTACTTTGTTAACATGATGTTTAGTGAGAGGATTATAATGGCTCCTGAACCAAGTCCTTTATAATGTTCTTCACTCGTTCCCGTTCCCCTTCTACTGGCCATAGTTGGGATGATATTGAACTCCCTTTGGTGAGTATTATAGAGTTTGGGTAATGACTTCGTGTCATGTACCCCGTTCCCGTTATCGTTCATCGATTATTGGTTGTTGGTTGGTTCTGACCGGGGTCCTCTTCAGTTGTTATGCTACCGAGGTTCTCTCCAGCTGGTTATGCTGCTATGGTCGATGGGTTATCGGTGATTGGTTATTGGATATTCGGTTTCTGAACCGGCTTCTTTAGCTCTTGATGCTGTTTATTGTAGCTGCTCTTCGATGCGGTTCTGTTAATATTGATCAGATCGATTCACCCTTTTTGGAAACCTTGGTTCAGTATCCTTTGTTACTTGTTTATTTCCGCTGCTATCTGTTAATTGTTATTTGCTATGTGCTACGTGAGATTATTATTATTGGTTATTGCATGATAGCATGGCATGTAGTTGCATTAGTAACTTACTGAGATTTTATCTCACCCCGTTTCTTGTTTCAAATTGTTTTCCTTAACCCCCCCCCCCAGGAGGAAAAGGATTAGGATTCGCGGATCGAGGAGGACGTCGAGAGGATTGAGATATTGGGGCAGGTTGTTATGGATCGGTTTACATTATTTAAATGTATAACCTTTTGGGGATAGTGTCACCATTATTGACGTCATTAAGAATTGTATATTTATTCTTTTGAGTATAAGCTGTGGAGCTTATGTTGGTTGTACATTGTTGATTTAAACTTGGATTTGTAAAACCTTGTGTTATCATCTTTTGGTTCAAAATGGAATTTTTAACTTCTATATTTTAGAGTTTTGGTTTTAAGTCGACGTCCAGCTCGCGTATCCCGGACCCGCGGGTTCGGGGTCGCGACACGTATCAGACCATCTCTTGGTAAAGTCTGGGAGATTCACCCTTGGAGTATAGTGATTAATTGATTTTTATATATTGTTTGAAATGCGAAAGAATGGTAAAAGTTAATGTGTAATGAGTCAAATGAAACGAGAGTGAGAGTCATGACTCTCACTCTTGTTTGATGGCTATGTCATGATGCATAACTGATTTCAAGTCCGAGTAGAAGTGTCAGAGACTCTCACACTTGAATCTTATGGCTGTGTCACATGTATCTTCTGAAATTAAAGTTGTTCAATGAGTATTTGAAGTGGAGTGTCAGCTGATGATTCAAGTGATGGAGAAAACTTTATGATCTTATGGTGTGTCACCGATGAAAAAGTTTTCTATTAAAGCCGAGCATTGGTGTTTAAATCTTAGCTGGATGTACTCACAATTGAATTGTTTGTGCGAAAGTTCAAGGAGCATTTCATTCCGGTAGTGGATCAAAACCGAAACGAGATCGAGCTGCTCAACCTGGAGCAAGTTTGTTGTCTATAGCTCAGTACTCGGCTAAGTTCACAGAATTAGCCTGGTATTGTGACTA
Organism: Campanula takesimana; assembly: GCA_026119855.1. Classification (NCBI taxonomy): domain Eukaryota; kingdom Viridiplantae; phylum Streptophyta; class Magnoliopsida; order Asterales; family Campanulaceae; genus Campanula; species Campanula takesimana. Next base: position 1,048,111 of record JAOWBW010000321.1, read on the forward strand.
TCTTGTGCGGACCGAGGAGCAGAAAGCTAGAGATTCATCGGGGTTTGAAGACTTCTATTCGGACTCAGCTTATAGCCCAGAGGATTGTGACATTTCAGGATGCGGTAGATCGGGCATACTGATCGAGCAAGATATTGGGGAGCATAAGAGGAAGACCGAGGTGGCCAACCCGAGCAAACAAGGAGGGCAAGGCAAGTCACAACCGCAGCGATCGGATAACCGAGATAACTCTGGACGGCAGCCGATGGTGAGAAATCGAGGTACAAATCAGGGGACACGAAATGGAAGATCTGCAGCTATTGTCAGGGGGAAGGACACTCAGAAGACAAGTGTGTTGGAAGAAACAAGGAAAATGTGTTAATTGTGGTCGGTTTGGGCACTTTGCGAGAGACTGCACTAAATTCAGATATCAATCATCGGGAAGGGAGCTGGTACTGCCACAGGGTCAGAAGAGAGATGCTTCGGGGAACCCTAAGGTATAGGGCAGAGTAATTGCGATCAATCAGTACTCCCAGGTAACGAAATAATTTCAGGAGGTATTATTTTGCGTCTGAGAGCGAGCGCGTGCATTTTAGATCATCGCATCTATGTGTTCTGTGCATTAGTTGCATTTATTTTTTTGAGTCTTTGACTTATGTGTTATCAGTGTCTACTCCTAGGAGGAATGTAGGATGTCTGATGGAGTCTTATGTGCTCATGTTGTGCTTAAAGGTAGATATAACTTACCTGCTAAATTGGTCATATTGCTATTATAAGATTTGATGTCATTTTGAGAAGGGAAATGTCATGCTTTAGTCGTTGGTTGTAGGGAAATTGTTACATCCTCTCTTCCCTTTTGCCTAAAATTGTTTTGAGACGTTCATTTGTGTAGAGTTAAGCAAATCTTTTCTTGTTTGGAATCTGTCTATTTGCTTCGATGGGTGACAATGGATGTTTATACCAATTGTTGGGTGTATTTATCGTTTGTAAAAAATTCTATTTTAATTTCTGAGTAGTACCTAGAATAATTGGGGAGAACCTTGGGTTAAATTGAGTTGTTATAGTACAAGGTTGTAGTGCTAATATTTAGATCAATGTCCTTATGGCATCGGTTGGGTTATAAGAGTTGAGGATTCAAATTGAGGATTTCTGGATAGGAGATTTTGTTTACTTGTAGTGCATCTACGTGAGTGCATCGGAATTGGATAGTATGAGGAAAAGCATGATGTGTTATGGGATATGAGTATATTATGGAAGTTATAATCATCGATAGTGGTGAGCGTGTTAAGTTAGGAAAGAATAATAAGTACATTTTGGGAGAGTAATAATTCTCAATCTATGTTAAAGGCATTTGAAATTTTGGTTAGATAGTGGTTCTATGGTTCTAAAATCCCTTCTTGGTGGCGTTACCGAATTGGATCAAGGGTGTGTGAAGAAAGTTGAGTATCAATACTTGGGAATAATTAAAGAATATTGTGATTTGGTAATGGAGCTATTGGAATGAGGCTAGCTAATCGGGTTATGATCTTGATAGTACCATTGAGCTTAAGTATCATTAAGTTTATAAAGGTATGCGTGAGAGACTAACTGGGGTTAGCTATTGAATTTAGAGTTCATTGATTTCCTTTGGGTATATGAGCACGGATTATAACTAAAAAGGGAGCTAGAGGAAATCCCTTGAAGATAAAATTTAGACCATTTTGGACTATTGAGTATTCGTAATTATTTTAGGCTTTCGATTAGGATTGAGTGTTATGACGATGATATTATGATGTAGGTTTAAGTGAGCATTTTGTATTTATATTACAACTCTAGTTTAAAGTGCTACCTAGAGCGAGAGCACTATAATGGGAATCTTTAGAGATATAGCCTTTGGTGAATATTATGGGGATGGAAAATTTCTTTAGCTTTTCATATTTTTAAAAGCTAATTAAGCTCGAGATGGAGTGTTTGGAATTTTGGGGGAATAATACTAAGTATGCGATTTACAAATGGAAGTACCTTTGGGTGTAGTTAAGGTTATGAATAAGGCGAGCTTGAGATACCTCGAGAATTATGGTGGAAATAATTTGAATTCTTCGATTTTGAGTACGATTTTGATTAGTAATGAAGTTAATGATGGAATGATTCGGTTCGAGAGGTGGTGTATCCTAAGCATTATTTAAGGTTACCTTGTAGTGGGTTAGATTGGACAATTGAGGAATTTGAGAAATGGCGGTAACTATCGTATTAGTGGGTACTTCATTCGGGTAAGTCTCGTTAAAATTCGGGTCGAATTTTCTTTAAGGGGGAGTGAATGTCACGACCCGAAATATAGGCTCTATTTTATTAGTAATTAAATGATTTTTATTTAATTATTGCTTATTATTTATTTAAATTATTATTTATTTAAATAATTATGTGTGCAATATGTGTTATAATATTAAGCCTAGCGTTGATTCGAGTTCATTTGGGCTAGTGTGGAAGTGTTGAGTCTTAATGTTAGTTGGGAGTGTAGTTGTGTGTAGTGTGAGAGAGGGGGCCTAAGTGTAAACCTTTTAAACATTCCCCTACTCCCTCCTTACTCCACTCTCCTCCCTCACCTCATCCCTCACTCTCTCCATCTTCCAGCCACTATCTCACCTCTCTAAGATTTGGGTAAGTTTTTCTTCTCCTCATTCTCTCTTCATTTTCTCCTTCTTCCTCTCATCTTCTCTCATTTCTTAAAACGTGAACATGTTTAGATCGTCGATTAGGATCGTTGGGAGCCAAAAATATTTGAAATCCATCAACCTTGGAAAAATTTGGGTAAGTTGATTTTCCCCCTATTTTATGCTAGAAATGTTACTCCATGTTATGATGTTATGAATTCCATTTATTGCATCTTGGGTGGGATTGGGAGTGATTGCATTTTGTTCATTTTTGTGAAATCTTGGTATTTGAATCACCCTTGAGTGAGGTCTTTTAGTTGAGCTTGTTGGAGTTATTTTGGCTCAAAAATGGTGTAGGTCTTAGTCTCCCTTCTTGGTAGTGTTAGAAATGGTTAAAGAATTGGTGTGTATTGGATTTGGGGTCGTTATTGGTGGAAACCCAGAGAAATTTGGCCGGAAATCACCCTTCCGGGCAAGGAGGCGCGCGCATCCCTCCCTTAGGAAGCGCGCGCACCCTTATGCCATCCTTAATCAATTGTGCTTCTGTCGGATGGAGCGCACGCACCCCATTTATTGAAGCGCGTGCACCCTCTCCTTCTCCCACTGATTCCCCTTCTGATCTAGGAGGCGCGCGCATCCCTCCCTTAGGAGGCGAGCGCCACCCCTCCCCTGTTATGAATTTTCCCCCTTTTGGTCCAATCTTCGAGAGTCGTATTGGTTCATGCGAACTCCGTTTTAGGCGTGTAAAACTATCGTTTCGAAGCTCTCTTTGAGACTACAGATGGTATAGGTTTTTCAGTTAAGTTATAAGTTTTATACTTCGGGATTTTATTGGGTGTTTGGGCATCTTATGACGTGTTGTGGTGTTCCAATCGAATTGATTTTCGAGTAGGACTTGGTCTAGGTTTTAGGAGATGTTCATAGTACCTAGAGGGTTGTGTTGAACACTAAAATGTAGAGTTTAGTCCGGTCGTAATCATGTTCTAATAAGGTAACATTTTGGATTCGTTTGGGATTTGTTCGTTAAGGACGGAGGTAAAGCGTGTATGGCAATTGGGTACTTACGGTTTGATTAACCTTAAAGTGTATTCATTCTGATTCTACTTTGGAATTTCAGGTGTGATGAGATGGTTGAGTTCATAGTCTAGTACATCCTTATGAGTAAACGTTTAGGATAATTTTGGGTTGTAGTCGTTGTACTATTTGTGAGCGACCGTTTGGGGGTGTTCTTATGAGTAACTTATGGTATCATCTTTGAAATGTAGATGGTATGGTTCCTCTTTATGGAATTATCGTATTCTAATAATCATTGTTGTTGAGCTCCTTATGAGCAATACCGTTTATCGTTGTTGTGCTCTTTATGAGAAACTTCTTGTGTTTCGTGTTGTTGAACTCTTCATGAGTACCCGTTGCATCTTTATGGTGATTTAATTGTGTGGTTCCCTACTTTGGAACCCTAAGTTGTTTAATTAAGCTAGTATTTATTACTTAGCATTTATTTGGAAGTC